>NHQK01000072.1:0-363204 GCA_016864655.1 Phytophthora cactorum
TGAAGGCCATCACGCACAACAACGAGTCGACTTGCCTATGCCTTGGCGAGCCCATCAGAATACCTCTTCTTTGTTTGCGTGCACATTAATGCGGTCGCGAGTAGAATCTCGAAACCATCCATCACCATCAATGACACGACTTGCTTGTCTTCCATTCGCCAAAAGATTTCCCCACTGGTTGTACATCCGCCCAAGCTTCTCATGAATTCCCAGATCAGAGGAATCTTGTGCACAACGCCAACGTCCCATTCTGTCAACGACAAACACTCCTCAGCGTATGTTTCCGGCTCATTCAGTGCAGTGGTCCTTGGAAGAGGCACTGCTGAAGCAGCATCCGCAACCTGTTCTGGCAGCTTCACCAGCACGTGAACATGACCCTTTCCAGCAGCTCTTTCTGCTCGACTCACTTCGCCCAGATCTCCAGTATCTAGTCCAACATCTCGTAACTCCGCGTCCGTAAACTGTAGATGTTTGTAGCCACTAGTGTCACTCACACCTTCTAGCGCGTCAAGTTGCGTCAGCCATTCCTTCTGGTCGTCGCCTTTCTCTTCTTCTGCCACGACGCCTTTCACCTTCTTCGCCAGGTAGAGCTGCAGCTCGTCCGCGTCACACAGGATCTTGTTCGGCTTCTCCGCTTTGATCGCCTTCTTCAAGTCATGCACCGAGTCGCTCTCGTCTACTCGCACCGAAAACACGTTTCTCGCCACCCCAACGATCGCGCAGTACAATGTGACCATCTTTCCTCGAGTCGGCAGATTCTGGAATGAGGGAGAAGGGGGGAGAGAATTGCAGTCGTACCTAAGCGGAAATGAAGGTGTGATGAGTTGATGTCCCAAACTTTGCCACCCAATGGTTAGAGCCTCTAACTTAGAAGTTGTCTCTCAGTGGTCCAGCGGCCGCCTCGTTAGAAATTGCTCCTCCCGCTTAGAAACCATATATACCTATTCTCCTTGTTAAATTTAACTAGCCGAGCGCCGCGGCTTCTCGGCGGGCGTACATGCATATTGTTCATTCGTTTTCTTGTATGTTGTGGGTAATGCCTCCGTTCCGCTCGCCGCAGGCTACTCGCACGTTAGGTCATACTTTTTGAGCCTTCGGACCCGCAAGGTTGTACCAGGTGCCGATTTGGGCCGCCTTCGCTTCGCTCGGCAGCCAATCAAATGTCCGGATTCGTGTCACCGCTTTGGCGTTACGGACGGACGGACAAGTTTATACTACCGTTTTGTATAGAAAAAGGTGTTGATACTCCAGTAGTTATTTAAGACTAGCCGAGCGCCACCCGCTTTGCGGGCGGTGGTGACATGTTCAGTCCCAGTCGCGTGGGCCGCACGCTTTCGTTTGGCTCCAGCAGGCTTGACTTTCATATTTTAATACTAAATCTTTCGAAAATCTTATGGTACTGGATTTGTCAATTTTAATCAGGTAGAAAAATTGTGCTGAACTTCGTATTCTTCCGGATATAAAGTACCCTCCAAATAGTACCCTTCCGAATGCTATTAAATATGCCTGCGCATAATATCGGCTAAAATGTTCTTTTTCATACCAAGATCAAGTGTATTATATCCAGTACTTATATTCGGAAGAATGCGTTAGTATACTCCGCAACAAATGGTGTTAGTGTACATGTAATTAATGACACGACAATGTATCAAATGATCTTCATTCTAGCCCCGTATCTCTGTTTTACGCTCAGATTTGCTGTGGATATTGGCTTGCTACCAACTGATGTGATTTACTTTTAAGCTGAAATATCGCCTTTCGCCATGCTTACTCAGCTACACTCAGAAAATTTTAGTCGGCCGGTCACCACCATTATTATAAGGTGCGATGTATGAGTAATACGTGTAATACGCAATACAAATACTCAATTGAAGCTTGGAATGCAAATGTTCTGATTATTAAATTAGTGTTCGTTGAAATGCTAAATGAGTCGTGTTTGTAAATTGTTTGGGCCAAACATGCGGGTTCACGGTGTAGACGAAAGCCATGGAACACTTTGTTTGGAGCTGTAGGCCTAGCATTTACAAACGTTACTTATAGGAGGGATACGGGTACTCTGGTGCTCTTAGTATGATTAATCAGTCTGGACTCCTATTTTGTCTAGGGCCTCAGTTAGTCTGATCCATACTAATAGTCGATGAGTGGGTACCTGGGTAGTTCATCAGTATGTAGTGCATGCGCAAGCCAGCTCGATATAAAAAAGAATGATCTGAATATGATATATTATGATAATACTTCTCTCACACTGATCATTTTTGAGCCATCAGAGATGATTCTCCTCCATAATGCATCCGTAACAACGTGCAACGTGCAACGTTAATTTAATTAATAGTCCCAGCTTCTCCACGGTCTAACCAAAAATCACGGTCTAACCAAAAATTACACTGTTTTTCTGTAGCTAAAGCTAAAACAATTTAGTGCAATCGATATAAAAATTCATTGGACATTCAGTGCTCCACATTAACCCAATAACTAATTTTATCTATGCGATGCAAAATATTATAGTTTTTGCATAGCACAACGTTCTTATCCTTGATCCCAGACAACGCTCCAACATGATTTTTTTTACGAAACCTGGGATATATAACCTCGAATTCATTTCTAAACCAATATCAGCTCCTTTTTATCATTTTAGCGGCGTTCTTTTGGTTGGAAGTGCTGTGCTCAAACTGCCTTTACTCCAATTGCAAAAAAAAAACTAACGGGTGCTGCCAATACCTAAACTCTCACATAAATGTTCCTGTAGCAGTACTATTCTTTTGGTGCATTGTACTGTGGCGGCGATATAGAAAATTAATACATGGTAGCGACTATCCGTATATATTCTGTCAAATTACTTATTAAAGACCGCCTTCGCTTCGCTATAGTAGCTACTGCGCTGTAGCTTACTTGACGTGGACACCTTAATTGTCAGCATAGTGTGAAATTCTCTTTTACGGCGCGAATTCACTATTTCGGAGTAGCTTTTCTCTTTATTGGTACGCAACGTTCTTATCTACTACGAAGTAACCTGCAAAGCTAACACAAGATTTTATTAATAATGGCAATCGGACCGTCAAGCGTTGTATCTCAAAGAAACACTCCGTTTAAAAACAACAGCCAGTCGCATTATATTATGTCTACATGTGTCGATATCAGCACCCGTTGCTTCGCTTCGTACCGAACCTACCTTATCATTTTATAACATGCAATGCCAAAACGTATAGATTTTCTGTTCTGCTTGGAAGCAAAGCCATTAACCCTTTAAAACCGCGAACCGGGCACTGCATACCCTCCCAGCGTCCTAGGAAGCGCAACGTATCGTGGCAACACATTTCTAGTGCATCAGCAAAGGGCGATAAGATCTCTAAGTTTTACTTTTCAACATGTCGCCTTCGCTTCACTCCGTGAATAGCCTAGTAAAGTCATTCTATGTTCAACATATGTACCCTATACATCACATAAACTTGTTGATGTAAACATCAGTACCATATATATGCCAATGGGGGCCACCTTCACTAAGCTCGACAGCAAGTTTTTTGGCTAATCAAATTGTTTTTGAACCGTGATTTCGGCGACGGACAAACTACAGAAATGAGGACAGCAAGCTCTAGTATGTGTTTAAGACTAGCCGAGCACCACCCGCGGTTGCGGGAGGTTGCGCAAATTGAGTTGTAACCCGTTTTCTCGCTGTTCCTGCTCGCTTCATTACCTGACCGCTGCCACCTTCGCTGCGCTCGGCAGGTGCCAAGCGTTGAGTGCACGCCTCACTTTGTTTGGCGAAAGGTTGCAGAGATAAGGCGAAAGGTTGCAGAGATAAGTATCATGAAAAATCATAACATGTACGTGGTAAATGTAGTTATGCAGTGCAGCGCTCCTGAACCCCTACTCGAAAATCTGCCTGTACACTATGTTGTCTGTGTACACTCCGTCCTCCTCCCCTAGCTGCGGATACTCGATCAGCGCCTTGAACTTGGACCGAGACGTCACTCTCGACAGTGCGACGTACAGCTGACCATGCGAGAAACAGGGTGTGGACATATACAGCCCGAGGTTCTGCACGGTTTGCCCTTGCACCTTGTTGATAGTCATCACGAAGGCAGGTTGAACCGGAAACTGCTTGCGCCGCAGACGGAAGGGAAAATCGCGCGTCTTGCCGTCACTGATAAAGACGATCCTCGGAATGAGCACATGCTGGCCTTGGCGCTCGCCAGTCATGATCGTTGCGTGGATCACGTGGGGCTTGAGTTCAACAATGTGCATACGCGTTCAGTTACACAGCCCCAGGTCTGGGTTTAAATGCCGCATCATCATGATGGGAGGGCCCTTCTTCAACGTCAGCTTGTGTGGCGGAATACCATTGATATTGACAGTGTGCAGCACCTCCTGCTCGAAGAAATTAACCTCTTCGTCTTTTTCCACAGCGTCAGTCGACAGGTACTCTTGAGATACCCCTTCCAGCCGTTGCGCCACAGCCTCGTTAATGCGCTGTACAACCGCGTTTGTAGTAGTCAAGATGGTCCGGTTAGCGAAATACCCGTTGTTCGCGATTTCGGGGTTGTTGATATCCGCGTACATCTCATCAACCATCCGCGTAAGACCTCTAGGGATGGCCCTAGGACGTATATGTTCCGTCTTCACAATCCTCGGACACTTCCTCCACCGGGTTCGCGATCAACATGTTCTTCGCTATCTTGATACAGTCCGGTCCAAGGGCCGGATTGGTCTCGTGTTTCCCCTCTCCCACATGAAGAAGAAACTCTGAGAACTCTGCAAGCTCTGTCGCGGTACTTTCATTTTGAGCAGACATCACCTGCATGTTTTCCCTCAGATGGAGCTGCTGAAACTTTAGCCACAGCGTGGACGACTTGAGGCAGGCATCGATCGTTTGTGTTGATGTACCTCTCACGAGTACCGGAAGGAATCTGGCGAAATCCCCGGATAGCACAAACCCTTTCCCTCCAAACGGCTCGTCGTCGTTGTCCATTAGGCCCACGTAAGGACCGATTGACAGCCTCAAAAGCGTGCCGGTGGGTCATCGGCGCCTAGTCCCAGATGACCAAACTGGCCTTCTGAATTAAGCCCTTCAAGTGAGACTGCTTGTAGATGGAGTATGTCGACGTGTCGTTTAGCTTCAATGGGATCATTAAAGTTGAGTGGGCAGCGCACACCCACCCATGAGCAGCAGAGAGGCAATGCCACTCAACGCCACCGCAAGCGCGATCTTCCCCGACGACCGCACCTTTGCCAAGATATGGTTCAGTAACGTCGATTTACCCGTACCCCCCCCCCCCCCGGTTCATCAACGAAGAACAGGGTGTTACCCGGTGTCGGATTATCTACAGCATTAATGATCGTGCTGTAGACAGATCGCTGTTCATCATTAAGCAGATGTTCTTGGTCAACCGTTTCTTGGAGGACATCATGGTTGTACCCTTCCATTTCGCGGCGAATGAGATTGTTCTGCAGTAGCGAATCCAGAACCAAGTGCGGATACTCACACAGCTGGGGAAGGTCTTCGAAGTGGGCTACAGCGCTTCCATTGGCAAGCAGCAAGTCATATAGGCAGGACGTCGGTCCTTTTCGGTGGCACAGCAACACGCGCATGTAGAACCTCTGCATATCCCGCGGGGACACATGAATCATCCGGCCGAGGGCTGCTTGGTATCGTTTTCGACGTGCCCACCGCTTGGCTCTCGTGTCCCACCGGAATAGCTTGGGGATATCCTGATACAACGTGCTTTTTGCGACTTGGTTTTCAGGGGCCTCGCTTGCACAAAACTCAAAGAAGCGAGTCAGCATTGTGTGTTTGCCGCGCGTAACAACTACAGCCGGGTCGTCGCTGGAACGAAACGTGACCATCTGTTCGTTCTCCAAATGAATCGTAAGTTGTGTAATGACATGCGTTTTGACTTGAACGGAGTAGTCCAGTAGCCACATGCAAGCTTCGACCGGAGATATATACCTCGCGTTCAAGAGCCGTAATATCTCGTTGGGCTCTATCTGCGTCTGGTTCCCCTCTTCACGTACGGCTTCCACGGTAATTACAGCCTTGTCCGATCCCTTGTAAACGTACTTGTACAGGTATTTGACCGCCGTGATCGCCGTACAGACCTCCACATTGATATGGCAGCTGTACTTCTGAGAGAGGTACGGGTTGACCGGAACCACCCACTGGTTGATTGTATCGTTGTCGTATTCTTTTCCATTAATCAAAACCACCCCGGCCGCTCGGCGTCTTCGTCTGTACACTGGGTACCCAGCGACATTGCCTTTTGTCACCTCCGATAGGGGCTTTGGGAACCCCTTCGTGCACTTCCCGTCTTTCATACAGACCGCGTTGGGATATGCAGCCCCACATGGTCCGTGAATCATGCACGTAGTGACAGTTTCGTACAACTGGGGGTTCTTCTCCTTATCTGGGAGCTCGGCCGACACCATCTTATCAATGATCTGTCTCGTACGCGGCTTATCCTCCTCCGCCAGGATCACCAAAATACGGGCGTGCGGTAGACCCCACTTTTGGAATTCCACCACGTAGATCGCGCGCGTGAACGCGCCCAAGAACGCCTTCGTCCAAGTCTTTCAGTTCGGCGCCGAGTTTTAGCTGCCACACCCGAGCGGCAATGTCAGGACGATCCTGAGCGGTCTGTCCATCCGGTATCGTTTCCATTATTTCTTCCCAGGTGGGACTGCACGTCATGGTGACAAATACGTCCGGTTTCCCGTACTCACGGACGATAGTCATCGAGTCTTGGTAAGACTTGTATATGGAACGTGGCCTCCCCCGAATGCGAAGACGGCAATACCACTCGCTTGCCAATTTGGTTCAGGAAATGGTTGTCTCGTTGTCTCGGCTGGTCAGGATGCTGCAAGGTCTGGGCAGAGCGATTGTACTCCGAAAGCAGTGCTTCTCCTTCACCCAGTACAGTCGCACTTTCGCTCATAAGTGAATCGTTCAACCCGCTATAAAGGTCCGCGGGGATCTCCGGCTGATGCGCCGCCACCCATCTTAGTTGTTCCTGCTCGCACTTAGCTCGCTGATCCACGCAATACTGCTGAAGCAGGCGCCCGCCCTGATGCAGTACGGACTGGTCGTCACATTTCTGGTACAGTCGATACGCTACATGTTCACGAAGAGACATCCCGCGCTTGTTCCTCCGCACGATGTCGCCGTCGTATGTATCAGTGTACGTCCAACCGAGTTCTCCGTACGGAAGCAGTAGCGGGTACTGAAGCGGATCATACGTTGCGTGTGTCTCGAATAGTTGGAACAATCTGTGGTCTTTCGCGTAGAGTATAATATCGCGCGGTTGGTCGAGGTTACCGTCTTCAATCATGGTAGCACCGACTTCAGATACAGTGGGTAAGTTGTAAGTGCCAGGCGCGAGCGATTCTCATGCAAGCGAAACCTGACATCGACAATGTTACCACCATGCGCACGAAAGTCGCGTAGCCTCTCCCCGAAGGTCAGGAACTGCTGCGCGAGTGGATTGGGCTCCTCCATCATCGTCTCAATGTCACCCAAAACCACAGGGCATAAGTCACTGAAAATGCCTCTGCGTCGCGTCGCCCGTTGCTGTATGTCGGGGTCCACAATGTATATCTGTGCGAATTTTGGCGTAACTGGTTGATTCGTGGTTTGATCCGTGTAAGGAAGTAGTGAACCGAGATAATGACCCATGGCTCCTTGAATACGAAACGTATACACCCCGTGTTGCCCAGCTACGCTTTCGTCTTGATTCACAGGCTGAAAAGTACTCCAGTTATTGCAGAACGCACCAGCGATCTTGTCGCTCAATATCGTGCCCCCACTTTCGTTATTGATCTGGAAGGAGTTGTGGTATCGCCACGGGGGATACACAGCTATACCGATGACATGGACTCCCCGCGGGTATCGTTTCAGTTTGCAATGAATGCAATAGCTCAATTGAACAGTGCAGGATGCCAAAGTTTTCGATTGCGAATGGTTTTTTTATAGGTACGCTAGAGAAAAAAATTAAGGGGCCTCACACGGTGCGATTCATGACGCAACTGGTTAGTATCGTTGTCCTTACCCGTGTAATACGAGGTGGACGTCACAGATGTATTAGATCTTACTGTATCGCTTTTGATTCTTCTCCGGGGCCATCCATTCTGCTATTACCGCGATCCATTGAGGATGTGACTTCATTCCAAGTTGTTCTGGTTGGTGAATTTACACCATCTCAATCGTCGAAAGTCTGAAAGATGCACCGAATGCGTAACCTACAAGTGCGGGATATGATCAAATTCTACAGGGAAAACAATCACCTGTACGCCGATGTGGTACCAAATGAGTCAATGCTTAACCCGGAATTTCTGAATAATGACGTCGATCATAGCTTTCTTGAGACTGTCGAGGACAACACGGGAGAATTCGAACAAGGAATGAACAAAGAGCAACAAAATGTTTGTGGTGGGACCAACGCTAGTTCTGTAATGAACAAAAAGGATGAACCCTACGTTATGGAGCGTCAAATGGGGATATCGGAATGCTCTGCCCCCGCAATGGCCCAGAAGCACCCTGAAACAACAAACAGTGAAGACCAGTGCGAACGTCACTTCGAGGTTCGTAGATCAGACAAGCTCGCGAATGATCCAACCGGTGATCTTTTTTGCTCGCATGTTTTCTCATCTTTTTTCTCCTGTTGGGCGTGGCCACCCAGAGGAGCACCGAGAAGTTTCCGTATCCCTACTTGAATGTATGGCAGACTACACAATGCTAAGCCAACGCCAATTTGCTGAAGACGAATTGTTTTCCGTTGTTTGCATTTGATTGACTGTCATTGCGCAATATGTACATTCCGAAATCATTTTCGGTGCCAGCGGTTTCCCACTATATAATCAATACGAAAGCCTCGCTACAGAGCAGCTAGGGCGAGCCCTCTTTAAAAATGAACAAAGGCGACAGGGACGTCTACCGTGGCGACCTCAAACTGATGATGATGTTGCTAAAACGTTTCTGAAGACAGTGGAGATTGGAACAAGATCCGTATGGGGGAGTAGTGGCGAGAGATCGCAATGCCGACACAAGGCATTTGCCTACCAAACACGGTTTGACCAGCCTGCATTATTTGTCACTCTAACCCCCAATACAGATAACTCGCTCGTCCTCGCTCATTATTCTGGTGCCTTATCCGTGGAAACTCTATTCGACTTGCTGGAATCGCGTATACCTGGAGAAGCCGAACTAAGAGAAGCAAGTGTAAGATATGATTGTGCATCAACACGTCTGTTCATGCAGCAGGTCGATGCCTTCATCAAATATGTACTTGGAATTGATCCTTCGACAAGGAAAAGAATGTCATTTCGAGGGCTATTTGGCGATGTGAAAGCCTACTTTAGGATGGTTGAAACACAGGGACGGGGGACGCTACACATTCATTTGTTGATTTGGTTGAATAATTGCCCACTTAATTCTACTGCTGTTGAGCGCTTGTTGGGTAGCACGAACGGCAACCGTTTCCGCGAGCAGGTTGCTTCGTATGCTCGAATAATCGTGACAAATAATCTACCAATTGCAATTAACAAGTGCGGCTGCTCTGAGTGTGTTGCACCGTTCTCAGATATTGTTGAGTTGCCAATTCCAGACAGCGCACGCAAAGACCCCGTTTGTGATACATGAGATAAACGTGCACGAGTTAAGCCTACTGAACCTGCACTATTACAATGTAGTGTATGTGGCTTTAAGTTTAGCTCGCAGCACTCTTTGCGTAGTGCTTTGATTCGATTTCGCCAAGCTGTTGGCCAGACTGGGACCAAGTACTATCGGAACAAGAAGCAGAAAAGCAGGCCACTAAGGATGCTAAATGTCGTGACACCCTGAAGAGAACTTTACATAATTTCGACAACCAGGAAATTTGCCACAGCAGCCTCAAAACGCGAAAATAAGTATGGAGGATTTGACATGGAACTATTGAGCCAACAAAATCATGCACAAATGGCTCTGTGCAAAAAGGAAAGTGATCCGTTTCGCAATGATCAACTCAGACGCTTATTTGAAGTGTCGCCTCCGTCTGTCTCCGAAGAGCGTCTGGCTCGAGCATCTCTAGATTATATGGTTTCTGCTTTGGCTGTTCAGCTGAACCAACATTTGTGGAACCATACAAGTAGCTGCTTCAAGCAATCTAGAGCCACCAAACACATGTCGTATTGTCGTTACCGCTTTCCTGGTGGTCGAGTGGATAAAACTACATTCGAGACCTCAGGCGTGGAATTGAGTCGAACACTGGGTCATGAGTTTATTAACGGGTTTAGCTACGAAATCATGGCAACGTTCCGATGCAACCATGACATTCAAGTACTGCTGGGGGTAGCGATGTTGCTGATCGAATTCACTACCGTTGCAAGTACATAACTTAACAGCAAAAACAGCTCGACTCGCAGGTCGCTGTTGCTGTGGCCGCACTCCAGCGGCGTCAAGACCGTGAAAAGGCTGAAATGGAGGTTTGGGTGCGCAAGATTGTCTTGCGTTGCCGCACTAACGTATAATATGCCTAATTGCCAAGAAATTACTGGGCCGTTGGCTGCATTATATCTTTGCCGCGGATCATGCTGCTATTCGAGTGGTGTGTGTGCATCCCTCCCTCTAGGTGATGTAGTACGCCAGCTTTCAATGACGGGATATGTTTGTACTTTGATCAATGCAAGTGATGACGTACAAAGTCCAAGTATCGTGCAGTGTCTAATCTTGATAGTTATGTGTTTCGTCCGAAAACTTTGGAGGCTGGATGCCTCTATGAATCCACGATGTGGTATTTCAAAAAGAAAAGTGACAGTGCGACAAGTTCCAGACTCAGATTTTTAGTTGACCACCCTCTTTGTAATACCCACAGGCTGGGAAAACGATACGTAGAAGTTGTCGCAGTCATACAAGGATTTAGGATGCCCTCAGACCGGGATCTCAGTCGGCGGTGAAGCGTGCTGTGTAATGGGCCAACTCTGTGCCCACTACTTCGGCTTACATGTTAGCGCACGTGTACGAGGAAGCGTAGTTTGCTTACGCTTAGGTTAACTATACTTTCGTCCGAAAGTATAGATTTACTAAAATAAGAAAAGCAAAAAGCCGTTTTGGGCTAAAATGAGACCTGTTATTTATGATTTATGTCTGGACTTGGTTTCCTCCTAAAACTGATATCCTATATGAAAGGTATTCTGCCGTCCGATGGCTGTCAGAACCCTGCTAATCTAATTGGTAGAAAGAAATGCTTATCTACCAATAGGAAGCCTAAATGCATACAAAGTGTAACCATTGGTGTGTCTTATACCAACGTTCAAGAACGCTCCATGTAACCAAGTGGCTACGTATAGCCACCCCCGTTACATGCTGTGCTATCTCTTCTCCTATTTGAACCGTTCCGCACAATAGAAGATCTCATAGGCATCTCATAGTTCGAAAATGAAGACGCGTGGATGAACACGTTTGAAACCTGGAAAAAGACTCGAAGCAATTTTGTAGAAGGTATCATGAACAACATGCAGGATTACTACCGGGGTCTACAAAAAGTTGAAGAACAACACAAGGCAGCCTCAGAAGCAATTAATGGTTATCCTAATGAAACTAACGGAAGCGACGGAAGCCGTGACCGTGGTGACGATATATTGCGTGATGAATATCTTGCCGGGTATTGTGATGAAGTAGAAGACGGATCTACGGACGAACAGTTTCCGTCTATCTGGGAGGAAGATGAGAGCGATATTATTTTGGAGAGTTTGTCATTGAATCCTGCAGTCTGCCCCCACTTCAGCCGCACCGACCGGTAAAACTGCTAGTATTATTGATGTTTTCTAACAACCCAAATTGCTGTAGGGCACGGTACAAGGGTTGGTAAACAAAGAACCCAGTACTGTCCGCCCGGATGAGTTGCCTCCGATCCATGACTTTAAAAAAATGGGTTAGTGATGCGGGTAGCGATAATCCTGTAATATCCCAAGTTGCGCCTACTACTCTCGTTCGCGATACCCAGGTTTGAATGGGGCTCTAGCTGATGCCAATATTGAGTGGAAACCTGCAACTAGCTTGATTCGCTCACCGCAGCTAAGCAAACAGTTCGCGAGCGTATCTGACGTTTCATCATCTTTTACGCTGAACAAAAGGCAGTTCTACGCCTTCAAAGCGATAACTAAGGCTTTGCTTTCGCGATGGGAGCAAGCTGAGCCTTTGGATTTTGCGGGGGGGGGGATTTTGAATCAGCACTCCGAGACGGACAACTGCTTCGTTTTCTAGGCGGATAAGGTGGGACTGGTAAAAGTAGAGTTATTGATGCCGTTCAGGCGTTTTAGGAAAGTCGGGGCCGACCCGATTGCATTGTGAAAACCGCTCTGACAGGTAAGGCAGCAACAATTATTAGTGGACGCACGTTGGCTAGTTTTGTGCTGCAAATCCGCAAACACAAAGTGATTGATGAAATTCTGAACCTGGAGTTAATTATTATAGATGAAGTGTCCATGATGAAAAAGTATCAGCTGGCCCAGCTCGATAAACGCTTGCGGGTAGCAAACCATTTACCAGGCGTTGCTTTTGGTGACGTTCATGTCATTCTTGTGGGGGATTTCTTGCAGTTGCCCCCGTCGGTGGCTCACCGCTCTACAAGGACCCATCGCAATGTGCGAGCAAATCTAAGCTGTCGACGAACGAAATTGCAGGGTATCAGTTGTGGTGTCTATTCAAAGATGTCGTCGTTCTGAACGAAAGCGTGCGTTTTCATATAGACATTGAGTGGGGCCGCGGTTGTCAGCATGCGCGTCTCAGAATTTGGACGCCAGAGTTTGTCGGCATACCAACGCAAGAGTGGTGACGTTTGACGAAACCATGAAAGACTTGGTCGCTGCAAAAAAAACGGCGGAACATTCGTCATGCCCGACAACATGACCCGAGTCTCCATTAACAACATGTTTAGTTCTACCGCAGCCAAACTGCTGCCTGAAGTGGGGTACCCTGTTTGAGTTGTGGCGAATTTTAAAGGAAAAATGAAAGCTTTAAATGCGAGAGAGGTGGCGATGGTTATGGGGCTCCCAGATACCAAGTTTGGCAGAATGGACCCTTATCTTGATTTGATCATTGGTATGCCAATTCAGGTCTCACAAAATACGTGCTGAAAAAATGGTTGCTAACGAAACTTTGGGATGCCTGGAGGTAATCATTTATCATCCGGGTTCGACAATCCGCTTGGTTCACGACATCATTGCCGACATTACGGTGAAAGTTCCAAGCATACCTCCGCCGGCTGTGCTAGTAAGAATTAACCGGGGGCCTTTGGCTGTGGCAATACAAGGCTGTGATGATACAGACATATTTCCCCTCTTTTTCGATGCTCAATCATATATATACAATCCGTGTGAGATAGTTCTACCAGGATCCATTGGTGGAGTACCTCGCTCTCTTTCACTATGAATACAGCAATTTCCACTGGTGTGCGCAGTGTTGTCGACAGTTTACAAGGTTCAAGATGAAACATTGGGTGGAATGATAGTCACTGAATGGCGTTCGAAAAGCGCAGCTGCGAACAAAAAGGAGCAGCAATATTTGCGAGTGTCGCGTGTCACCACGAGAGACGCATTCACCACGTTAGAACCGTTGACGAGTGATATAATTCGTTGGGCTCGTCCATCTAGAGATGCGCTCGACGAAGAGGCTCGGCTTGAGCAACTTAGTTGCGAGACAATTGCACGACTACAACTTCCCTAGCGCTGGTTCATTTAATTCTCGACTGTCAATATTTTAGACGATTTCCACATTTGCAACCACTACCTAGTAGCAGTAATGATTTTTAGCTGATAATTGCGGATTGTTAGCAGTTAGCAAAGTCATGAAGCTCTCAGCAGACTCTTTACCCTTCCTAGATTCACATCATGGCTACCCCGCATGGAACTCAACGTACAAGTAATTCTCGCTATAAAATACACGAAACTCACATTGAGCTCATAAGTGGTTCCTTCCATATTGAGATCAAGGCTGTAAGTAGTAAATGTAGAAACACATTGTGACGGCGTGGGGGCTTGCACAAAAAACAAGTAGATTGTCCCGACCACAAAGATGTAAAAGCTGTATCCCCCTTTGCTACTACAACTTCCTTGAGTGCTCTAAGGGGAGCACCTGCAGTTGGGAACTCAGGCAGCTACAGACACCGGTCCAAGCTCGCGCATCACTCGCGCAACAAACCCTCGAGCAGGTCGACCGGAGAAAACGTTCGTGATCGCAGTCTCAGCAGTATCTCCACCAGATGCAGCTTCTTTCAGTCTTTTGCGGTACAACGCCGACGTCTTGGTTTCATCTGCAAGAAGAAACACCGTACCCATTTGCACCGCCGAAGCTCCAAATGCACTAGCTGCCAAAACCCCGGGAGCGTCTCCAATTCTGCCAGCAGCCATCACCAGCAGCTTCACTGCGTCTACAATTTGCGGGACCGGCGACATTGTGCCAATCTGTTGTGGGAAGTCCATTGAGCTGTTGCGATAGCGCTCAGCAGGTGAAGTACCCGATCCATCCTCTCTAGGCAGGAAAACACCTCGGTGTCCCCCTGCTTCGATGCCCTCAGCAATGATTGCATCACACTCTCTTTCCTCCATTTCATCATGCCTCTAGCACCGTCGTGACAGTTGAAATTACAAAAAACACCATGGCCTTGACACCCTTTACCATATGAGCCGGTGGTAGTCCAAAGTAGAAGTTCACAACCTCGGGCTTTAGCTCCTTAACTAGTCCAAGACTAGTTTCATCAAAGGGTATTTGTAGAGCACCTTTGGCCGTCAACTGAGCAACATCCGCGCCGTACTCTTGGCAATAGCGACCTAGGACATCCTGCCACTCCTTATCAGTCTCTGGATTGACAGGAGGCAGAGTGTGACAGCAGAAGCTCAGGTTAATCGGTACTAAGAGATGTTTCGTGGCTGCTCAAACGTGCTGTACGTGCTCGCGTACAGCATCGGGGGGGGGGGGGGGGGCTGCAGAGCACAAGGAATAGCACTAAGACCTTCTCCGCGAGCTACAGCGATTGCAAGTTCACTGGCTTGCGCACCGGCCATTGGTGCCTGGAACAGCGGTACACGCAGTCCAAGTCGCTCGATGATGCGAAGATCGCGCCACGCCATGCTGCAGCTTGAAGAAAAGAGGATCAGCTCGTGCGAAACTCGGGAGGATAGGAATTGAGACCCGGCGGTGCGTTTGATCGGTGTCATGCACATCAAGCGTCGTTGATGAGTGACCTAGGGCAACAGCGATGCGTTCGTTAGTGCGATTTGCATGGTGAACATTGTCGGATGGCAGTCAGCAGTAGAGCGCGAGGCGACAGTCCTTGGCCATCAGAAGTGGATACCACGGCTTGAGAGGGGGAGTATCAATGTACCTCATTGACAAAAGAAGTGAAAGCGAGTACACATCATAGAAGCATTCATCGGGGCAGTTTTAACTTTCGAAACCTTAAAAAAAAAACTATCAATAAGTATGCAAGCGTAGTTGAAGCTTTTTGGTAGCACAAGTTGGGAACGGGTTTCTTGAAGCGGTGGTGCTTATGGCATGACAGGCTGAGGTGGGTGCTGGAAGCGGAAATGGTGGAACCTGTTCAAGTGGCGGCGCATCCTTTGCCTGTGAACGTGCAGTTCCAAAGGGCAGAACGGGTCCTCGATCACGGCAGTGTTGTCTGCCGTCGGTACGAGAATAGGGTAGTGAGGCTGAGGACGGGTATGCATGAAAGCAGACCTTGTTGGTCTCGTACCCAACGGGCCCATAAATCAAGTCTCCACGGTAGACCAGAAAATCGCCCTTGTTCAACGTGATCAAGTTTTGGTCTGTGCGGAGCGCGATGTTGTGGTTCCAACCGTACACGTAGAGGCATGTGTCGTCGTCCTAAGCAACCAAAATGCATCCGGGTATCGCCCTGACGTCCATGATATCAATCGCCTCACCAGGAGACGCAAAATCACGTCGTACAGGTAGATCGCCCGTTCCCGCAAGCGTCTTGACCCCACACCACTCGTTTGTATCCGACTCGGAGATGAACGTTCGAAAGCATCGCCTCAGGTCGAGAGACATGCTTCGTGCTGCTTCATCTGGCACCGGAGCCTGGACACTACTTTCGTCTTCAAAGAGGTTTTCGATCATTTCAGATTCCCAGTCGGTGACATGGCGAGCCATTGATCGCCAATCGTTGATACGGTGTTGCTCCACCGCCTTGTAGAAGATGATGCTGCCATCGGTGGCAAACCTTTGCCGAATGTTCATGGCTTCGCGGTGATGCTGATGGAGACTGGTTGAGAGGTGCGCAGCACATTTGAAAAGAAGCAGCGTCCATGTATATAATTATGCAGATTGTCTGGAGAGCAATGGCAGCTACAGGAGAGGCGATCTAAGGGATGAGCTTCTATATGCTTCGATAGCGTACATACTGGTGGGCGCTCCACATCATCGAACAGACGCCGTAGCAAGGATCAACGATGGTGCTGGCTGCGTGAATTTGAAAGAAGGAAACGATATTCAAAGGCTCTATGACCAATACCACAATGTGTTCGCATCGGGTGCGTTTAGCAAGTAGCTCGACAGCTATAGAGCTTCTTGATAGTGCCGTGGGTCCAATAGCTATGGTCTTGATCATGTTGTGCGTTTAGCAAGTTACACGAGAGCAACTCGACGTCTCGATAGGGTCTTGCTAATAAACTTAATATACGTTGTTAGCTAAGTGAGTTCAATGTGGGGTGCTTGCAGTCACGAAGACTCGATTGCGCCGACCAACGGCTCTGGTCCATATTTTTTCAAGTGGTCATGGCTACTTGAAGTAGCGTGGCCGCTATTTCGGTATTTCTCGATCGTCACGGTTCCGTTAATCTTTGTGGCCCATATCTTTTGAAAAGCGCCATTACGTGAGCTCACTATAAGATACTCGCAAGAAGGCGGCTCGAATATGGGTGATAGCATTATCCACTTTGCGCTAAACACTCCACAAGCCTTGCACCACTGCTCATCGCCATGACGATAGGCACATTCAACAAGAATCCAACATGTGGTCCATATCTTGTGAAAGGTGCCCTTGCTGTACAGCTCTACAGAACGGAGTTGCATGATATGTATCGGCCCAATGAATAAGCCAAGCATCGATAAGCATATGCACTCTCTTCGCCAGCGACAGTCAATGTCACAATGCATTTCCACCATGACGGGAAAGCCACTCAAAGGCCCAAAACCGACAAGGCCATCGAAGATGGTTGCCTCAAAGCGAGCAACTCGGAACCTCGATTCACCTACAACCAGCCTGACCCCAGTTGCTGAGAAGTCACCAGAACCGTTGACTCCGTATCAACGAATGCAAGAAATATTGAGTGCGAAGGCTGCCGTGGAGGAGCATGGCCCGATCTTGGTGGACACTGTTAAAGGTATACTCCGATCTGTTTTTTTTTCAGATGCCCAGTCGATATGCACTGCCTGAGTTGTTTCTTTTTGTCTGTGTTTAGGATTGAAGACGCACTTGCAAGGTAAGAACCAAACGACAAGAATTCGGATCCGGATGAAGCTGATTTGGACTTCAGATCACACCTACGAGCAGTGGCAGCTAATTCGGATGCATTTCGTGGACGCTCGTGCGCCAGAGCCACTCGAGAAAATTCTCAGGGTAAGTTCTCTCTCTCCGAACACTTACTGTTTGACAGCAACTAACAACTAAATCGATAAAGGTGTTTCGTGATCCGTACAAACCGAATTGACAAGACATCGACTTGCTCTTGCTGACAGCGACGCTGTGGAACTTAGAGAGCGGGTCCGAGCTTCTTCCCCGACCTGGTACTGTTGTCAACATCGACGAGTACTCCCACTTGCAGCTCTATCGTGATTTGCAGTGCCAACTCCCGACCCGCCTGAGTCAACTCAACTGGGAGAGATCGAATCTGTAGGCAAGGCTCGGTGTAAGATTGCATAATTGCGCAACCGTTTTAATGGGTTCATTGAATCAAATGACG
The DNA here is from genome assembly GCA_016864655.1 of Phytophthora cactorum. NCBI lineage: Eukaryota > Oomycota > Peronosporomycetes > Peronosporales > Peronosporaceae > Phytophthora > Phytophthora cactorum. Next base: position 17,944 of record NHQK01000072.1, read on the forward strand.
TCCCAATCGGGCGACCTTCCAAGTTTTTTAAAGTCATTTTCGTATTGCCGTTGTGAGTAGCAGGCGAGAACAGGTGTGGGCTTGCCTTTTACATTTGTATGCGGAGTTTGTGAACTAACGGTCTCTGTGTGTAGATGACGAAGCATCGGGGGTCCACGAACTACGAGATGCATTGCTTGCTTAACCTCATCCGCAAGCATCTTCCGGTTGCAAGCGCCGAGTGGGAAGCAGTATCGGCACTTTACAACGCCACGAAGGAACCACAGTGGAAGGCGAGGAATGGCGCAAGTCTGAAGCGGAAATTTTGCAGCATGTGCATTGCATCAAAGCTGGGTGGCACGGAGCTGGTCAGTGCGACGATATGGGTGCAGTCTATGATGACCATGAAGAAGCGAGGTGAAGCCAAGCAAGAGCCGTCACGATGCTCAACGAACGAACCTCTTGATACTCGCAGAGTTCCGTTGGATGTTCCATGACAGGCGGTGGATCCTGTCGTGTCGTACCCCGCACGAGATGTCGAGCGGCTACAATTGTGGCTGGAGCAATGTGCCGGGTTACAGTCAGATTCCACTGACGATACCGCAGTGACCACAACACAGCAACTACGTAAACTGTTTCGACAACGCAAGTCAGATCAGCGAGTAGCCCGACGTCACCAGAATGAGATCCTGCAGAGTATGGCGTTGCTAAACGTCATTCTGAAGCAACTTGTTCGCTGGAGCCGGTGTCACTCCAAGCCACATCCTTAGTAGTATAACAGTTTTGACTTGAAGAATCACGGTAAAAGGTAATCGATGCTCTCCCTTCATGAACGATAACCCCGGCTAGAGCTTAATGCTCAAAACTACGAAAGATACCCTTCAACCGCTGCTTGAAGCTGATGGTCCACATTAAAAAAAATGGGCCAGCACATCTCACGTGTTAGCCAGGTTGAATATGGAGCCTGCCATCCACCATTTGTCAATTTGATTTGGCTCGTACGCGAGATGGCCGGCCAAGACAAAGGGGCCAAAGGCCTCGGAACGGTAGGGACCAAGCCCCATCGCAAGATCTTTCGCGATAATATTCAAGGGATTACCAGGCCGACCATACGCAGACTAGCTCGTCGCGCGGGTGTGATACGGATGTCTGGACTTGTGTATCATGACACACGCGCAGTGCTCCGGGTTTACCTATGCAATTTGATTCGAGACGCTGTGACTTATACCGAACATGGCAACAGGAAGGCCGTCACCTGTATGGATGTCGTGTACGCACTCAAGCGCCAGGGGAAAACACTTTACGGCTTTGGTAGTTAGTCAGTGTGTAACGTCTTCTAAAAGCAATCTCACGCGCAATATATAACATACCGCACAATGGAAGTCCCAGCAGCAGCAGCCACAACTCATATTAATCTAATATTTGAGCTCACAAGTCAACATACTAATAAATCACAATTATACACTCCACCATTTTCAAGATGCATCTCCAGCAGCTTTTTGGTTACGTCATTCAAGATATTTTCTTCACTTCTTCTCGCAGCAGCAAAGCAGCAGAAACTGAAAGTAACAGAAACCAGAAGCAGCAGAAACCAAAACGAGGTTCTTACGAACTGCGGCTTACCCCCGGGCGTGCTAATGTACCATAATAAACATTTTAATCATGTACAATGTACAGTACCGGTATCAATACGAGGGTAACATGATTTGGTTTTCTGTAGTCTCCCAAAGTATGAAGGCAATGTCGCGTGAACTCTTGATGTGGTCATTGCACTGCAAGTTGCATCTGCAACGTCTTGGCATTGCATTGGATGTAGGCCTCGCTGCGCTTGTGTGATGGAAAATCGTCAGCGCCTGCTACTACGGAACGCGGCAGCAGGGTCAACGTCTGCGTGTATTATTAACACGGAGTCTAACTAGATCGCAACGCCTTTTCACTGCTGTCGTCGGCGTTACCTGCGACTGGCGACTTTCATGACCGAGTTTGCCGTGTGGTCGTGCTGTACTGTATCATGATATCCGATAGTGCCCTGACAGAAAAACGTATTCAGGCAGCTAAATGCTAAAGCGCGGTAACGGTTTAGGTCGGAGCCACACGCGTGCCAGCTGTGGTCTTCCTTCGTGTCCGATACTCTGACAAGACGACCAGTTGACCGGCCTGAAAAAGCTGTTGAGCGCTTGGTAGCAATCGTCCACATTGTATCCTTAATTCCCTCAATTCTCTGTAGCGGCGCCTCCTTTGCAGACCACGCTCACTTCAAATTTTCCAAAGGAGAGCAGATTTCGCTAGCCGAGACTTACGACCACTGTGCTGCTACAGTTAAAAATGAAGTTCGCTACTATCGTTCGCGCTGGTGTGTTTATCTCCGCGCTAGCAGCCACCCTGACACGAGGGTACACTTTCTCCGAGACGGGTGACTTGTCAACGAACTCAGTTACGCAGGAAAGCACCGGACTGACGGTCAACGAGGAGAGCCGCATTTACGGCGGATGCGTCCATATACCCGTACATTGTAGGCCTGCGCAAGGACGAAGCCGATGGCAGCACCTACTGCGGTGGCACTCTCATTGCTTCACAGTACGTTGTGACTGCTCGCCACTGTGAAGACGGATGAAAACACAATCTACGCTTCAACTGGATCGGCGTTTGGATCGGGATCGGGAGACGGACAGCAAGTCAAGGTGGTCGAGGGATACCGCCACCCCATGTACAATAAGTCTGAGCACTTGTACGATGTCGGAGTACTCAAGCTGGAAAAGGAGGTGTCTACGGACACCATTGATCTGTGCGCTGCCGACGGATCGGACAACGAGGTCAGAAGTGTTGCTACCGTCCGAGGATGGGGACTCACCGAGAACGGCTCGCAAAGTCTCGTGATGGAGGAGGTGAGCGTTAAAATCATCTCGAATGCCGAGTGCAACAAGGGGTACAGCGATCGCATCACCGAAGGTATGTTGTGCGCGGGTGAAGGTGACGGCAAAGACACTTGCAACGGACACTCGGGAGGCCCACTGATAGAGAACGATGTGCTTGTCGGAATCGTGAGCTGGGGAGGCAAGTGCGGGGTGAACGCCGGCGTGTACACGCGCATCTCATACGTTCTCGACTACATCAACGACGTTGTGAATGGCGGCACCGGCAGTAGCTTCACAGAGAGTGTTGCAGGATCGACTAGTGAAGACAATTCCTCATCTACTTCAACGGATACGACCGATGCTCCTTCAACTGAGCCTCCTGCCACCAAGACACCTACTACTGAAGCACCAACCACGACTTTTGCGAAAGCCCCCACTGCAGCTACACCGACTGCCGCCCTTCGACTGAAGCTCCAACTCCGGCGCCGACGGTCACGGAAGCTCCGGGCACTGAGGCGCCTCAAACGGAAAGCCCGACGACCGATTCGGAGGACGCGTATGCACCGTCGACCGACTCGGCGGAGTAAACCGATCCGAGCTCTAACCCTGCACAGCAGAGCGAGCCCAACGCGACCGGAGCGCCGACGCCCGCCTCAGGTATCAAGACCCAAAGCCTCCCTGTTTTGATCGAAGTGAAGTTCATCCAGTCCAGAAGATGAGGAAGGAGCTTTGCGTGCGTTGTATGTAGTTTCGGCCTAGTTTGTTGGTATATTTGGCGGAAGGGGAGGCTGTGGGGGGGTTGCATGAGTTTTGAGAGCGGAATCAATTCCATCTTGGACGAGACGACAGGAGATGATGACGGCCTGGCGTGCGTCCGAGAAATCTGCCAAGAGACTTTGTCCAGAATGGACCGAGTTACTGCAGCAAAGAGTATTGCTAACCGTCAAGAGCGCAAAAATGAGAGTACGGACGTCATTGGCGATGGCAGCGAAGTTGTAAACTGGAAAGCTTTCTCCCCGCCGAAAAGCCGTCAGAAGACGTTAAGTAAACCAAAACTGAGTCGACGTCCGAGCTTAGACATGTAAGAATGCTGGAGTCGCACGAAATGCGTTGGCTGTTGAAGCTAATGAACTGTTTATCCAGTGCCCCTGCTGGTGAGATGCCACGATGGAAGATCATTGACGGGAATGAAGGTCCCATCACGGACATTACGGTGATTTTCAGAGGCGACTCCGTTCCAGAGGGGTTTACCAAGGTACACCAAAAAAGACAATTTATTGCGCTTGTCCATTGGACTAATATATATTCAATGCACTTGCGCAGTTGGAACGATCTCCAAGTGGCCAGCGAGCAGATCTGAATAACGACGGAAGAGGATCCGTTATCTCTCTGTGCCAAAGCAAAGATCAGTCCTCTGGGAAGGCTCCAATTAGCGAGATCTGCTACTTTTCCCGAGCGAGGCGAGTTCGTTCCAACTGATTACGAGGTAGTGTGGAGGCGCGGTGTTCCGGCGAATATCAACACGGTTAGGCGGAGTGAATGTTCGTGATAGTGTTCATAATCTAACCTTTGCTACGCTGGAATAGGGAACACAAGGAGAGAAGATCTACCTCTGCTTCAAGCGCTCTACCACCTCTTCGATCGTCGATTGGGTTGTCATGTTTCCGAAGAAAAACGAAACTCTTCCATACGGGTAAAGAGTAGCAACCAGTAGCTATTGAAGCGTGCGATGGAGATTTCGTCGTCCAAGAGCTTGAAAAAGGCTCTCGAATACTTGGTGGCCATGAATTTCATCAAGGACACACCACGAAGTATCACGTCCTTCTTACGGATATACCACGACTTCTTCGACGAGACAGAAATTGGAGACTATCTAGGAGAGGGAGACGAAGATATTAAAGTCCAGGTTCGACTAACTTACGTTCGAGCAATTTCCTTTAAAGGGATGACACTGGTCGAGTCTCAGCGGCATTTCCTGACAAACGGAGGGTTCCGACTTCCAGGTGAGGCGCAAAAGATCGAGCGCACGGTTGAAGCATTCGCGCAGTGTTATTGGGATGACTCACGTACCGCATTCTCGTCTGCCGATACTGCAATGATCATCGCATATTCAATTATTATGTTGAATACGGATTTGCACAACCCGCAGGTAAAGAAAAACAAAATGTCCAAAGAATAGTTTGTCAAGAACAACCGACGGATTGACAACGGGAATGACCTTCCAAAACGTTTTCTAGATCTACGATGATATTGCGCACAACCCACCGCACATCAAAGGCAGTCGAGTTATTCCGAAAGCCACTCGTGAAGCCAGCGTCTCTGGTGCAGATCTGGAAGATGAAAAATTCCGTGGTGGAATCGCCAAGGCTATAGCTCAATCCGAAGAGCTGATGAAAGATCCCTTGCACACATACAACACCTTCCAGTTTGTCGGAGTTGATACGCCGATCAGCCCAGATTTGATCAAAATTCTGTTCGAGCGCGTGTGGTTTTCACTGCTCACTCTATCGACGACCATTCTGTGTGACAACCAGTCGGATCTGTCTACAAGGATGCAGTGCCTCGACCTGCTGCGCTTCTGCATCTCAACGTGTTTGCTCTTGAACATGCCAGTGGAGCGTCAGGCTTTGTGCGGTTTACTGAGGAAGGTGCAGGATTCGTTCCGCAAGAGGACAGCTAGGAAGACCCGGCCGACAAAGCCAGTAAAGCCATCCCAGAAGACACAAAGTACGAGTGAATTTCGAACCATCGAAGTAGCCGCTGCTAGCGACGATCCATGGAAGGCCATGGGGGACATTCATCTACTCGTGAATGATATGAAGGAAACGATTCAAGTTCGTCAGAAATCGGAGAAACTCGACTCGGCTATTCAGCGTATCAAGCGTGCCCATTTGTACCTTAAGAACTCGACCACTTTCATCCACGAGGGCGATCTAACGAAAAAGTGTCGGTCTCGCAACCAGCTTTACCGCTTCTTCCTCTTCAATGATCAACTGTTGTACGCTGACAAGACCATGACTGGGAAGTGGAGTCCGCACAACTCGCTGCATCTCAAGCTCACACGTATTTCAAACATTTCCGACGTTTTTTTGTTGAAAAACGCTTTCCAGATTCAAAATCCGGTCAAGGCTTTCGTCGTATTCGCTGATAGCGCGACCTCGAAGGCTGAGTGGATGCTTCTCATCGACGACGCTATCGCAGAGGCCTCCAAGAAGATCAACCGGACAGCACGCCGCATCTCGGCACACGGTTTAGGCGACACACGGGCTTCGCTTGTGCAATCGTCGGCAATGAAAGCGTTCTTGCGCTTCAGCTCGCCCATCGCGTCCCCAAAAGCGCGACATACGAGCCAGACTAGTTTTGACAGCGACGGTGAATCGCCTGTGGAGGTTGGTGCACCATCGAGCACTCCAAACATCACTGCTTCTCCGTCCGTGGAAAACGGGACTCCAGCCAACACGAATGAGTCCATTGTTACCGCAGCGACAAGCGCTGACAACGCACAAGCCAACTCGAAGGAAGAGGGGCTAAAAGCTGCAGTCATTGACGACAAAGGCGTCGACATGCATCCCGAATCCACTTCCCCAAAGTCTTCGGTAACAAGTAGCGAGGCAACACTACACTGAGTAACGCAAGAAGGAAGATAGAGCTAAAAAAAACTACGGCGAACATTAACTTGATATATTAATTTCTCGGGTCAGTTTTCGAGTGTACGTGGATGCACGAATGATGAATAAGTTATCTACCCTATCCCTTTACGGCAAATGCTGAGATATTATTGGTTTACAAGATATTACTGAAGTACTTAAGCTGCCAGTTTAGTAGAGCGTACCAGTTTACTGTTAGTAGAACCAATCAGAATTGCGAAAGGCTCATAATCGTATTTGGTTGGGTATAAATACTAAAAGATAGCTTTTTCCAATACCAAATCCAACATAAAATCTCTGCTAAACTGATTCGGGCCGCAATAAATACTTGTCATTTTTAGCAAGCTCTCTTGGGCGTTCACCGACCAAATCAGCGGCATACAATGGGGCGAACTGCGACACCAGGAAAATACGCTTACAAGAGTCACTCCCGGTGATAGCTCAGTCAGGACGAGCCAATTTTTCTCTTCGAAGTGAATCCCACTGACAACTGCCCCAAACGCTTCCAGCAACTGGCTATGACCCGAAAGCACTAGCACCTCCCGGTGTGGGTCGGCGATCCGCTTGCCTGCGTAGCGGAACTGGATCTTCACAGGACTGCCATCTTCTTCCAGTTCCAATGTGAAATCTTGTGAAACAGCCGCCACTTTCGCTTCCTGCGTTGACTAACATCCATACGAGTTTACTTTTTGAGGTTCTGTGCACATTTCATGAAGGTTGTGGCCTACCTGTCCGCATTGGATTGCACTCTCCACATAGCTCTTGGTCATTTCGTGCCAGGAAGCGTTTCCAACAGCTTTATAGTCGAACGGGATGATCCGACTGTATAGGGACTCAATATGCGAGACGGTGTCTGTGATCCACTTGAAATTCGTTTGCGAACTAGGTGAAGTGATCACGCCGAGACCATTTGACAGCAGTACGCGGTCGGTCTCAGCATACAGCTGGTCGAGGCTTCCGTGGAGTCGTGTCATGGTTTCTAGGGACACAGCGTCTGGATCAAAGTGAGTGTGAACGAAATATCTTGCCGTGGAACGGGGTATCTTCTGTAGGAGATGATCGTTAGAAAGTGTAAGGGATCCTTAGGGGCTTTTAAAAAGACATGTATTACCTTTGCTTGCTCGTGCAGCTGCAGAAGTCTTCTCAGCATTTCAATCGTTGCTACGTGGTGCGCGTAGATAGCACAAAGCTGTCGATTCTCCGTCTCGGCTTCTCTCCGTAGCTCTTGATATTTATTTGCTAAGCGCTTCCACACGTCGAAGAGGAGACCGTTACGTCTCCCTAGCATCGTCATCTCGAAAGCCGCGTCCTCATACTCTTGTTGCTTCTTTTCCAGCTCAACGACTCGTTGTTGCAACAATTCCGCTTCTGCGCGTAGCTGTAGTATCTCGAGTCTCTGTCGATCTCTCGAGAGGTTCCTTTTAGGGAGTTGTGGTCCAGTTGGCGAACGGGTTCCTTTGCTTCTTACGTCGGGAGACCTTCGAGTTGCAGAATTGCTGTAATAGCACTCTTGAGGGCTTGGATGCGGCGCGAATTCGCTCCAGTTGACGTCAATTGAGTCAGGTTGGAGGCTCTCGTCGATGAATGCCAGCGCCTCCGCCAGGGTCATGTGCGCATCCGCGTCGATCAGGTGCAGGCTCATTCGTACTCGGTGTCACGGTAATTGCGAAGTGATGAGCGGCATGGAGGCAAGTATGGTTATCTCAAATTGAGATTTTTCAATTAATTGTGGGTATCAGTGATGACGTGAGTTACAGTGGGAACTTACCACTGATCATCAGTGATGTGGTGATTTTCTCGTGTGGTGCTGTGTTACATAGACCATACAGTATCACAACTGAAAGAAGTCATAAGCACAGCAAATCAAATGCTGTTTTATTGGGTTAGGTGTTGATAAGAGCCAGACTACCTTTGGTTGGTTTCCGCATACTGACATTTCGTCACAGCGGCATGGTAGGATAGTTGTAGCGTGACTAAGGCCTATTCTCAACCGACCGCACCACATCGCACATTTTTGTACTATGTGGTCGCATGCGGCCGTACCGGTTGGGAATGCCCATGCGGCCGTATCTGTGTCAGATTGGAGCCCGATGAGCTCCGATTGGGGCAACCACTTGGCTAACAATTTGCTATCATGTTAGCAAAATGTTTCAATTACAACACAGAACTCTGTGAACTCTGTGTTGTAAGTTTAATGGTGCTGCACACACCGGCAGTTTAACGCAGGAATACTAAGCTGCTTAATTACTGTATTTCAAGAGTTATACGCATACATGTAGTCACTGAACTTGAGTATGTACAGTAGCGGCAAATTTGAAATGGACTCACTCATTTTACTAGTCGATTTTACCCGCGTTTTGATTGGTGTTTTGTCATGCGTTCCCTAATCCCAACACCTTGATTTTAAAGACAAATTTAAGAAACATTTTTTCACTGGACTTCAGTATACTTCACGGTACTTTTGTCCTTAAACCCTTTCTTAAGGACAAAAGTACCATGAAGTTTACTGAACGCACCGATTGCTGTCGATGCAGATTCCATCATATTCGACAGGCGGCAACTTAGAGATGGATATGAGCTTCCACTGATTGAGCACTACCTTCTTATGGTCTTGTGGATGCCAATATATTATGGACAAAACCAAGAAGCTTAGCTTTGGCCTTACTGCAGAACTATTTTTATGGGCTGCTGCTGGTGAGCGCACGCTTGGGGACGTTTTGTTGAACGATATTGTGGTTCTTGCATCTTCGGCTAAAGTATTTGTGTAAATCGCGCGAACTAGCTTGACTGCAACATACTGTTTCAATTAAAATTAACATAAGTCAACGTCACTGCTCGTGCCTTGCATAAAAATATATTCTCCGAAAGCATTTTACACCTGACCTCATACTTCATGTAGCTTTTTTCGAACCGAGGCGATTTTATTGGAGAGATCGTTACAATAATTCTCCAAACAAGCGCCTTTTGGTTCGTCTTTACCTTTTGGCGAGTTAATTTTATCGTTTTACAGCGGCACCTTTGACGCACTGAACACGGTAAGTTTTGAAATGGTGGATCTGCTGTTCAACAAGAGGTTTATCAATGCTTCAAAGCTTAACAATGACATCAACGAAACATCTGCGAGTTATGAATTGTGAAGCTATATTTGAAAAAGCGATGAGAGCAAATATGTGATGTCATACGAGTGTGCTTTTCCTATTCCATTATCGTATTTATCACAAAGACGGTTCCCCAATGTGAGCTCTATTGATGAAGCCAGTAATGTTAGACTGTCCTAACGATGCAAGCGGTGCCATGAGAAACAATGTTCGACAAGAATGCACGCCATCGTCGTGCATGTGTTGCTAACCATCATGGGGATGTCTTCCACATCATCTAGCAGCTGCAGGAGCGATGGCATCATACCGCCTGAGAAATTACATGTAGCCCAACAATGCTTCATTGTGTTGCCCCGTATCACCTCTTAGACTGCTTTGTCACGAACCACCTTTCCTTGTAGCAATTGGCATACCTATATCGCTTGCGCTAAGACCATGACTCAATTTACGAGTAACGTCAAATTCTATTTGCCGTTAAAACGCCCTTCAGTCGTCCAAGTGATCTATTCAATCGTCAATAATGCAACCACTTATGTATCAGACCCAAACATTCGTGACTTGACCCATTGGCCTTTTTACGATCAAATTCGATGTCGGGGGTGGGGGCTCACATTTATTCCCTGATCTCATATCGCATTAGAAAACGGAGAAGAAGAAAAAACAAGACATCCGAACGGCCACGAGGACATCAGCTTGGCTGATTTATCCACTGGCAAACACCAGCCTATCCGAACCTCACGTGACAATATTACGATGTAGTATAAACCCAAGAGGCTACGTACAAGTTGCATGATGGGTCATTTGGAATGGCAGTTGGCCAGCTTTCTGAAGTTGTTCAATTGATTGAGCCCAGTTGTGCTTGCTATTCAAAGGTCTTGGGCAACACTTATAAAAACTCCAAGACCTTCTCCTCGCAGATCAACACTCAGTTAGCACTGCAGTAATCGTGGTGTACCTAATACTTCGTTGTAGTAGAATTTAGGTTGAGTGACCAATGTGACCACACGGAGCTTCTACAAAGGTAGTCGCCACTCCAGTATCTTAGCAATAATGTACATCTCTACGTTGCGTTGGGCTAGACTGCCGCTACAACCTCGGTACAGGAAGTCATCAACCATACCCTTTTTGGTGATGGCGAGGCTTGCCGTGGTCTTAACCACCCGAGCCCTCTACGTGGTTTGCTTCACATACCCAGGCTAAAAACGAACATCCTCGATGAGTTGGCTGAAGCCCCACAGTGTATCACCTGCTCCTCAATGCCAGAGACCGTTCCGGCATCAAGGTCCGGAGCAATGGAGAGTTGTATAAATTCTAGCTCGGCAACTCATGATCCGTCCGGCCTGTTGGTTTGGCCTTTGGGTTATAGGAAACAAAAGCAGATGTAAGTAGATTAGGGTCAGTCTTAGCCAAAACAAAATAAAAATGGATTTGGCCAAATGAACCAATCAGATCACTAGAAAGCATGTGTTGGTGGACACCATATACGCCATGGCAAGGAGCTCCTTGTCATGTACGGGATAGTTTCGCTCAGCTGGCTTCAGCTGACGCGACTGGAAGTAGACCACCCGATCACGACCCTCGTGATCGTGCTGCATCAACGCGCATCCGGTCGCAAAGTCGGACGCGTCAAACACGACGTGGAACGGACGATCTTGGTCAGCCTCTGCCAGGATCGGCGCTTCGGTCAAGCCCTGCTTGGCTGCATCGAAGGCCTGCTGTCGCTCAGCAGTCCACTTCCACTCAGCTTCCATCTTTAGAAGCTGTGACAGCGGGCGAAGCTTGCCCGCGTAGTTCTCAGCGTACTTGCACAGGTACGTTGCAAGCCCAAGGAACTGCCTCAGTTCATTGACATTGGATAGCGTAGGCCTTTCACTTATCTCTGACCTTCTCTGGGTCAGGGCGTACGCCGTTCTTTCCGACGAGACACCCGAGAATGGGTATCTCGCTCGCCCCGAAGATACACTTCTTCAGATTCGCATAGAGCTTATGCTTACGCATGAGCCCTAGCAGCTTACGGAGTTGCTCCTTATGCACCTCAACGTCAGACTTCCCGTTCACAGCCCGGTTGTGGACGAACACATCGTCGAAGTAACTCGGTGCGAAGTCGCACACCGAGCGCAATAGATGCGTCACGCATCTATTGAACGTAGCAGAGGCATTCTTCAGTCCCTGCGGCATTACAACCCGCTCCCAAAGCATACCGCTTGGAGTGCCCACCGCCGTGAGAGCGATGTCGCTCTCACGCATCAGGATCTGATAGAACCCGTCGCGCAGATCAAGAGCACTGTAGATGGTGCTCTTGGCCATCGAATCGATGATCACACCTTTTCGTGGTATCGGCGTCTGCGCCGGTATCGTCGCACCGTTCAGCTTGTTGTAAGCAAGAACGATGCGCCATCCGCCCTGTGGCTTCTTGACACAGAACGTTGGTGCACTGTGCGGGGTTTCGATTCTCGCACTTGTCCTGCCTGACGACGACTCTCAAAGAAGTCGTCGATCGCCTTCACTTGATCTCGCGGCTGTGGCCACTGCCGCGTCACACAGTACTTCGTACCCGGCACGAGGTCAATCTCGTGCTGTATTCCCTTGTCCTGCGGAAGATCCGCAGGAATCTCGTCCGGGAGCACATCCTTGTGTTCCCACAGAACATCGTAGAAGGGACTCGCCTTCAACGAATCCCAGCTCTGTTTGTCGAAGCGCTCCTTCTTCGTCTTCGCACTGAGAGTGTCCTCACTCTCAGTGGTACTCGCAGCGTGGAGTTGCCTCAACTCCTCCGCTTTGCTCTTCATTCTTTCGAGATCCGAAAGGATGCATATCTGTTCGATGCGTCCATCGTACAGGTCCTTCCCGAAGCGCATCCAGCTCATGGCTGGAAGCGACGTCAACTCCGACGCACTCGCCGGAGGACTCTTCAGTTGCATTGACCGGTACTGGAGACCAGTACGGGTCCGTGTCAAAGACGTTCAACGTCGCGACACTCGACATCGCGTCCGATGTCTGCCCAGCAGACATCTCTTGTAGCGTCTCGGTCCCGGACCGAGACTTGCGTAGCTTGTGTTGCTTGCACCGTCTTTTCTTCTTGTGGAGCCCGGCTCCACTTGTTCCTGGTTCAGGCCGGCCTTAGGCGGTTTTCGTTAATTTCGTAACCATCGGCGGATGCTTTCCGCGGACGCGCATAATCAAGCCCGGCTTGAATTCATTTCGCTTCGTCGTGCAGCCCGGCTGCACGCGAGCACGCAAGCTTTTCCGGTGTTGGACGTTTGCAACCGCTAACACTGCTTGCTGCGTCATCAACTCCCGGGGTTGATGCGCTGTTGACACCTCGACGCCTTGCGGCGGAGTCTTCCGTGATTGGCTCAACAATCACGGCCGTGTCAACTCCCGGAGCTGACACGCCGACATCACAGCTACTGCTTGTAGCTGGAGTCCCTTTCACACTTGATGCATCAGTTCCCGGAACTGATACACTATCGTCGCAGACACGGTCTGTGACCGGAAAACCTTCCGAATCCGATGGGTCGACTCCCGGAGTTGATGCGGCATCATCGTCTCGACCCCTTGAGGTGGAGACTCGTCGCAAATCAGATCCAATCGGATTCTGATTCGACTCACATTCAACGGCTCTCTCAGTCGTTGTGACTTGTGCTTGGGCACCGGAGGCAACAGCGTTAGGCGCTGCCTCAACGGAATGATCGGTTACACCTTGCGTTGCATGAGCGACACTGACAGGGCCATCGCTCTCTGTCGCGTTGAGACCGAAGCGTACAAGCATACGCTTCTCCCAATTGATCACTGGATCATGCCGTGCAAGCCCCGGCATGCCCAACACTAAGTCAAACTTATCGTCTAAGTCTAAGGCGATAAGGTTCTCCACAAACACCCGGTGTTTGTACGAGAAGCGCACGCGTACGACGCGCTTCTCAGTTCTCACGGTGGCACCCGTTGCCAACCGCACTTCCAACACACTTCGAGGTGTTTCTACATCCTCGAAGTTCAGCTTCGGTAGACTTTGCTGTCGAACAAAGTTGTTCGACGCGCCCGAGTCTACCAGAGCACGAAGAGAGTTCTCTCTCTTCGACCTTATTTTCAGGATGACAAGATTTGGCTTGTCATCTTACTTCTTGCAGTGAGAATCTCTCTCACTGGGGGCTGCAGTCTTCAGTGTCGCGTGTCCGTTGTAGACACGCGTGACTGCACTACCGGTAGGGCGCTCCACGCCTACTGGTTCCGCGCGTTTTTGATTGATCGTGGCGATACCCGGCATCGCCACGTCGGCCCCCGACCTTGTTCACAGCCGCTGTGCATTCACGTGCAAAGTATCAGGTGTATTCGCACCGGAAACATTGCACGCTACTGTTGTTCCGCTGCTGGTGACCAGCAGCCGTAGCGTTCGAGAGGTCCATAGGTTCCGGACCTCCCGTTCTCATCACCGGACGTGCCATCCTCGGCACGTTCACATGCAATTTAGCCTGCCGCAGGCTAAATTCCTCTTGCATGGCAAGGGTGATCGCAGCTTCGAGAGTGCTTGGGTACTCTCGGAAGAGAAAGGTCTTGACGGGACCATCCCTCAAGCCTTTCATGAACGTGACGACCTTGGTCGCCTCGTCCATCGGGTTGTTCACGATGTTCGAGACCAAGTACCGCGCACGTTGGGCGTAAGCATGAACGTCATGCTTACCTTGCTGCAGGTCGAGGAACTCAGCCCTCCACCGGAACTCGTTCTTAGAGGCTCAAACGCTTGTCTGAGCTCCTCCTTGTACTCCGCGTACGTGCCGAAGCACGTAGCGTTCGTGAGCCGGCGTCCATACGCCCAGCTCCTCGCTCGTCCGCCAAGACATGACATGGCGAACGCAACCTTCGACGGATCGTCGAAGATGCGTCGAGCTGCAATGGCAGTGTCGACCTCGACAAGCCATCGGAGAAGAGGTTCCCCCTCTTTTCCCACATAGTTGCTCACGTGCAGTTTCAATGACTGTACGCGCGGTGTCGTCCCGGACGACGCCGTCGTAGTCGTAGCGGTAGCAGCATCTCGCTGCTCCTTGACTATGAAGCCCAGAGCAACACCGTGTTGTTCTGTCGGTGACAACGTCCGTAGCATCGTCGCTACGGCCGCCTCCCCAATGACTGTTGTCGGTCTTTGGAGGGCCTCCCACTCTGGATCAGACAGGTGAGGGCAGTCTGCACGCGCAATGTGCGTTGCAGACTCGCTCGGCCCACGCATGGACGGATTACCGTCCATGGGTTGTTTCTCGGCCCCATGTTCGTATTCTATAAGAACAAGTCAGGTAGTCGGTCGTTGGACGGACTACAAAGTGCTACCAGGTGTAATGGGCCAACTCTGTGCCCACTACTTCGGCTTACACGTTAGCGCACGTGTTCGAGGAAGCGTAGTTTGCTTAAACTTAGGTTAAGTATACTTTCGTCCGAAAGTATAGATTTACTAGAATAAGAAAAGCAAAAAGCCGTTTTGGGTTAAAATGAGAACTTTTATTTATGATTTATGTCTGGACTGGGTTTCCTCCTAAAAGTGATATCCTATATGAAAGGTATTCTGCCGTCCGATGGCTGTCAGAACCCTGCTAATCTAATTGGTAGAAAGAAATGTTTATCTACCAATAAGAAGCCAAAATACATACATACCAGTGATCTGCAAAGTGTAGCCATTGGTGTATCTTGCACCAACGTTCGAGAACCCTCCATGTAACCAAGTGGCTACGTGTAGCCACTTGTGGTTAACCCCGTTTCACACATCGTTTCGGTATGCTATTCCTATTGACGCCACCCCTGACCGCTAGTCAATTGTTGACGATTATGGCGGAAGCGATAGTGGGGTAGCTGACGAAGAAGATGGACTGTCGTCTGCTACCGTGTCTCAAGATGTGGAAGACGGCGGTAAGAAGCGCGTGCTCTCGCACAACGAGAAGTACCGAGCAGTATTTGCCGTGTGCCAGCGGATCGCTGAATGCGTAGCAGATAAAGGGAAGAAGGAGTTCTGCAGATGCCGCGACCACTTAGAAGAGCTGGAGCGTATGGCCCGAGAGAATGAGCATCCTCTTCTATGCACAAGCCCGCCCGATGACGCGACTGCTGACATTGATTCAAAAATTGATGTTACTAGTGAAATTGGTGATGTTGGTGAGGAAGTCACCAATTTGTGTGGTGACACTAACACCAAGCGGCCAGTCGAAGCCACGCCAGAAATGAATAATACTACTGAGTCTGTGAGCAGTGCGAAAGGGAAACTGGGTACCATACCATCGCCAAAAAGGAAGCTAGAAATGGACGAACAAGAAAAAGCGGTGCCAAGGGCACCGAAAGCCCGCTCGAGGTCCACGAAGACACTTGTGCAGCTGAATCCAGCCAGTCGCGCGTCTGGCAGACCTAAGCTGACAGCAAGTTTCAAGAAAGCGAAGAAGGCTAAAGATATTGAAGAAACTATGGTGTTCGTGGATGACATTGCTACAATTGGAGACGTTACCCTCGAAAATTTCGAGGATACAGTTAAGAAGAAAGTGCTCTCGATTGCTGAGATTGGCGATACGCTCGGAGTATGTTCGACTCTGCTGTTTTCAAGCGGCCAAAAGCTTTCGTCATCGCTAACAAGCCCGCCCAAGTTCTTGAGACCGACGTCCGCTTCATGCTGCCAGGTATGTACTTCAAGTTAGTGAGGTGCTGACGAACACATTGACTTGGTAGGAATATCACCAAGCACTTGGTGGAACTGGTTAAAACTTGAAGAAGTACTAACTTTGTTGTCCTCTTTGTTACATATAGAATATTTGGTGGTCAAGTGTTTAGACTCGGCTAAGAATGTGAAAATACGCGAGAATAGCTGATCAATGAGAAGAGCGTGACGACTAGTGAAGTTGGAGTATCTATATTGAGAGTGGGGACATTCACCGTACTGGATATTGAACGGATAAAGTTATGGCACGAGGTTTCGAGAAAGATGGATGTGGCACGAAATCTAATCAAGTTTGTGAAGACGACGCTGATTGAAGACGACACCGAAAAATAGAAATGCAAACACATTTTACGCACGATTCCTCACTTGGATGTGGATGCCGTCTATCACTCTGGTGGACACGACATTGCAATTATGGAATTAACTTGTTTCGGAGGAGATAACTGGTTGAGCGGTACCTGTATCTACTGGACCTCACTGCGTGTTGCAGAAGAAGCCATCAAACTGACCTGGCATAAGACGACGATAGTGAATGTCGTCGATCCTATCTACATGCAGATGGCGGATGAGGAAAGAAGAAAAGGATATCTTGACACTAGCGATCGGGTCATTAGCAGAATGGAAGCCAATCGGATCGTGTTCTGTCCTGTATATATTAACACCGCGTTTCCTCAATGGTGTGGCATCATCTTTGATATGGAGAGGCAAATTGTGTGGCCGGACAACCCATTCTACAGACAAGACTTTTAGACGAAGTGGAGAGCACTATCAATAGTCATTTCATGCCACTTATGATGACGAGAATGGAGATTCGAACATTCCCAGGATTGCTACAACGGGATGGCCATAGTTGTGGCGTTTTGGTCGTGCATTGGTTCGAGATGTACCTGACGATCGCCAGAACAACTTCTCCAGATCACAGCATCCCCATGCCTCGTGGCGACAAACTGGACCCGAAGAAGCTGCAGTACGTGCGCCACTAGCACTTTTCTTACATTTTTGATAGGGTAGTCTCTGATGTAGATATTGTTCAATAAGGAGGGTGTTCATGTTTGAGCTTAAGAGACCTAGCTACAGTGCTGGTACCGCCGCAAGCGCTGCTACTGATGGCGTTGACGCTACGACTTAGTTTTGTTTTTTTGCTTGGTGTATTACATTGCATATGCCACTTTATAGTAAACATTTTTCTCTAAATACCGCCCGTGAACCGGTAGGAATCTCCACCATATGGTATAATACCCTATACATTCCAAACAGTACATGTCTATGAAATCCCAGCACAACAGTATTTGCCGAGTTTTGTCCAATTATAATTAGTGTAGTACATATTTTCATCCAATAGAGTACGTTATAAGGCCGGAGCACTATTCCAACTATTCCCACCATATTTAGTTGGAATTTTTCAGGAATATTTATTATTAAATACAAACTCGCACATAATCGCATATTTTAAAAATACCCTTAAGTTTCTGACTACAGTCGAAGTCAAAGAGGTTTCACTTCAAAGCGTGAAGTGCAGAGCAGAAGCAGAGTTGCAGCAATGTCAATTGCATCCCTGGCTTCGGGCAACAGCAAGAAGGCCCGTACCACAGCGGTAAAAATTTTCACCGCGTTCTTGGCCACGGAAGACATGGACCTTCCTGGCGCTTTCCAACTTATAGATGCTGATAAGACGGGTAAAGTGTTGCGTATTATGCTAGACAAGTACGCCTTTTCACTAGCTAAATCTCAGGAGAAAGTACTAGCTACGAATACCTGTCTAGCATACTATGGCAACGTCAAAAATTGGCTTGTGGATAAGTAACCGCTTCAAGGTGGGTTGGTGAGGCCTCAGCTACAAAAGATTTTGACAGGGCTCGGGAAATACTGCAACAACAGAGAGGACAGAGGTAACGAGAAGAAGGCACCGCCTTGTTCGAAACAGGATTTGGAGGGAATTGTACGATTATTGTATACTTCGGCTTCAACTCACAGCGAATATCTCGATGCTGCACTAGTTGTTTTGATGTGGTATCTCTACGGCCGCAGCTCAGACGCAGAGCAAGTAGAGAAGCAGCAGCTGTCGGTCTTGCCAGGTACGAAACTTTCTATCTTAACTGTAAAACGCACTAAAAAGGATAAATAATGTGTAACTAGGCGGTGTTATATTTCTTCGCTTCAAGAGAGTTAAAACGGCTTTGATGCAAGGTATCTCCTTGTTCAAAGACCCGGCCAACTTCTTAACGTGTCCACTGTACGCATTGGCTGCAGCCTTGGTCATGCAAGCCACGCCGTGTAAACGAATGTTCCCTCAATTTCTATCTAAGAAGCGCACCTCGGAAAGTGTGCAGGATATAGAGGAGCTCACCCTTGTTGAACTCCTTGAAGCTGAAGACGATCCACAAGCGCTGCACGGGGCAAGCCAGAATTCAAAGTGTTCCGTTCCTGGCGCACAAGCGTACGTTAACCGACTGCATGTCAGAGTTCAAGGGATCGCTAACCTACAGAGTATTAGACTTACCGCTGGTCTTACCTCGCATTCCTTTCGACGTGGAGGGGCTATGCGCGCAAACGACGGAAGCGTTGCCGAAAACTGGATAATTGAGAGAGGCGGGCGGCAATTGGATCGGGTGAACAAAGCGTTCGGGTACATGCTTGGCTTGACGCAAGCTGACCAGCAGGTGTCACGGGGTCTCAGCTGCTGGAAGCCAAAGGATGGCGCACGACTTCCCTCTTTAGCAGCGCTGGAAGCACCTATCATCGGGCGCGCCCACAAGCTTCAAGAGCTTTTTTTCTCGAACACTCTGGCTTTTGACGATGACACGCTTAACATTGACGAAGGCGTTGTCGGCGTCTTGACTGCGACGCTTTTAATGCACTACCCGGATATGCTGCGTCTGTGTGAAGGAGGACCACTGGTCTTGAAGATGCGGGAAGCAATGGCCGGACGATCAATCGACGAAGCGGAAGTCTTGGCGTGGAGCTCCAGTATCCGTCGCGTGTTCATGCCACCTCAGGAGCTGAAGCCTTTGCCCAGTTCAGATAGAGGGGATACAGATCAGATCGCAGTATTGCTTGAACACGTGCAGCGGCAAACGGAAAAAATTGAGGTACTCATCCTACAAACAAACGGCTAGAGGAGCGACTGTTAGCAGTAGAACATCACATGCATGTATCTGGGACCACCACGACACAGGATCCATCAAGTGGTGTCGCATCGTATTCTTCTGCGTGAGCCACTCGACAGGTCACGTAACCCCAAAAGTAGCTCGCGCCAAAAAGAAGGGATCGCAATCGTTGGCCGCGATTTGGTTTGAGTGGTTCACGGCTGAACCGCGCGTATATGCTTCGCCTGCTGTAAAGAAGACAACGCTCTACGAGTTTAGACATATCACACGCTACATTATGCTGTTCTTACCGAGAGATCTCGCTCTGGATGCCTCCTCTCTAGCTTACAAATACGAAGTACTGACACTTGGCAAGAAAGCACAAGAAAACGCTCTCGGGTTCCTCAAGGCGCACGGATCGTCAGCGGTTGCAGGTGGTACAGCATTGGAGGCGCTTCGGCGGCTTCATAAGCAGGGTAAACTGGATGAGCAGATCGCGCAGTTCCATGAGCTGGTCGACAACGGCGTCGTCGTAAACCCTACGCCTCCGTCCGCTCTCCCAACCTTCATCCGCCTTCGACCATCTAAATAGCCTGCACAATTTGCATAACGACACATAACATAGTAAATCAAAGACGATGGCTGGAGTTGAACCAGCCAGCAGCAAAGACTGCTCCCTTCATCCGGAAGGCACCGTCACGGGTGAGCTCGCATAGGCTGCTGCCTCAACGACAACCACAGATAGCATATGAGCGTGCTAGACCAGCCAGGAGGCGAGTGGGACAGGCCGCAGCTGACGCTGCCCCGCGCTCAACCGCCTCCGGCAGCATGCCCCCCGCCCTGCCGGGTCATTTCACAGGAGTGGTCTTGGTCAGCGGCGAGGGTTGGAGCACCAGGCAGTGGGTCTTGGCCAGCCGTACGGCGCGCGTAGGGGTCCGGCGGAGGCCTTGGGTTCGCAGGAGAGCCGGCGCTCCACGCGCCATCTTCAGCGCTGCCTCGTTCGCCGCCGTGTTTGGAGAATGGCTGTGGGGCCCGAGAGAGCAGGGATTTATTTTAGTAAATGTAGTATGTGTATCCCGCGGGACAGCCCGCGGGTCGCGGCTAAGTCCGATTTTCAAACACGTTTTTACCGGTATCGGTTGGAGTCCAGGTCGGACAGTTGGATTTTTTACGGTATGGTATTGGTTCTTTAACCAAAAACTTGGTGAACGCAGGGAGAGCCTTTATTGTTTAAGATATGAAATCCTGGCTTTCACGCGGGGTTTTTTCTCGAAATTACCAGCCGTAAAATCTTGATCTTAACATCGCTCAAGCTACTGTAGATGTTTTGTTGTTTGCCTCTTCGTATATACATACAAGTACAGCTTTTACTGTACTGTACTAGTTAATATTTCAACGAGAATGAAGGGGGGGGGGGCATCCGCCGAGCTCTGTACAGTTAAATTTTGCGAGGTTTGCTGAAGCTGAATGATATCATGCAAGCTGCATACCAGCAACATGCCCAGATTTCATTCACGACCGCTTCGTTCGTACGAACACAATATCAAGCTTTAGTTGGATCTCAAAAACTGTTAGCAGATTGTAATTGAGGCCGTCGTTTGCTGTGCAATATGACAGTGAGTGGCAACAGAAAAACTATACTAAAGAACATTGAGCTGGCCGGAGGTGCAGGTAGTAGCAACATCTAGTCGGGGTTTTCTTCCGCTTATATTCATCACATCATCAGTAGCATTGAGCCGTTACCAAATGCGTCGCCTCCTCTGTGCTAATTGTGTACCGGTCCGATCGTTCGAGCATGCGGCAGTAGCATGCGCTCCTTCTTTTCGAAGCGCAATGACGTGACTCCAGCACAGAAGCGAAAGCAGAAGGACGAAATCTCCGCCGATGGAGTTCCAGTCGTCTTCAAAGGTGATGAAAGTCTAGTCCAGCTACACGCAGAGACCGCGGAGCTATTGAGACTCGTCAAGACGCCAGTAAAAACACCAAAGAAAAAAACAAAAATCAGCGCTGGAACTTCGTCCAAAGGAGGGAAAACTCGTTTGACCATCGAAGTTCTGGACGATGACGAGGAAGATGATCAGGTTGATACTAATCCTAAAAGCGACAACGACCTAAAGTCACCACAAGAGCGAGTTGACCCAGTAGCACCTGTTGATCCTTCCGCGTTTAATGCCGAGGAGGCTCGGATTCGTCAAGCCAAAGACACTTTTTACCCAGATATAAGACCGTCGAAGCACAGCGTCGAATCGCAGAAAAATACCTTCCGACGGGAACAGAATCGACAAGAAGAAATTGCCAACGGAGAGCGTCTTCGTACCGAGCAAACCATCAGAAATAAACAGCGAAAGCGTGACAAACCCTTTGAAAATCGACTGGAGACTAGCGCTATCTTGATTCAAGCGCATTCCCGAGGGTTTTTATGTCGTCGAAGGTGGCGCGAGCAACAAAAAGCTGTCGAGGTTGGAAACAATAACGAAGTGGAATCTGAGGCGGATCAATGGCATGAGGTGCGAGACATCAAGCGTGGCGAGGTCTGGTACTATAATGCCACGACTAATGTTAGTCAATGGGAACCCCCAGCAGGACAGACGTTCACTCGTGCTGCTCCGGTGTCCGTGTCTCGATCGCTTCCTGTGCTTAATACAAACACAAGCATGAAAAGTCTGTATCGAACCAACCAGCGCTCTTTATTAGGGACTGGAGGGTCTGATACTCTACCGCCTCTTTCTCCCTCGTGTTCGTCTGCCAGATCGACGTCCAGTGATCAGGAGCAGCAGCGGCAGATATCTGGCGCTCGTCGGTCGAGTGAAGCGAAGATATCCATCAGATCACCGCGAAATCTACCGGCGCTACAGCCTGAGTGCATCACGTCGTCTCCAAACATGTGGGAATGCGACTCAGTGCTCCCTTCAGAGCGCAGTCTCTCCAGCGAGACTCGAGATAATTGCGACTACGCAGACAGCGAAGTAGAGCCACTGTTCGACAGAAGTCGATCTCTATCTCTTGAGGAAAGGGACGACCAACTCGCTAGTGATGAAACCAATAGCGACTGGCAGACGAATGACACGCTCTTCCGTGCAGACGGCAGTAAGAACAGTAAACTACGAGACACGATCCGGAGCGCACTGCATGTGTCCAAGTTCGACTCAATTTCTTCACTCATCGCGTCCAACGCCGTGCTGCGGCGCAAATCTAAAGGCGCACGGAATCAAGTTGGTACACCAGGTACTCGACGACGCGAGATCGTACTCGGTAAGCGTGAAGAACCGGTACTTGTTGCTGTACTGGCTCGTGATCGAGACAAGAGAGCCAAACGCGAAGCCAATCCGGAGTCCCCAACACGGTCGAGTATTCGCAGCAAAGCTAAAGCAGCGAGTCGATCTGGGAGGCCTCCACACATCCGAGATCTGGCAGATCCTGGTTTCCTTGAAGAGACATCGCGAAGTCCAACGCCGAGGAGAAATAACTCGCAGCAAGAAGACGACGCTGACTTGGATCCAGAGTTGACAGAAGCTTCTCGACTAGAAGATGTACGAGTTTGTTTCAACTGTTGGAGCTCTAGCAGCGGCCGCCACTGCGACTTGCATCAAGATCCGAGAGATGCGACTCGGAAAGTCCGCACCGCTGAGAGTGCTCTCATGTGTGCGAACTGGGAACTGGACCAACTGCGTCGCAAATACCGAGCTGAAGAGATCCAGGAAATCTTCATGAAGCAGCGGGCCTGTCTGCGCTATGATCGACAGTTGAAGCAGTACGTCACTGTAATCGAGTGTCGCCATCCCATCTACCGCGCGATAGAGCAGCTCTCCACCGCCTGGAACAAAACAATGCGTCGTAAACTCCACACACGCTCTTGGTTCCGATCTTTCCTCGAGCAGATTCGAACTGATCGCTTACCACGGACACTCAGAGGAGACAAGGATTCCACCCGACCGCCGTCTTTTTTCAAGCTAAAAAGCACACTTCAGAACGCTCGGTGGGTCTCAAAGTACTCAGAAAGCGTCTGTGACTTCCACCCAAAAGCTCCTGTGACCGCCAAGGACCGTACTGGTACCCACCCGGTTCCTCTACGTGATGTCATCATGATTCATCCAGCGAGACCGCAATTACGCTACTGGATCCTCGTGACCGAGTACACGAAACCTGTAGCTCTGTACAAGCCTCGAGTCTACGAATTGCCACCTCCACGTTGTGTACCTATGCCCGTACCGACCTTCCTGGAACGCTTGCCACTTCCCGTCCCTAACGTCCACTTCGACGCAGGGCATAGTGCTAGTTGGTTAGAAAGGTTATCAGCACGTATGGCCATCGCTGCACTGCAAAAGGCTGCGCTACAGATCGGAGCGTGTAGTCCACCGTATGGCTCTACCGATGCAAGACGTACTAAGCACGTGAGACCCCTTGTAGTGCTCTTCGCAACCTTCGCACGAAAACCTACACGGGGTAATCTGGACGTTGGTGGCTTGTCAGCTCAACTGTTGATCCACATGCTCGTAACCACGTACATCCCCGCACAGTTCGGCAACTTTGTGGTGTTCGACAGACGTGCTGTAGCCCCAGCGCCGTCACGTGACGAGACCGTAACCTTCGCTTGTCTCGTTGTCGACCCCAGTACCCCAGAGTACGTGGATCGAGCTCTTGAACACGCTCTCAACGTCCGAAGACCTCCCTGTATCGTCGTGGCTGCGCGCGTCCACCTGGACGAAGTACTCGATGTACGTCGATTCCCACTGAACCGTCCGGAGCAAACAGGAGAAGAGGAATCGAACGGCTTCCGCACGTATTGGCTCGTTGATCCCTTTATTGTGAATGACGTCGTTCCAGGAGTACAAGTCTCTCCTTCGAGCGCCGTTCTCGCTCCTAATGTGGCGTCAATGAACGCTTCTGTAACTACACGCGTGGACCGAAGCTACCCGTTCTGTGTGCCTACAACACGAGAGAATACTCCAGTGGAGTTCATCCACCTGCTCTGGATCGGCCAATCCAGTCGCAACCAGCCTCAAGCGTTCACGACACTCGGTAGACAGCAACCTGGCGACTTTATGAAGAACTCGAACCCCGATGGTGCACTCGGAGCTTGCTCTAGTATCGTGTATCGCAGCTGGGCTTACATGCAGCACAGTCCGTACGATGAGTTTGTCACGGAAGACGGCGTGGCCTACTGGTACGATCGCAACACGGGCGACACCTTCTGGACGCGTCCTATTCTTCCAACGGAGAAGTTCCGAGGCAAAGACGGAGATATTGACGGGGTTATCACGACGGGAGAAGGTGAAGTGGTCACACTTGGAGTCGGTCTCGCTAACGCTGGAGAAGGTGGAGGAGGACGGTATTCGCAGCAAAATCTTCGCAAGTACATGGCCAAGAAGATGGAGGCTCCAGAAGACAAGGAACGTCGTGTAAAACTTGTGACTGCTAGTGCCAAGAAGCACGATATTGTCGTGGATCTCACCTCCAAAGCTTCGCGGCCGGTTTCTACTACAAAGTACGAACTTACACGTATTCAAGTGCCACAGATTCCCCTGAAACGTCAACAGCAACGCAGTAGTATTGCTGGTAGTAGAGCGTCTTCGGCGAGTTCCACCAAGTCCAGCGTACAGATCGCTGGGGCTTCCACTAACGAACCGGAGGATGCAGCCATGTCGTTTGATCCCAGCACCAAGCAGATGATTGACAGCATCACACAAGCCCTGGGATCAGCACTGAGTCAAGGGAGTGGCGTCGCTAAAGGAGCCAACGTCGACATGTTACAGCTTGGTATCGGACTTGGAATGGGTCTTGGTATGCGTGTCCAGCAGCAAAGTACTTCTCCATCAAAATCTGCAATAGCAGCACCCTCACAACTCGCTCGGAAATGCCATAGCCACAGTACTCATGATATTGACGAATTGGAAGAAGAAGAAGAAGAAGAAGAAGACGAAGAAGAACCTGGTTCTGCGAGGTCCGAGACCTGCTCCATCGCTTCGTCTCTGCTGTCCTCAAGAAGCGGATTTTCCGTGGATATCTCTCCAACTCCGGATGACATCGAGTTGAAGGAAGGACCTCATGTTGGCAAGAAGACACCGGGGTATCAAACCCACCCTCCACCAGGAGAGGGGACATCTTGGGCCCCCAAGCCTGTAGACGCATCAAGAGAGAGCCAAACCGCAGTCGAAGGCTTCGGTGGCGCTCTGCACCAGCGAGTTGCTTGTCTTCCCAGGGACTTCGTAGCTGCCGTCACCAGTACCAAGACTTGTCAAATGCAGGCCAACTATCTGCCGATCATCAAGAACATGAATCAACCGAGAAGTGTTGGGATCGTGCGACCTCGTGGAGCTCTAGAGGAGTGGTTATCGATCGGATATTCGCCTTGGACGGCCGGTCGATCGGTCTTCGGCACGCAGTTCATTGAGGACCTCATGCTTCGTCCAGAGCTCGTCCAAACCGCCACAGATACCGCTCAACCAGTAGCAGCCAGTACGAAACCCGCAGCGGTAGTGGACAAGCGCGACGCCGTGTCACAGGCCGTGAAAGAATCCGAGCAGCTGGATACACTCTTCAGTCTTTGTCGACACGGGAAATATGACGAAGTGGAGCTGCTCCTCAATAGTCCGGACTGGTCTATCGGCATTGACGCCAAAGATGCCACAGGTAACACACTGCTGTCTGTGGCCTGTCAGAACAACAACAAGCGCATCGCCAAGCTGTGTCTGCGTCGTGGAGCTGACATCCATACCCAGAACTTGAATGGCCAGTCGCTGCTCCACTACTGCCACGAGTACGGATTCCACGACTTGATGGAATACTTGATGGAGAAAGGAGCACGGGATGATCTGCTCAACGCTGACGGCCTCACGTGTTATGAAGGTTTGAGTCAGGAAGCTGTCGATGCGATCTAAATCACGGAAAAGACAACATAGATTAGTCACTCATGGGTATATGGAACCTGAAGAGCTCTACCGCGTGTATTTTAGCTGTTAAAGTAATGCAGCATGTGCAGGATAACGGAAAACCCCACGTAAAAACAGAAGATCATGAAGCCGTAGCCTTTCCCGATCTTTTGAGTCTGCTCCAGAATGCGGTTACTCTGAGGATTCAAACAGATATAACTTGTGAGTATTGGGTGCCAATTGTAAAAAAAATTAAAAACTATTGTAAACGCACCTGAGTGACGTTGGACTTGGTCTCTTGAGCATGCTGTTGAATAAGCTCAATATCGGTTTGCTGCTCCATGATTTTGTCCGCGAACTGGCCCATTAGGTTGGAAATCTCGGCCATCTTCGACTCCATTTTCCTGTTAATTAGCAGCAATGTCAGCATAATTGAAACAGTTGTCATGGTTACCACGAGCAACTCACTTGGCATCCTCGAGGTTTTCTTGAAAGTGACGATGCAGCATCATGTTTTCAACACGGAAACGGCGATCTTCCTCCTCTGTGAACTCAAGTTCGTCGTTTTGTGAGGCGAACACCGGTGCTTGCTGGACGGTACCACCATAACACCAGAGGTTATATAGCGTAAAAACTTGCGGATTTGCAAGATCATGTCGCCACGTACCCGAGCTGTTGGCATTGGCTTTCGCACTTTCGAAGTGGCGCGCTGGCGAATTTCCGGCTTTACTGGAGATGGCGCTGCCAGTGGCGATAAAGGCGGTGATTCGGGGAACTTAAGTGACTTCGGCGACGAAAGAGTCGGAGCTTCAGCATTCTTCGGAGAGGTGACAGCGACCTGTTTCTTCTTGGCCTCTTCATTTCTCATTCGCACAATCTTCTGTTCCAACGCATCCAACTCCTGTCGGTCTTCTTCCGGCAGTAACCTTTAGCATCCAAAGCAAGATTAGCCACGCTTCTTCAATACATTTTGCACTAGAAAACTGACCGTGACGAGAGCAGAAACGGCTGCTGGTATCTCTTTTTCTGCATCTGCTTCGCATTGTCAGCGATACTCTTCAACCGCTGAATACATAAATAACAATAAAAAATATATAAGTTATGTATTCTCTACCCAATAGAAACTCAAGCACCAACGTACCTCCAGCAAGTAGGCCACCACCTCTCTCTGATATTCTCCCACGCCGGATATAAGATCTTCACAGGAGTAGTCAGCATTAATTTCCTCTCCACTGTATCACTAAATATTTCTCCAAAAACTCACTTTGAGCCTCCACCGTCGCCTTGAGTGCGTCAATTCTGCTGCTGCAGTTCTTGATAAGCTCCACTAGGTCCTAAACAGCAACCAGTGTCAATATTCTATATCCGGGATAATGTGTCCCCATTTTAGTTGTTGGTCGTACTGCATCCAGCTCGTCCTTGTCCTCCTCGCTCATTCGGGACCCTTTCGTCCGGACAAAGCACTTGGACAACAGATACTTGGGCTTCACACGGCGTAGCAGCTTCTCCAGCTCCAGTAAGCTGCTCAACTATTAAGAAAAATTGTAAGTATAATTGTAGTTAGTAAAAACGTTTTAAAAAAAGTGTGTCGTCTTTAAATATTGTTTATTTGCTCGTAGAGGGGCGAATTCAACCGGAATTTCGGGTCTATCAACGCACCAAATCTGTGGCTTCAATGGAGAAGCCGTTGGGCCGTCTTGAAGAGATGCGGGGCCGCGCTGGGGCCAACTCCCGGAAGCGCGCGGTGATGTCCACGCGCATTCGAATGCAACGTGGCAAGTTATAGACAGAAGTATGACAACTGCATCGGATTGGCCAAAACGATGTTGGCTTGTTTTACACCAATCAGAGCACGTATGTACGCCAATCAGAACACGTATGAATGTATCCAGGTTTTAAAAGTAGAGCTTTAGTTGAAGTTTTAAAGTGGAAATACATTTTTTTATTAATTACCTGTTGAAGAGTGAACATGCTATTACTTTTCCGTGAGCTGTCGATAGCCTTTCCACCACGTGGGAGCCATGAACTCGCCCTCTTGTGTCCGGCCTTCCGTCTCCATGACCTTGAGCACGACTTTGGTGGGTCCGTCTTCCCAGATCTGGTTAGCAGCGGATAGTTTCGACCTTGCGACGTCCCATTTACCGGCAAAATAGGCACCTATACCTTCGTGGAAGTTGGAGAAAAAGGCACTAGGGATACCTTCCTGGAGAATGTTGTAGATAGGGTCAATGCCGAACTCGACAGGTTTTTGCCTTCCTTCCTCGCTGACCTCTGGCTTCACACCTTCGGATGGATACCGTCCGATGTCAAAGGTCCACAAGTCCATGGGGATCTCGCTACCTTTGACCGCTACTCGGTCAATTTTACGGCAGAATCGACGAGCTTCGGCTGATAATTCGTCCACGAACCACTCAGAGATTAGCATTGGGACGTCGAATTGCCCTGTTGCTGCCTCGAGACGTGCAGCCATGTTGACGTTTGGGGACAGATACGACGCGTCGATCTTGAATCTGGAGCCAATCGCGCCTTCAATGGCCCAGCCGATATGCAGTCCGAAGCCCAAATGTACCTCGAAACTGTCGAAGGCAGCGATCAGCTTCGTGTTAGTGCAGTATTTGTGCAATGTGCCGTGGTGGTTTGCGTTGTGAATATCGACGCGCATTTTCAGTACAGCAGTGAGCGCGCTGTCCACAAGCTCCGTTGGTCCGACGCGCCGTACTGCTGTACCCGAACCAACGCTCTTTACGTAGATGCCTTCGCGTTTTCTCACTTTTTCGGCCGGTAACATGCGGGGCTTGTCCGCAGGGTCACGCGGGTCGCGCATTCCTGGCAGGGATCCATCGCAGATCTTCCACGCCAATAGAAAAGCCGAGCCAATGTTCTTGTTTGCAGCGCCATGGAAAACCTTCGCGTCACCGTGTACAATCTCGGCGATTGTGTTGATGTACGTGATGACATCCTCCTCTAGGATGCTACACGTTTCGGTGAAGTGTTCGATGATGCCGAACCCAAACACAGAAGTGATCTTCTTGCCTGGAATCATCACGTCGAAGTCGCCAGCTCCTCCCATGTTTTTCGCAATGATTTCTGTACCGGCAGCACCGAAGCCCACCTGCAGTAAACGGCCGATCTTGCTCAGTGTATCCTCGAGCATTTTGGTCTCGTAATCCGTGCCATTTGGTGCATCTTCTTCGTATTCCTCGCGTTTGGCTTCAGTAGACCCGAGAGGGTTTTGCGCAAGCTGCGTTACAAGACGCATCATGCGCTCAATCGGACCAATAACCATCGACTCGGCGTCCTTCGTCAGCACGAAGATGGATACAGCGAAGCAGATCATCACAACAATCGTCTTGCCGATGTTCAAGTTGGCTGCGTTCCTGGTATACGCCGAGATGTCGTACGTGACAGCGGAATGACAACGACTCGTGCCGCTGGCGGCATCGCAGTCGACACAAATGTCATCAACATAGCACCCCAGATTATCAACTGTGGTGATCTCTGTGTTGCGATACTTGGCACTCGGATTATCCACGAGATACGTGGCAGACCACCCCGTTTTCGGGTTCTTGGACAGCGTTTGATTCGACCCAAACTGCCAGTCACTTCCGTCACTATTCAGCGACTGGAACCTGACTTCCTGGAGCCATATCTTGAGCTGGTTATTGTCGATACTGGATAGTTCCATCTGCACGATCAGTCCGTTGCCATCACGTACGTATTCGTTGACAAGACTACGCATGTGCACCATGGTAATGGATCCGGTCTTGTTGTAGTCCTGGGTGTAGCGATGCAGTCGCTCGAATTGAGACGTCTGGAAATCATCCTGCGTCAAGTCCACTGTGCCGTCAATAATTGGGGACACGATAATGATAAGCAGCACTAGCACGATCAGCCTCCGAGTCGTCTTCTCCGTCAGCACCTTTCCGATCTTGGACGGCTCGGAAATCTCAATCTTCTTCGTCTCGCCGTTTTTGTTCTTCTTGACGACGCGCAGAATACGTAACATTCGAAACAATCGCACCAGTCGCACTATTCGGCCAGCTTTTGTGCCTGCTCGTGATGCTCGGCCGGCTTTTAGTGCAGCGGCTTGTGATGCACTGGTCGAGCTAGACGTCCCCACGACTTTGGACCAGATCCAGTCGACGTCAGGAATCACAGACAGCGTCGAAATCAAGTCCATGTAGAACGAAAAGCCTCGCCCCCGGTTGAAATAGTTCGCACGACTGTATACGTTACAGCATAGCTCGATGGAGAAGAAGATGAAGAGCGCAAACAGCACGTTGTACACGTGATCGTCGGCACTTTTCGGGAACATACTTACGCGGAAGTCGTCTCCAAAGAGCGCAAATATCGTGCAAGCTGTCATGAAGGAGCTCACGTACTTGTTCTCGACAAAAGCCAACACCTTCTGTTTTCGCGTCGGTGGCGGCGGAGGCACCACATCCTCTGGTGCTACTTTGTTCAAGCTTCGGTTGGACGGGAAATGCGATAATGTCATCTGTTTTAGCACACGTTTGGGCCCAACACCGTCATTGCTGTCTGATCCAGCACCGGTAGATGAGATACCACCGGACTGCTTTACGGGGATTCCCCGCTGGCTGCTCGACGAGAGTGCCGGCATCTGCGGTCCCGTGCGCTTGGTTTGGCCCTCTATTTGCTCTTCTGTATCCGTCGTAGCCACCGCCGATGACTCGTTGTCGTGCTTCTTTTTGTGTTGTCGCAACGCCACCTTTGCTCAGTACCCAGCCGCGTCTTGCGTTGCGGGGTGTGTCCGTCCTAGCCGCAAATACGGGGAAGGTCGAACTTCAGAAACGTCTTCAGCAATAACTTCACTGCTCACAGTAGACTGGTCACACTGCGGGATAGCTTTCTCTCGCGTCCGACGCAGCGACTATCGTGACGCCAACAAGAATTCTCCGGAGCTGCAACTACAAACGCCAAAATGCCAACATTGCCCTGGAAAGCACATCGCAACCACATCTCGAATTAGAGCTCAGCCTGCAGGAATGAAAACCACCGCATCGTGACGATGAAACTGCTGCGTGTAAAAGCACCGCTGCTATTAATATTCAGGTGCCAACCCCAACGCCGACAAGTTCTCGACGACTTGATTCAACAGGGAAACGATTGCAATCATCAGCACGGCCACCACGTAACGGAATTAGACTCACCCCGATGACTCGGCAGCATTAATTTTCCGCCCAGCTTGGTCGTGTCCACTGAATAGATCGCCGATACTGCAACAGGACTTTGGCCAATAAACATTTCAACAGTGGTAACAGGTCGCATGCAGTTCACTCCGGGTATCCAGCGCCTGTTGTTTGCCTGTTATGGTTTGAATCTCCCTGTGACAGTGTACGGTAGCAGTACAATTACCCTATTGCTGCGCCGAGGCCTCGCAAGGATACCATCATCTGGATATGCGTAACCTACTTACTGCAGCTTGTGCTTGATGAACGCGAACAAGTAGCGCCAGAACTCTTTGGCTGCCACCTTGTCCAAATGCCGCTTGTCCGGGTGGATCTATCAGACACAACAGCGTCAGTCACGGTCCAGTAAAACGTGCACAGTACATGAGTATCCACATACCATTAGCACCTTGACATCCCACTGCTTAATTTCAGGGTTGAGCTGGGATCCCTGGTTGTAGATGTAGACTCCACACACTGCAGCGAAGCACCAAACAAAAAGCTACTGAGTACACCACGCTTAATTGAAGCCCAAGCACAGCGGGAAAGCATACCTTTCTTGAACACTTCGAGAGGGAATTTCCACTTCCAACCCTTGAACTGCCACGACTGTCCCGACACAATGACGCCAACAACCGAGCGCCTAATACCACAATCAATAGAAAATCAGAACATCATCCGAACACCACGAACCAGCTTAACTTCAACGCACCAGTCCTTGTCCCTGAACCGGTTGACCGTGTCCACAATCTTGAACGTGTACACATGTCCGTCTTCCTCGTGGGTGATCATCATCGACTGCTGCTTGCGGTGTCCATCCGCCTTCTTCTGCATGTTGGACACATACACTCCGTCCTCCAAGAAATCCTTGGCATTCAACATAGTAAACAGATCCGAGAAACCGGCAGGCACCACAATGATCGGAGTACCCAAGATCTTCTCCTTTACGAGTCTGTGTAGCGGCAGCTGCTCCTTTCTGGCCGTGGTGGTGGCCATCAGAGCAGAGGCTTTGCTGGCCTTCTCGATCTTCTCCTTGGTCTCTGCATTCACGAGCTCCAGCGTCTTAACCACATTGTCGAACTTGGTCTTGTGTGCGTCCAGCACGGTCGTGCGTGTTCTGTTGACGCACTCTCTGTCCGTTATTCTCTTCATTTGCTCGTCTTGTTTGAGCTCCTGGGGAGTCTTATGGCTCTCTCCGTGCTTATGACGATGATTCTCCTTCTCCTGAGCCAGTCTCCGCTTTTTAGCGGCTCGGGCCTCGTCCTCGGGATCTCTGGTCTTCTTTGTGGTCGTCTTTCTGTCCTTCTCGCCTGAATCGGCCGTGGGTTTCCCGCTAGCGTCCAAGATCTGTGGACTGCTGTCGATGTCCCCCTTGAGGAAGGCCACGAGCTCCTTCTTGTCCACAGTGGAAACCATGGCTGCCTTATCCTCGCGACACTTGAGTACATAGTCGCTGAAAGACAAGTCCGCGTGCTTGAAGCACGTGTACACGGCCAATAGGTCGTAGCTCTTGTCCAGCTTCTTGGAGTGGTAGGCCGTGGGTGAGTGCTTGGGCAGCCGCCGCAGCTCCGAGCCAGACGCATCGCGGAACACCAGGTCCTCGCCCTCTACCTCCACGGGCTTTCCCTTGATCAAGTGCGCACGCAGAGCGCGCAGAGCTGCCAAAGGTGCGTCCTCCTTCGCGGCCATTGCGGATTCAGGCAGTGCGGAATTGAGAGGGGTGTGGTGTGGTTGACTTTAAGTAGTGTCGAGAACACTATTCAGTGTATGTCCTAGATAGTGTGGTTAACATCAGATGTTGTGGTGTACATGATCTTTCTGATAGAAATCCATTGTGAAGTGAAGAAGACGATGGCAACGGAGACGCCACATGTGCTGCTGTACTTCGATGTGAACAAGGTTGGTAACCCTCGTATCGACTTGTTAATGAGATTTCCAGAAGACTACCAGGTAGTTCGCACGCTACTGACCGGGTTTCATGGTGCTCCGATGCCTACAGACGATGATCATGCACGATCCTGTTCAGGGGAAGACACTACCGCACATTCTGAATGATCTGCTGACCGAACGGGCCTTCGGTCGCGTGGTCGACGGCTATGGTGGAGACTGCAAGTGGATCTGGAACGGGGAGAAAGCACTGGGAGGGTGCTCTTTTGACAACCAGGAAGACGGCGGTCTTGTGTCCTATGGAGCATTTCTAAGAGCCAAGGTGGGTTGTTTGAGCTACTCGACGTAGCTGCACATGGGTGGGTGATTTGATGGTGATGAGCGTGATGCAACTGCAGTTTCCTTTGTCAGGAGACCCCAAGATCGCCAAGGAGAACAAGCACATGAGGAAGGTGCTTCGTCAGCATTTCACGGCGGCGGAGAACCCGGGGGAAGGGTTGAAAAGCGAGCATGAAGAACTGCTGCAACAATTGCTACTGCCTTGCACAGAAGCGAGTGAAGCGCAGCTGGAAGAAGTGGGGCTGAACGAGTCGCCGTACTGCTTCATTGTGCCGGCGTTTTTCAGATTCTTGGAATATTTACAGAAGAACGAGGTGAAGTTCAACCTCATCTTCAGGACTTTTGGCGACGACCTGCATCGCGTGGCGCAAGAGTTCAACTGTTTCTGTGAGGGGCGTCACCCGTGCTTTCCGTTGGCTAAGCCTATGGATGGATCGGGTGGAAGTGTCGATCGACGGATTCATCTTCATGAAATATCGGGCGGAGAAATGCCTCGGGTTGGAACATTTTTGCGCGCGAAGGGCACTACAGCTTTGGTTATGGGTACCTTTAAACAGCCCAAAGCTGTTGATGATGCTGAGCCCTTGACGTTTTACGCTTCTCAAAGAGAAACCGTTCAGATCGTGCAAGGACTGCCTCAAATCCACGATCTTCTTACGCGACGTTGGCAAGATTCGCAAGCAACGCTAGCGTTGCGCGACTTCTACCCGTACTGGTTTCGCAATAGGGAAGATGCTACCGCAGGAAAGCTTCTGGTGCTCGACCCAACGGATTCGGCAGAAGGTGTTCACGCAATGTTCTTCGACGACAACATATTGCCGCACGACGCTCACATTGTCGACGCTCGATTTGCACACAACGGCGCAGCTCTGCCCTTCGAGGAAACACGCGAGCTTCACTTAATGCGCGTTGAACCGCTTGATGTCATCCAGGACGAAGCGTACTTTATCGACCGCTTTGGTATTTCCTTGGGGCGTATCTTCACACAGTGAAAGCATGAAAAACTTACTTAGTACTTCGAAGTATGTCACAATTGGGCACGTGGGCCGGCCAAAAACAGAGAAATCACACCATGCAGCGCATTTAATATCGTCAAAGAGCGTGACGACTGCTAGAACAAGGCGGCCAATCAAGGCAACTTGATGCTCGAGCCTGTGGCGGCTGGACTGCTTGGAGGAGAAACTCGTCACTTTCAAACGTATTTTCATTGACAGCAAGCGACACGATGAACTTGCGATTTGACAATTTTCACCCAGGGAATGCGGTCAAGCTTAGCGAACTATTCATTATTGTTCAGATGAGATGCATCTACTAGTAAAGGTACAGCCGCGCGCCGACAGTCGACATACTGGGTCGATATGACCAGAGATTCGAAAGTATAATATAATGTGTTATTGTATTTTCGTTGTCATGGTCCTCGTTGCCGCGAATGCAACGCGGTGGCAAGCGCAATGCCAAAGTGATCGACGCGCATGTTAACCAATTGCTAAACCTTCTTGACAAACCAGAGAGTTGGGCTGGTAGTTTCATTTATTGAAACAATAAACGTGCTAACAAACTATTATTAATTAAGTAAAGTGGTCGTAATCGATTTGCCCTATAACAACATTTACATATACATAGCTTTCTCTCTTCTTAAATTTTATGAAGTGCAAGTAAATTAGTTTAACAGTAAATGCATGGTAATTTTACATGATTAATGCCTGCTTGAGACGTGGACCACAGATGGCTGGCCGATATGCTATTAATAGGCCACCCGCACACCAAACATATTTCGACAACATGGGGCAGCAAGTCCTAGGTATCACCCCCCTCCTACGCGCGGGTAATCCCTGTACAATACTTCAAGTAGTGCATTTAAATATGCTGTAATCGAATTGGAGATACGCGGAGGTCATCCGTTTTCTACACGGTTTTACATGTACTAGTAATCCGTTCTCTTTTCAAGTACGGTATCCAGTAGAAAATGCCGCATAATTGATGTTCACGATGAAACTATGAACTTCATTATGATCACACTCTGAAGAGTCCAAATTTACTTACTAGTATGTCGTATAGGTCGACGGCCAAGAGCTAGTGCTGCTCTGTCGATTCTTCTAGACCTCAAAGTACATGTACCACTAACCTGTCTTCCAACCCACGCGATGAGCTTGAACAATAACGATTTTCATGGTCGCGATGCTATCTATTTCTCGTGAACAGAAATCAGAAGTGATCGGACGACAATTGAATATAGCAAATCGCTTAAGTCGTTGGTTCTTGGGCTCTTTGATCATCAAAGCACATGCTAAACCATAAGTAACGTCAAACTCAAACTTTGACAATCACGCAAATCCCTTGTAGGTAGATCCTCCTACCACATGAGTACTTTACCACTCGGGATCACAAATACCCAAAAGAGTGCTGTAGACTCCCATTCGAAGTTGACGACCCAAAAACAAGAAACCAAATCTGTACCAATGTGGTGTACGCGCTATATTAGGCCAAAACTCGCATTTTTACCTGGAACGAGGATGATAACGGCCCCGATCACTCCTGCGACTGCTGCTGGGGCTACGACTCCGAATGCGTCGGTCGCGCTCCCGGCTGCGGCTTTGGCGTCGTCGCTCGTGTCGATCACGGCGTCGATCATTGCGACGCTCCCGGCTGTGACTTCTTCTCTTGGATCGAGAGGGGTCCCTTTCACTACGCGAGGATTGCCCTCGATCTCGGCTACGGCTTCGTCGGCGTTCATCACGATCAGGGGCTGGCTTTGACCGACGTGAGGACGATGCAGCTTCCTCTTCCTCCACGAGCTTGAAGTCGTCCGAACCGCGTGACTTCAATCTCAAGTTGCCACCCAGTTCACGACGTCCTCCCCCTCCATTCCTACTATCGCGTCCACCACTTTTCCTGTCCTTAGCGTATGCGTCACCGTCACGCTTGGTCGGCTTCTCCCATGGACGTCGCTTGACCTTATTCCACAACTTGGACACCGACTGACTGAAGTCCACCTTGATACGTCGATCATCCAGTAGCACATTGTTCATCTTGAAGTAAGCTTCCTCACAATGCCTACGGTCTGTAAATTCGACAAACGCAAAACACAACGAGTCCCCCGTCTTTTGGTCACGGATCACCTCCGACTTGCACGGGCCAAATCTGCAGAATGCCATATCCAGATCTGCACTCTCCGTAACGGGGTTCAGCTTGCACACGAAGAGAACTTCCTCGGGTGGTTTGACGTCTGCATCTGGCAAATCACCAATCATCTCGAGTACCACAGCACGTGACTTGGCCTCTTTCTCCCTTACAGCCTTCTCGATCTCCTGCTCTGTTCTGCCTTCATTCTCGTCCAGCTTTTCGTCGGCTGCAAGTCTCGGCTCCACCTGTTCCTCTTCGGGTCTCTCTCGAGTTGGCGATGAGGGAGGGATTAACTCGTCCAGTCCTTTAGGGTCCGGGAACGGGTCGTCCAGCACGTACGTGTGCTTAATCCTGACATCCTGGTACGGTCTGTAGTCCTTGTCCACAAATAACGCGTTGATTTTGTCCAATACGTCCATGCCTTCCGCGACTTCGCCAAAAATAGTATGTTGGCCATCCAGATATGCCATATCTTCGGCCCTTGTTGTAATGTAAAACTGGGACGCGTTCTGATTGACCGAGCCCGATGCCATTCCTAACAACCCCCTGCGGTCTTCATGGGACCTCCCCTTTGATTTAGGCAGCTCGTCCTCGAAGAATCTGGCTTGGGCGCCATACAGTTTGCCATAAATAGAGTCCCCTCCAGTCCCCGTGGCTGTAGGGTCCCCCGCCTGCACCATAAAGTTCTCTTGCACATTGAAGAAGAGGCAGCCGTGGTAGTACTTGGTCTTGCACAGCTTGAGGAAGTTGGTGCACGCCAGCGGGCAGTCTTCCACGAACAGGTCCAGCACCAGCGCACCTAGCGTCGTCTCCACCAGCACCGACATCTCTCACTGATTTGCGATTGGCTGAAAACAATTCAATGTAGCCACCCGTAATTTACGGTGCGCACATTAAATTAAAAATGTATCCATGTGTGGATATGGTGTACACCACACACTGCTTTATAGCCTCAAGATGCTAGCGCAGCGCGGGTGTTTGAAGAGCTTCGCATCGCGGCGTGTCCTGCGCTCCACAGGGCGTTTCTCAGGCGTTTTCGGTGTGCATTCGAATCTACACTCTTCGGCAGTTCTCTCAGTATCTTCTCCGTCTGTTCCTCTGTCTAACGAGCTGCGCGAGCGCGTGAAACATGCTCCTTTGGCCCCAACCTATGACCCGACAATTGTCGAGCAAGGATGGCAGCAATACTGGCAACAAGCATTGTCTCCAAATGCACAGTTGAAGAGCATCGATACAGAGTCCACTAATAACGTGTTCAGCATGATCCTGCCGCCGCCCAATGTCACAGGCGCACTCCACATCGGCCACGCCCTGACCATCACTATCCAGGACGCCATCGCTCGCTGGCACCGCATGCGTGGCTTCGACGTCCGCTGGCTCCCAGGATTGGACCACGCAGGTATTGCGACCCAAAGTGTCGTAGAGAGGAAGCTACACAAGGAACAGGGCCTGTCCCGCTATGATTTAGGACGTGAAGCTTTTGTGGACCAAGTGTGGCAATGGAACGAACAATACGGAGGCAGAATTATGAACCAGATCGACCATCTCGGAGCAATTGTGAAGAAAGATCAGCCGTATTTTACGCTGGACGAAGAACGGTCGGAAGCCGTGGTTAACGCCTTCGTGAAGCTTAATGAGAAGGGTTTAGTTTATCGTAAGAGGAGGATGGTCAATTGGTGTCCCACGTTGCAGACGGCCATTTCAGATATTGAAGTGGATTTAGAACAGTTAGAGAAAGCCACCAAGAAGCTGCTGCCTGGAAGAGACAAACCGGTAGAGTTTGGCGTCATGCATCGCTTCAAGTATCAGATTGCCGACTCAGATGAGTTTCTAGAGGTGGATACTACTCGACCCGAGACCATTTTTGGAGATGTCGCGGTGGCAATACACCCGGAAGACTCGAGGTATACACGGTATCACGGGAAATATGTGATTCATCCGTTCTCGAAGGAACAAATCCCGATTGTTACGGATGAAATGCTGGTCAACATGGAGCTGGGAACCGGTACAGATGCAATTTGATTGCATACATTAGAGAACAAGTTTTAAAGCTGATAGTGTTTTTATCTTCTTGCTGGAACATGTAGGTGTCGTGAAGGTTACACCGGCGCATGATCCGAAGGACTTTGAGTGTGGCCAACGTCATGATCTGCCGGAAGTTGAGGTGATCGACAAGTACGGAAAGTTACGCGGTAATATCGACCAGCGGTATATCGGGTTGGACAGGTTTGATGCTCGCCAACGTGTTGTTGAGGCACTGCAGGAGATGAACCTTTACGTGGACAAGGTAGGATCTCGTACACTGATTCGTGCGAGTCGAGATGTGCCCAACTAATTTTATTTTATTTGTTTTTAAGCTTGATCATCCCACTGCGCTGTCGATCTGCTCGCGGTCAGGGGACGTCATCGAGCCGCTTCTGATGCCTCAGTGGTATGTGGACTGTAGCGCCATGGCGAAGCGCGCTGCAGACAACGTTCGCAACGGAGTGATGACAATCGAGCCGAAATCACACGCACACACGTGGTTTTTCTTCCTGGATAATATCCAGGATTGGTGTGTTAGTCGGCAGCTTTGGTGGGGGCATCGCATCCCAGCGTATCGTCTGAAACCTGGTACTACTGGTGCCAGCAATGCAAGCGACAAGTGGTTTGTTGCTGCATCTCTCGAGGAGGCTCGACAGAAGGCTGAGACTGAGTTGGGCTGTAAGCTGCAAGAGGACGACTTGGAGCAAGATGTGGACGTGCTTGATACGTGGTTCAGTTCAGGCTTGCTTCCTCTATCGGCCTTTGTAAGTTCCTCGCGTTGGGGTGATAGTAAGTATTGATTTTAACGTAGCTAATTGATACCTCATGCCTGCGTGGTAGGGATGGCCCAACTCGAGCAACGATGAGGCTGTAGCACACGATCTGAGCTCTAGTTATCCGCTGGATGTCATGGAAACCGGTTCTGATATCCTATTCTTCTGGGTTGCACGGATGGCTATGCTATGTGAAGAGGTGAGTACGAATATGGTTGTTACCGTACCAGTAATTGAGTGTACTGACGTATAATACACTGTGTAGTTTTCTGGTCGTGTCCCGTTCGAGAAGGTGCTGCTTCATCCTATGGTTCGTGACAAGGCTGGCCGCAAGATGTCCAAGAGTCTGGGAAACGTCATCGACCCGCTGCATGTAATTAACGGCATCAGCCTTGACCAGCTCCTCTCGGACTTGCAGGTAAAACGCTACAATGCGAGTTTTTAACGGTAGTTTGTGCACTAGAGCTGACATTTATAACGTGATTAAGGGTGGAAATATCGAGTCACGTGAGCTCAAGAAGGCGGAGAAGGAACTAAAGAAGGAGTTTCCGAAGGGCATCCCAACGTGTGGTGCCGACGCGCTACGTTTCACTCTTGCCTCGTACCTCCAGCAAGGCCGACAAATCAACATGGACGTGCAGCGAGTAGTCTCCTATCGCCATTTCTGCAACAAGGTGTGGAATGCAGTGCGCTACGCCCTACCACTGCTAGAGACAGACAATGCCAACTCGGAATCGGTAGATCTCTCTCTCTTACGTGATGACATGACCCTAGCCGATCGCTGGATTATGAGTCGACTGGTACGCGAACATTTCCAAAGCTGTTATACTGGACTGTGTCACTAACCACTAGTGTGTAATGATACAGGCTGCTGTTGTTTCCGAGGTGAATGATGGTATTGCAGCGAATCAGTTAGCGACGAGCGTCGCGGCAATTCAACGATTCTTCGTGCAGGACTTGTGTGACGTCTACATTGAATTCAGCAAGCCAGTGCTGTACGGCAACCGCCTCGAGGAAGGTGGCGATTGTGAGGAAGAACGACGTGCGCGGAAGCGTAGCGCTCAAGCTACGCTGCACCGTTGTCTGGACTACTCTATGCGCCTGCTACACCCGTTCACGCCGTTTGTAACGGAAGAATTGTGGCAGCGTATTCGTGAGGCCGACCCACTCAACACATCAAGTGAGACGGCCATCGAGACCTCGATTTTGTGTGCTAAGTACCCGGAACAGTCACACATGAGCTCCTGGATCGATGCGGATGCCGAGGAGGGGATGGCGGTACGTTTATTCTTTCTTTTTCCGCGACTTCCCTGTAAGGTCTGACCCGTACTTGCTTTCCTTCTAGCTTGTCATCGACGTGATCCATGGAATTCGCTCGCTGCGTCACACCGTCAAGGTTCTGGCACCAAATGCGACTCCTGCGGGTGACAGGTACGCTCGTGTCGGTCGATTTTACAGCAATCTTTGAGACCACCATGGGTGCACTAACTCTGGCTTCTTTTCACTACAGCGATCGTCCTACTGTTCACATCGTGTGTTCCAACGCGACCGTGCGCTCCGAGCTGAAGGATGCGCAGCGTGACCTCGAGACGCAATGCCGCGTAAATGTTGATATCACCGTTTCTGGCGAGGAATCCTCGCCCTCATCGTCATCCCACGTGCTCACGCACTCCGTTTCGGACTCCTGTCGAGGTTCGTTTTAGTTAAGCTGTTGCTTAGGCTCGGACAAATTCTAACATACCACTTGTGTGCTTGACAACACAGTAACTCTGGCGGTCCCAGACAATGCCGAGACGACACAACGCGTAGCCAGCGAGATCTCCCGACTAGAGAAGCGTGCGTCAAAGAGTGCTACTGCTGCTGAAGCTCTTATCCGGCGTCAGCAGGGACCACACTATGCCGCCAAGGTGCCCGAGGCCGTGCAAGCTCAAGACGCGCAGCGTCTCACTCAGCTGCAGACCGACCTTCACGCCACGGAGAAGAGTCTAGCCGCACTGCGCGAGCTCCAGCGGCTCTACTAACTTCGCACACAGCGAAATACATAGACATTTACGTTTATCCATCACCATTTACTGGAGGTTGATACAGTCGATATCAACTTCATCACATGATCAACAGCAACTGAGCAATACTACGAACTACACGTAGAGCTGTTTGTTTTTTTCGAGCAATGGTCCCAGCATGACTATTTTTGTAGAAAGATAACTTTATTCGGACCAAATTTTGTGGTGGAAACACAAACCTCTTCGCGGAAAACGGCTCATTACTGGAGACTTGTAGCCCCACACCATTGTGTAATAGGCATCCGGTAGGATCCGCTATGCCTCCACCAGGACGTCCGGCAGTGGTGTAGGCTAGCCTGTGCTATTTTCGTAATAATATATAATATCTCTGCACGAAAATCTGCACGAAATAGCGCTACAACGAACTAGGAAGTACCTCCTTTGAGAATTATCCTTACCCATCGAAAAAAGGAATAGCACAGCACCTCCTCGAGCTTGGTGGGCTTGGTACTTGATGACCTCGACGTATTAGCACTCCGCCGTTGCTTACAGGGATTCTCCAACGTAAAGGCTTTGAGTGTCAATATGAAAAATATTGGTCATACAAGCGTTATTTGCAATAGATAAATGCATGTTTATTTATGAAAACCAAGGATCTGCAGTAAATAATGAGATGATTGTGAGGAAACCCGTAACTTAAATAATGACACTATATTTCAAACCAGCATAAATAATGACATGGACTAGCGAATAAAAAAGACAGTAAATTTGTATGGACAGCGCAACAGGCACAAGCGATTCAACCACAAATAAATAATGACATAGGATAATGAACGAGAATAAATAATGTCATGCTCTGGGCAGTCATCAATACATTTATTTATGCTATTTATGATCATTATTGTTATGGCCATGCTAAAATCGGCAGCCCTGGACAAATGCCTAGGCCCATTTTGTTTCACCCTACAGCGCACTCCAACAAAGCAGGAAAGTTTTCTTTGTGCTCAACACTTAACCCAACGAAATACCCTCTCCGATCTTTTTTTTCGTATTAGACAACAGATTTTTGATTGTGGTTGAGAAGATTAGTCCGTCAATATGACAATGTGGAAGTGGTTTCGTCGCACACGGAGTTGAACCATTCGTTTACCACCCTCAATGACGGGAAAGACAGTGACCATTCTTATGCTTACATGGTAGTTTGTACCGGATTTCCATTCTGTTGACCTTGTGTGGGCCGCTACGCAGTGGCGTTGGTAGGATTTCGCGTGATACTGCGATGAACAAGTCACTCATTGGCCTCCAGGTACAAGGGTTCAGGGAGCTGCTAAAATTAACTTGGGAAGCCTAACAAAAAACTGAACTAAAGGAGTTGTGTGATCTCTGTTCGTCGGCGGGAAACACATGCGGAGTTGAAGGAGATAAAAACTTACAAACGTGCAGACGTCAATCCAATCAGCGCCAGGGACTGTTTCGCGCTGTACTAGTCGAGTCTGCGTCTGCACCATGTGCCCCATCACAACGTGCAGCTAAAAGAACCCTTCACTCATTCTTCATTTTGCGGTGTCAAGCACGCATCGTTCAGCTCCATAATTGCCGCTGCGAGATGGCGTGGCTGACGGTGCTTTTCGCCAGTTTGGCCGTGCTTGCCAACACACCTGGTTTAACGGGTATGATCGTCACCAAGAATGGTACACCTCGACCG
Source organism: Phytophthora cactorum (assembly GCA_016864655.1). NCBI lineage: Eukaryota > Oomycota > Peronosporomycetes > Peronosporales > Peronosporaceae > Phytophthora > Phytophthora cactorum. Next base: position 61,207 of record NHQK01000072.1, read on the forward strand.
ACAATGGCGGCGCCCACTGTAGTGCGACGATCTGGTTCCGGGTCGGCGTCGTTTGTTTCAGGGTCTGGGTCAATCGAGTCTATCATCGAGGCGCTATCAGCCTCGGCCTCAGGCTCCGCATCGGGTATGGTATCATTCGCTGCAATCTTCGACGCAGTTTCGACTTCCGGATCGGGATCAGCCCAGTCTTCGGGCTCATCAAAGTCGCTGGGATCAACGTCGGTGGCTTCGGTTGAGGACGATAAAGTGACCGTGACATCCAGCACGTCGTCCAACTACTCGGCATTGATCACTTACGGCTCAGGCAATTCCTATGAGCTTGCTACTCCTCTCACAGCCAAGAGCTCTGTTGTGCCAACCTACCGGAATTGGGTGGGACCTAAAGTAGTGCAAAGTGACGCTGCATGCTGGAGGGAGGCTCACATTATGGACGAGTGTCCGTCCAACTACGACCGCCACGAAGCCACCAACACCTGCTGGGCGGAATGTCCTATCGAGTTTCCAGTGAGGTGCGGTGTGGAGTGTGTTCGTCAGAATGACGACTGTGGTCGCGAAATCTTCTACAAGGTCTCGTCGATCATCAACGTCGGTCTCAATGGTATCATGGACAACTGGTTCGGCAAGTTCGCCCTGATGGCCAAGAAGGTTCGAACCGCCGTGTATTGTTCCTGTATGATCCTAAGTTTGATCCGAGCCATGCTCCGATATATCCGCAGTATCAAGAGTGCAGACCCTCAATCTTCTCAGGACAAGATCCTGGCTGCGTTGTACCAGTCGAACGCTGTGGTGGTGGAACTCCCCATTACCATCAAGTACTGCATGGGCGATAAGCCAACCAAAAGTTGGTGGCTGGCAGACCGAGTCATTGCCTCAACACAGTTATTTTGTCCCAAGTTCTGGCCCACGACGATGAGATCATTACGAGCTGGGACCGGTTCAAATCCTTCCTCAAGGGAGCGAACTTCACAGCTCCGCCAGAGCAGATCACTGAAGGCGAGATCGGATACCTCACGGACGCTCTGAAGTCCAAATCGACATGTGGTCACGATTTGCAAGGACTGGTTGATCGTACGTGGGCTACAATTGAAGCACTTCGGGAGCAGAATCCTGGTATTACTGAGGACCAACTCCGAGTTGCAGTTCAGGACACTGAGCTCGTGAAGACGGACATTGCTATGGTCACAAGTAACTGCATGGAGTTGCTCATTGAACAGTCCAACGAGGTCACTGCCTACACCACCCGAGACAAGATCCGCAAGACTTTTGGTGTGATTATCAACGACCTCATTACAAAGGGCAAGAGCAACAACGGCACGTCCTACAAGGCCAACGAGTATACGTATACGGCGCTGAACCAAGGTCTCAACTTTTGGGTTGTCACGGGTTTCGATATGACTGGTATTTCCAGTATGATTTCCGATTATTTCATGGCCATTTGTGGTCCCACGCAGTTCATTGGCGAGGTGGACGACGGATCGCACCCGGATACACTCGGATTGAACATCATCCAGAAAGCCTTCCAGAATAGTACCATGGTTTGGACCAAGAAGGGAGACGGCGAGGTTATCATCAACTTCACTAGTTACGACACAAAAAATGTGACGGTGAACATCATGTCTGGAGGAGACAAGGTCGACGAAGTGGATGTCGCTTCAGGCGGGAAAGCCACGTGGAAGTCGACTGTGAAGAAGCTGGGCGGCAAGACACTGTATTTGGATCGATGGCGTCCAGGCTTCTTGGGACTCCCGGGCACGGGAGGTGGCTCATTGATGCTGTGGGTACCTCACGCAGCGGAAGGCGGGCATTTGGATCTGAATGTGAGATTGAACGTGAGTTAGACGTCACAGAACTCACCCTTGCTGAGGCGCAAAATAGAGATAGTTTATTTAGAGTAGGAGCTTGAGAAAAGTTTAGAACTTATGTGCAGTGCAAAGTGACACTATAGAATTATTGATCCAACTTTTTTTTCCGTCGTGCTGTCGGATTGCCACAATTGTTGGTAGTCAAAGGAAAATGGAACTGGAGAGTCACACAATGAACGCCGGTAATAAAAAATATTTTGCGCTCGTAATTATTGTGCACACCAGCTCTTTTGTCCTTTCGGATGGCTCTCGTTACTGCTCCCAACTGAGAATCCTGAGACGAGCCATTTGCGCCCAACCGACACCCAACTTTGCTTATAGCAATCATCCATTCACCATCTAGCTCGCGCCCAACTAAAAAACCCAGCGTCTTGCTGTATACGTATAGCCGGATTAAGGCAGAGAGACGGATCGAGAGATCTTGGTGCCCTCGTCTCCCACCCATGAGATCTTGGTGCCGCCAGCACTCAAGACTGAAATACAAGTACACTCAAGATCTTACAAAGCCCCAGGCTAGACGGCTTCAACAACACGAAGTCTAGTACAAGCTGACAAGTAATACCAACAATACACCAAGTAGAATTGAATAGGTGACTTGGCGCCGGTTAAAACGTTCCTAATAAGCGTTATAAAAGTGTTCTAAATGCACTAAAAAGAGTGAAATATTTCAGGATAAATTGCAGTTAGTAGTATTCAGAACAAATTAGGCGCCGGCTCAGTTTCTAATTAGATCATTTAGCGATGCAACTTATCTAATTTAGGGCAACCCCGTCGCTAGAAATGATGAAACTCGGGAGGGATACGAGGCTCCACTTCCTGGGCGTGAGCTGGGGGTTCACGACGGTTATGCTTCACATCGTCAATCAGTTGCACATATCGACGCGCGTTCTCTTTTGCAATCTCGACGAAAGAAAGCAAACTTGGATGCTTCACCGAGAAGCGATCACCGAAGGCTCGATTGTAGCTTTCCAGCGGGTTGTTCGTTCGATTCTGGAGGTCGATACCGAACGCAGTCATACTGTCCACGTTCCAGAGATCCGCGCCGCAAGTAGACATCCAGGTTTTGCGGAAATAGCGCCAAAAGGCGTCCCACTTCGTCTTGCTTCCAGTCTCGTCCACCCGGCTGCGGACAAATCTGATCCCCTTAAAAAAAAAGATTAGAATTTGACTAAATTTGTAAAACCCAAATAGAAATGGGTACCGTATCGGCGATTTGGTCCACGGGAATGATGGTCAGCACATCAATGACACCAGGCGCAAGAGCAGGAGCGATCTGGTTTTGGGGAACTCGCTGCTCGATCATTTTGCGTCGAAGTGCCTGTTTCCAATGGAACAGGCACCCAACTGTCTTGACAAGTGGAATTTGGTCCGTGATAGCGTTCATAAGACCTCGCTCAAAGTCGCAAGTAACAGTCGCTGGCTCTAAAAGGTGGTCTGTCTGGACGATAACGTAATTAACAGCATTCCAGTACGCGTCCTGCTGCTTGGAATCCATCAGTACATACATGGCGGGCGCGTAAACATCCACACCCGGGTCCATAACCATCACAATGAGGCACTGGGTGAACGGTCTGGGGACCATTTTAAACGTGCCGTCGATGAAGATAGCGGAACGTGAGTAGCGGAGCAAGCGAACGAGGTCCGGGTGACCAAATCCAACGTAGCGGTGTTGCCCACACCCAACAGTGTGGACCACATTGAATTGAAGAAAGGGTCGGCGGTCATCTTCCGCGACGTTCCTGGTGGGAACGCTCTCAATGGCTCGGAATGCGTCGCTGCCTGTGGCTTGCGCTCTCGTGTACTTGATGATGGAGATGCTGGGCAGTCGGAAAATCGTGTTTAGCGCATCGTCTGGGTGTGCTTCACGGAGTGAGGCCATCACACGCTCCCAAATCAAGCTTGGTGGATGGGAAAGGTTTGCGAGACAGGCTTCCTGGAGATAGACCCGCATCTCGGCGCGCACATCGGTGAGGGTGGGGGCTTGTTTGACATCCTTGTCGCAGGTATGGTCGTTATGAGACTTCACAGTGTCGTTGCGAACGATAAGTCGGGCTTTACATCCTCCCCGGTACTGCGCGCAGATGAAGTACGACGTTCCAGATTCTTCGACGGTGCGCTGGCAGTAGAAATTGTTGCCATTGTACTCCATGGCTGACTTGTGACTGTGGTAGCAAGATCAAAAATGAAAGACGAAGTGAAAATGGAGTTTTCAAATGATTGGTGCTCGAGTTTTAGAACACTAACTTGCTTTTTGTATGGCGGTAAGTTAGGTATTTTATAACAGATTTAGGTGAATTTATCGAAAATGCCCCTTACTTCGTAATTTAGTTTAGTGCATTTAGTGTAGGTTTAGATCGGTATTAGGAACGTTTTTTATTTCGCCCCCCTGACACCGACATGATGAACGGACGAAGCGCAGTGTCGGAGACGAACTGATGCAGCGACGGCTGGGAACGACTCTGGACGGCCATCCTTCCGAAGATCTCGGCTGCGACAGAGAAGATCGCGGCTCCGGACAGGGTCACTGACGAAGAGTCGCGTTGACTGCGAATGTGCGGCTGGCGGGGCAGCAGAGCGCAGCCGAAGCCCTGAGAACGAAAAGAGTAGTTAGGTGGTCAGCGTGATGCCGTCCCTACTTGCGAATTTGCACTCGAAGGCGCAGAAGATGAACGAATCCTGTGACGAACCCTTCGGCACCACACAATGGCCGAACGAGGCCACCGCGAGCACAGTGTGATCAAGGCGCCCAATAACTTGACGATTGACGAACGACTGCAGAGGGGACGACGTATGGAGACCGATGGAGAGGTGACGAGCGAGGTTGGACGCACAGTTTAGCTGAGGTACTCGAGTTTGTTGCAAGCTGCACGAGGGGAGGCGCTGGCGGCGTAAGCCCTCGTGGCGGCGAAAGACTTCTAAGGACCCTTGACGGACGAAACCACGGCGTAGTAGACGAAGTAGGTCGGAGAAAAAGTGTATTGATTGAAGCGAAACGCAAATAAAATAGATTGTGCTGCCAGACGGGAACACACCGGTGCGGAATACACAGCTTGTCGACCGACGGCCATCAGGACTTTAGCTGCAAATTGGCACTGGACGATCAAACTTGGCGTGCGGAGTTAGCAGACACGTTGCTCAATCAACTGCCCGGTCACGCCTACAGCAAGACCATAAAACATCGTCCATTTACCTTGAATCAGTCCCCCCATGCCTTCATTCTCGCGAGTATACTTCTGTACGACATCTTATGGGACCACCATCGGGGTTTGCACGTCATCCAGACGGGCTTCTTCATTGCTTGGTAATCCAAAATCGCCCACTCGACGACGCGAGTCCATTTTATTCTCGTCACTCATGGCCGCCTTCATTTCAGCGGGAACCCCGCCTCGCTCGAGGCGCTCTATGTCCTGGAGGCTATATATCAGTCCCTCCCCATTCTTTTTTCGGAATGAACATCGTGATGCACGTTTCTTGAAGGGTTGTCTTGTAGATCTAAAATCAATATATGTTCAAAATCGTGTTCCCCCGGTCCCCACCACCATAACAGTCAGCGTCTTCATCTTGTGGCTAATGATCAAATAGGCAAGGAAAAAAGTAGCTGCGAATGTATCAATATTTCCCACCACTCAATGAACTATAGTCACTGTGGAAGAGAAAAAGACTGAAGGTTATGCATTCCATCAATTGTTATAGAGAAATATTTATTGTGCTTTGCAGATGGAATGCCCCTCCGTTTTATGGTCTAGACCGAGCATGGTCGGAGCATAAAACAAGGCATAAAAATGAGCTGTGAAAAGTCAGACATCGAACTATATATCTATGATCGAATTACCTTTTCAAAACGGCAAAAGGGGTCGATTTACAGGTGGATTTGTCGGGAAATCGATCTCGAGCGGTAGATTTGGCTATCGTAGCTCGATTTATCAGTCAGTCCGACTAGATCGATTTGTATATTTTATAAACCTCGATATAATAAAACGACCTCAAATTATTATAAATCGAGGATCTAGCCAAGTGAAACGGGCAAAAGCATTGAAAAGCACAATACGATTTGGGAATAGAGAGTGACTCGATTATAAAGACACGTAAAACGTCGACTGCGTAATGATGGCTGGTCCCTCTCACTGACTGGTTTGGTTGTAGCCTTGACGGCTGAAGAGCACCTCACTAAGTCGACTACTAGTAGTATTGTATTTCTTTTGCCAAACTGATTTTTTGTTTTGTTTGTCAGACTGTTCTCCTTGGTAGTCTTAGCGTTTCCCGACAAGCTGGGCTAGTCACTACATCATGCAGTGACTTAGTTCCCTTGTGTCGATGGACTCTGCATGGTCACCACCTTCAATCCACCCGAACGGTTCTCTCTGGGAAGTACAAAATATCGATACCAAGGGCTCAGTATCATTGAGAGTTTATAAGCTCTGACCGTGTTTCAATTTTATAAACGATGATCAGCTTGGCAATTTTCAAAATCCGTAATAATACCTTCGGTAACTCAGATGATGGATGTTATTGAGCCTCATGTCATTGAGTTTATACATAGCGACATATCAGTTTATCGCACGAGTACATGTAAACTCTTCTTTTTATTTTTTCAAAAATACTTTTAAAAAATATTTATTAAAATATGTTCCGAATACGCTATTCTCGATTCAGCGGAAAATCGATTCCACTGTTACTTACTGTTTACTTTTGGAGATTCTGTGGAACAGGTACTTTCATATCAACAAGAAAAAAAGCCCCCAAGATCTTCCAACATGTGATTGATGGATCTTTGTCTAACTGATTGTCATCGCCAATCCATCATCCTCTGCCGATGATTGATGCAAAAGAAAACTTACTTCGCAGCTACTGCTCGCATATCTGAATTTGCGGCAGAACTACCAAGAAGATGCAGTTTGAACTAATCCATTGTTCTACAGAAGTTCTCGACGCGGGAAATATCAAGGTCGAGGGGAGTACTTCATTCCCGTCCGCTCCTGCTCGGTTCTACCGCTACGCCATTGCGCTTAAGGATAGTAAACTGAGCATCTGGATGGAGGATCGCAAGAGCAAAAAGCAGTGGTGTAGCCATCAAATGAGGTTAGCTCGCCATTCCAGACAATAATTCGTATGTCCTTTCCTGTCAGGTACAAGGGCGATTTGGACAAGACTATGTGACGGCTGACAACGCGATTAATGGTGCATCGGCTGAGGACTACCTCCAGGTATACCAGAGCTCTGCTTACTGTTGTTCTCCTTTGCGCCTGCTAACATGTTCTGTCTCGATAAATTTTCAAAGTTTTCCAAGAAACGCTTTCGTGCCCTCAAAACGATTACAGTGATTCTCAGCGGGAGTTAACCACGGGGGGAAGTGGAATTCTTAAGTTGAAGCTTCTCCTGAAACTTCGTGTTTTGGACTCGGCGTGGGAAGCGAAGTTCGAGTTTCTGCTCGATCCAGTTTCTGTCGAGCGTATTGATATTGTGGAGGCAAAATTGCGTGACCAAGAGGAAGAACTCATGAAGATCGATGCACTGGAGTCCAAACTGCGTGAGCAACAGGAGAAGCTGGACATACTCGAAGTTGCGGAGACCACCTCTACCTCGTTGGCTGAGTTCACGAGTACGCTCAAATTTGGCGAAAACGGGAAAATAAGAGGGGTCGGACATGGGTCAAACGAGGTTGTAACGAATTGTTATAATGGTGTGCTGCACGTTCGTCGTGACGGAGTGTACCTCATCGAAGCAGCTGTAAAGTGCGTCGGTTGCGCGACGAGTGACGAGGATGATGAAGATGATACTGACGACACCAACGAGGGAGATGACGACGTGGACGAGATTGATAGTGGCGATGACGAAGATAAATTCGTCAGTCTGCTGAAGAATGGCGGATACATTCGGATGGACTATTTCTCTGAAGAGTGCTGCATTGCATCCGCGATGGCAATCACGCGTTTGAGCCATTATGACGAACTGATGGTTACCTCGACGTGCACTCTTGCTGGTACCTCGACGCTGTTTATCACTCGACTTGCCGACTAAGGACGCTACTAAAAAAACTGCTGCAGGACTCATGTTACAGCGACTCACATGCAACGGATGAATGGCTTACTTTGGAGTAACGTTTTATTGAATCAGCGAGGGAATACGCACGTTACGAAGTAGTTGGATTCTGGTAGGCACGTGTTGCTGCACCCAACGTCGTTTAGTTTATTTTAATAAAACTAAAGCATTAAAATGCCAGTGCTTATCCTAATTTACCGGTAGAGCCCGGCAGTATCTGGGTCGTCGTCTTGTAGCTTTTAGGCGCTCACCTAAAGTAATTCATTTACGTCTATTTTGCAGCTTAGCGCCGTTCATAAGTTTTACACTTCCACTCTAACAATCAATATCTCTATCATGCGAGAGTTCGCCCACACGGTGACTCTCGCGACGTCTAACTCACGTTCAATCTCACATTCAGATCCAAATGCCCGCCTTCCGCTGCGTGAGGTACCCACAGCATCAATGAGCCACCTCCCGTGCCCGGGAGTCCCAAGAAGCCTGGACGCCATCGATCCAAATACAGTGTCTTGCCGCCCAGCTTCTTCACAGTCGACTTCCACGTGGCTTTCCCGCCTGAAGCGACATCCACTTCGTCGACCTTGTCTCCTCCAGACATGATGTTCACCGTCACATTTTTTGTGTCGTAACTAGTGAAGTTGATGATAACCTCGCCGTCTCCCTTCTTGGTCCAAACCATGGTACTATTCTGGAAGGCTTTCTGGATGATGTTCAATCCGAGTGTATCCGGGTGCGATCCGTCGTCCACCTCGCCAATGAACTGCGTGGGACCACAAATGGCCATGAAATAATCGGAAATCATACTGGAAATACCAGTCATATCGAAACCCGTGACAACCCAAAAGTTGAGACCTTGGTTCAGCGCCGTATACGTATACTCGTTGGCCTTGTAGGACGTGCCGTTGTTGCTCTTGCCCTTTGTAATGAGGTCGTTGATAATCACACCAAAAGTCTTGCGGATCTTGTCTCGGGTGGTGTAGGCAGTGACCTCGTTGGACTGTTCAATGAGCAACTCCATGCAGTTACTTGTGACCATAGCAATGTCCGTCTTCACGAGCTCAGTGTCCTGAACTGCAACTCGGAGTTGGTCCTCAGTAATACCAGGATTCTGCTCCCGAAGTGCTTCAATTGTAGCCCACGTACGATCAACCAGTCCTTGCAAATCGTGACCACATGTCGATTTGGACTTCAGAGCGTCCGTGAGGTATCCGATCTCGCCTTCAGTGATCTGCTCTGGCGGAGCTGTGAAGTTCGCTCCCTTGAGGAAGGATTTGAACCGGTCCCAGCTCGTAATGATCTCATCGTCGTGGGCCAGAACTTGGGACAAAATAAACTGTGTTGAGGCAATGACTCGGTCTGCCAGCCACCAACTTTTGGTTGGCTTATCGCCCATGCAGTACTTGATGGTAATGGGGAGTTCCACCACCACAGCGTTCGACTGGTACAACGCAGCCAGGATCTTGTCCTGAGAAGATTGAGGGTCTGCACTCTTGATACTGCGGATATATCGGAGCATGGCTCGGATCAAACTTAGGATCATACAGGAACAATACACGGCGGTTCGAACCTTCTTGGCCATCAGGGCGAACTTGCCGAACCAGTTGTCCATGATACCATTGAGACCGACGTTGATGATCGACGAGACCTTGTAGAAGATTTCGCGACCACAGTCGTCATTCTGACGAACACACTCCACACCGCACCTCACTGGAAACTCGATAGGACATTCCGCCCAGCAGGTGTTGGTGGCTTCGTGGCGGTCGTAGTTGGACGGACACTCGTCCATAATGTGAGCCTCCCTCCAGCATGCAGCGTCACTTTGCACTACTTTAGGTCCCACCCAATTCCGGTAGGTTGGCACAACAGAGCTCTTGGCTGTGAGAGGAGTAGCAAGCTCATAGGAATTGCCTGAGCCGTAAGTGATCAATGCCGAGTAGTTGGACGACGTGCTGGATGTCACGGTCACTTTATCGTCCTCAACCGAAGCCACCGACGTTGATCCCAGCGACTTTGATGAGCCCGAAGACTGGGCTGATCCCGATCCGGAAGTCGAAACTGCGTCGAAGATTGCAGCGAATGATACCATACCCGATGCGGAGCCTGAGGCCGAGGCTGATAGCGCCTCGATGATAGACTCGATTGACCCAGACCCTGAAACAAACGACGCCGACCCGGAACCAGATCGTCGCACTACAGTGGGCGCCGCCATTGTCGGTCGAGGTGTACCATTCTTGGTGACGATCATACCCGTTAAACCAGGTGTGTTGGCAAGCACGGCCAAACTGGCGAAAAGCACCGTCAGCCACGCCATCTCGCAGCGGCAATTATGGAGCTGAACGATGCGTGCTTGACACCGCAAAATGAAGAATGAGTGAAGGGTTCTTTTAGCTGCACGTTGTGATGGGGCACATGGTGCAGACGCAGACTCGACTAGTACAGCGCGAAACAGTCCCTGGCGCTGATTGGATTGACGTCTGCAATCTAATCGTAAATTGCAGCTCCCCCAAGTCCGCATGGTTTCCCGCCGACAAAAAAACAAACAAATCTATTTTTGCATTCCGTTGGTTCAGTTTTTGATTGGCGGTACCAAAACAGAGAATTTCTGTCAATTCAGTTTAATCTCAACAAAACAGTAGCAAAATGTACATATAGAAAAAACATGGTGTTTCCCGCACTACCACTCAGAGTAAAATTGCGCGAAAGTCGGGGGGAATCGGAATTGGTCCTGTCATTCTATCGCTGCATCTTGGTGTAGATTAAAATCTACACCTTTTAAAAAGACTCAATCCGGTGTTGCGTTCCGGTGGACAATAGTTTCCTTCTAGGTCTTGGGCGGACGCAACACCCTGGAACCTCATCTGATGCTGTCAAACTGACGTAAATCTCTCGCGACCTTCTTGCTGCAACCAACCCTCCAAAGCCGCGTGGTGGGCAAGGTGTCAAGCGTTCGGGGAATCCTGAGAGTTTTTTCACACGCCCCTCCATCTGACCCACTACAATAATATGTGCATTTTTAGATGATCGGAACTCGGCCTATTTCGCGAAATTCTCAGCAGCGAAGGCCACATGGGCTGGGCATTTGACTCCAGGCCAAACAAAGGAGATTTGCCTGTACAGGGCGCGACCACTCTCCGGCTTATTTCGAAGTGTGGACACCGTGATGCAAATCGGTGATGCTGCATCCGTCGACGGGGTCCCACCCCGCATTGTGATTTATCAAGTCGGGCCACCTCACAGTCGTCAATGCAGGTGATTGGGCGAGTCGGGTTGGGGTCAAAACTTTTGGCTCAATACCGGTACGCGCCGGCTCCTGTCAAGACGTTTTTGCACTGAGCTATCATAATAATATTATGATATCTCATTAATATGTTATTCCACGGAGTATCCACCTGGTGAATAGTTTCGACCTAGCTCGAAGGACCAGTAACTTGTAGTACAAGAAGGACTTGATCGGCTCATTTCAATTCCTGGATCTATTCTTTTCACTGAAATGTTGGGGAAACAAAAGTATTCTATCGGGGAGTGCCAAACTGGAGGTGAGATATTCACACGAAGTTTTTACTAAACATTGATCAACATTACTACTGTGTTGTCGATACATTTACCGGAGAGCTTGGCAGAAAGTCAAGATCCCCCAAATATGCACTACATGTATGGGAACCACAACAATTCGATAGCATACGGCTGTGCTTTTGTGATCTAACGCTGCCGAACACCGTACCTACATGGACCTTGGTGACGTGTTGCAATTTAGCAAGTCGAAGACAGCTCACGACGAATGCCACGTTTGATTGGCGCCTCAATGTTGTACACGACTGAACATGGTCTCTTGTAATCGCCATGCGGTTTCGAGCATTCATTGAAGACGACCTGTCGACTATAATAGCAATGCTGCAGACGTGCGTGGCCTTACTCAGTAAGTTTCATGTACAAGTACTGTTCGTTGTTGATTGCCTTCCGCTCAGATCTGCTGTCTGTCAAACCATTTCGGTCATCGAAGTAGATGACGGGCCAACTGACGTACACTCTATCAGTATAGCGAAATATCTTTATCAAAATCTCTCTAGGATTCTTTTAGAGCTCTCGCCTGTCATCAAGATCGGGCCCCTGAAGTACGGACCAAAGGTCCATTTTCAGCGGGGGATTGTTACCGCAGTCTGCTCGTTAGTACAACAGTGGTAGCGGTTCGTTTCTGCCTGGTCGTCGTTGAAGGCGGAGGGAGATACATGGCGATCCGACTACATGTACGTTGTACCCACAGCACGATGTTGTTTGTGGTTGCATTCATCGCGTCGTGATCCCGCCTCCGATCGCTGCGTGCTTGCACCGCGACACCAATGAGCAACCTGGCCGCTGCAGCATCACGTTCCTCGACAATCACGAAGGGAAGCAATCAAATCCGGTGCAGCAGAGCTAGCTAAGCACAGGACAATGTCGGCTGAGTTCGTGCGAGGTACACGTACGAATTGCAGCGACCGCCACCCCACAATTAAGCATCGTCCATTCCTTACCAGCTATCACACCACTGGACTCGCTCCGAACCTCCGACCGACATCCTTGTGCACTTCCCGCCAAAACTACAGTGCATCATCTGACGCAGCCAAGTTGAAGCGGTTCAGCCAATCACAGTCATTCGTATGGAACCTCTCTTCTTTCATAAAAGTGATGAGGCCAAAAAAAGTCTAAACCTTTGACTAAAATTTATGCATTAAAAAAATGGTCCGGCCAATTCGGGTGCTATGCCTGCACGGGTGGCGTACCAGTGGCAGCATCTTAGAGCGCCAGACCTCCGCTCTACGCCAAGCGTTTGGCCCAAAGGCTGAATTGGTGTATGTGGACGCTCCATGGGCGGCTTCGGGCCCTGCCCCGGAGCTGGTGCGCTCCTTCTACGGCAAGAACGGTCCGTTCTACCAGTGGTGGGACGCTCTCAAGCGCGAGGACGGCGAGACCTACCGCTACGAGGGCTTCGAGCACTCTCTGGACTACCTGACGGGTCAAGTACAGGCTCTGGGGACAGTAGACGCTGTGTTGGGCTTCTCCCAGGGGGCAGCTGTGGCCACGTTATTGACAGCGCACTACCTTTCGACCAACGGCTACGTACCTTGGAAGGCCTGTGTACTAGTAGGGGGATTCTACCCGCGCAGCCCGGAGACGCTCGAGCTGCTCGACGCAGCTAAAACTTCAGTCGACGGGGCCATCGACGTTCCGTCCGTCCATGTCATCGGCAAGGCAGATCCCCGCGTTCCCCTAATGGAGAAGCTGTTCAGGACGTATACAGCCACTAGGCGAGTCAAGTTTGAACATGACGAAGGACACAAGTTCCCGTCCCCACTCAAGTACAAGCAGATGTACCATGACATCGCTCAGGAAGTGCTGACCATGACGGGCCAGGCCTGGCAATAAGAGTTTTGGTTTATTTTGAAATACATGAAACATTTCCACTTCTAAATTTATAAACGGGACGGCAAATATGGTGGATGTGGTGGACGAAGCGACCGAGCAGCTCGTGGTGCGGCTTCAGACTCTCTATCGAGCCCGTCGTGCACGTCGTGAAGCGGTCAAGTTGGCCAACAGCGCGTATCTTAAATGCTGGGATGCCGTCAGTGGGTTGGCCTACTACTGCAACTTGCGCACAGGTCTGTCGTCCTGGAAAAAGCCGCTTCTTTTGGCCGCTCGAGACTCCGTTGAGCCATCAGTAGACACAAATATTGATGTTAAAGCCCCGGTCGAAGCTCCGGTAGAGTCGGATTCGGATCCAATTTTACAACTGAGCCTGAAAGAGCGACAACAGCGACGTGAAGAGAGTTTGGTATTCAAGAAGAAGTGCGAGGATGAAAAGCGAGAGTTGGTGCTTCGGCATCGCCGGAAGATCGCTCGTGCCATGCGCCGCTTTGAGAAGAATTTGTTGGACGAGAAGAGTAAGAATCGACAAGAGCGGCAAGCTAAACTGAAGAACGATAACCAGCAGCTTTTGCAAGACCTTTATGAAGGCAAGAAGGTGCGTAGATAGCTCGATTTCTGGGGGGGGGGGGACCAGCAACACGTCGTCACTGGCTTTGAATCTACCAGAAAGAAAGTGTGCAAACCATCCGTGAGGCAGCGATGCGAGGCAACTTGGACCGGGTTGAAACGTTGCTAGACATAGGTTTCAGTGCTGATGCCGAGAGTGTACGCGAAGCCCTTTTTGTAATCTAGGACGTCAAACAGTTCTAGAACTGATAAACTTCTTTGTTGCTACTTCTGAAGGCCATGGGGTTGATTCCACTGCTAGCCGCGTGTCAGAGCGGTCATTTAGAAGTTGTCCGACGCTTGTTGTCGGGTGGAGCTAGAGTAAACCACGCACATGTTAAGACAGGTCGGACGGCGCTCATGGAAGCTGCCAGTCGTGCAAAACCACCAGTTCTGAAGGAACTCCTTCGATATGGTAAGAATAATCCACATCCAATGTATTGGATCCAACCATAACTATAAATTGTGTTGTAAAGGTGCTCAAATTCACGTGGAGGACGAACAGGGCGAGACGGTCTTCGACTGCATGAAAGATGCCGCGAATCGGGAGATCATTGAACGAGCATGCCAAGTCTGGTCCAGTGAGAACGCTGCTCTATTCCCAACAGAGTTTAGACAGGTATCTCTTGTATACGCTCTAATCAAGAAACGACAGCGGGGCAGGTGCGAATCTGAAAAGGTAGCCACTCGTAGACAACTGACCCAATTGAAACAGACACTTCAGCGGAAATGTGTCGAGGCAAAAGTTCGCTACGATCAGGATATTCGTGGAAGCAGCTTCGAGCCTACGCTCATGCGGCGACTTTCGGCGGTGGAAGCTGCCGATTCTCGATACGATGGCGAGCGACGTGTGTTGCTGCTAGAAATCCAAAGTGCACTCGACAGACTTCGCGACAGTGAACGACCCTGTTTTATACCTCAAGCAGCCATACTAAACATCCTGTCGTATTGTGATCGACACTGGTTTGAAGCTGATCCTCACCGACCGAGGCCAGCGAAGAAGAAGACAACTCGTTCTAAGTCAAGACTTCTCATCGTATCAAGTGTCGTTCCCACTGCACTCCGACCACCACCAGATCAGTTTCCAGAACTTCTTGAGGCTGAATGGAATTCCTTCGTAAACACTCTCAAGGTGGCACGAGCCAAACGACAAACCATGATTCCCTATCTAACGAGTTTTGATGTGTGTCTCTAGGAACGTTGTGATCAACTGGAGGCAGCAATTGGCAACGAGCACTTTGACATGGCGAATGGCGTCTCGAGAGACGTAAACGGGAAAAGTCTCGCAACCCTCGACGTTTCCGTCGAGCAAGGGGAGAACTTGCCATATCGCGATCCTCGAATTGGTGACTTGGTACGGCCCAGTCTTCTCACAAATGTATCCTGATAATATAATTTGGATAACCTTTCGCCATTTCGTTGTCCAGATCGACCCTTACGTGCGCGTCTTCCTGCGATCAGCTTCAGCTCTCGAAAGCACTGAACTATTTAAGTCGGAGATGCGCCTCGCTGACCGCAATCCGGTGTGGGAGCTCTGTTGCCGAATTCCAGCCGTGCCTTCGGTTCAGAAGGAACTTGGCATCCAAGTCGTGGACGCAAAGCGAGAAGACATAGCAGGCGAAGTGACGATCTCATTGCGCTCACTTTTAGACCAAAAAGACCACAAGAAATGGCACGTCATGCCTCCAACACTACGCCAGCAAATTCTCGAGAAAAAAACACGCGAAAAACCAGCGCGAATCCGTGTCTGTGCAAGGCTAACCCACACAAAGGTAGCGTGAGTGAGCACCTGCTGAAGCGTCTTTATATTATCTCTACGACTGATTCATCATGTTACTCTTTTTTTTTTTTATTGTCGCGTAGTCCATCGTACTCACTCGCGAGCTCCAGCAGCTTATGAAAACCCGCGAAGTTCTTGTCAAAAAGCGTCGCGACATTATCCAAAACGCTCTTGACATCCGACTTCAACAACTGCCGTAGTTTCGCTCACAAAGCTCAATAAACTTTTATTTTTCCATCTATTCCTCGAATCTTTTGTGCGCGCTGTGGGGTTTGTCGTTCGTGCCACGGTTCCCACGCTTGCCGTGCCTGCCATGGTAGTTATTCTTCTTCCCTTCGTTCGGTCTCTTGCTGTACTTGGCGCTCGCCCACGCCGGCAGTTCCGGTAGCTTCGCTTCTTCTCCCTCTCCAAGTCGTTTGTACAGATCCTCGACGTACATGTGCTTGATGAGTCCTGGTGGTCTAGCCACTGTGAAAGTTTCCAGAGCGTCTGTCACCGTGTAGTCCAGCCTCTTGACCATATAAGTGACGATGAGGTATCCTGTCCGGTTAAGTCCATGCGTGCAGTGCACCGCAATATTTCCTTCCGGCTCCTTGGCCACGAAGTCATCGACAATTTTCATGAATGTGGCCACATCTCGACCATCCGGAGGTCCGTTGAATCCCTCGATCTTGAGCTTGACATATTCCACTCCCGAGTCCTTAAACTCGTGCTCCCCGGCGTAATATTTGAAGGTGTTAGTGAGGTCGACGATCATCTTGACGTTGAGTTTTTGGGCCTTTTGGGCCTCCAAAAAGTCCTTGGGGGTCCATATTTCCTCACTTTTGTTGTGAAATTGGGGTAAGAATTTGGCGTCCAGAGGCACCCGAAGTGGCACGAATCGAGAGGTACCCACTATCGTGCCCATTTTGGCCACATCGTCCCAATTGTCGGGGATCCGGTTCTTCTTCGGCATCTCACGGCGTTTGCTGCGATGCCGGCGGCGATTCCGGTGCGAATTGCGTGGCTCCGAGCGACGATTTGGCGAGCGACTACGGCTGTGACGGCGTCTGTGGCGGTGGCGAGGCGGCGACGCACTGCGACTTCGACTCCGGGGCATTTACTGTAGTCCACCCAGTGGATGGAGAAGAAAATAACTTGTTTTTTGTATCAAATTATTTATGGTAATTTAATATGAAATATGGCAAATGGCTACATGTCGATATGCGGAGGTATTTGGCGTACCACGTCGAAGTTTCGATCGATTTGGCGCATTTGCTCGGCGGCAAGAAGGATTTGATCAATATTGAGGTCTGTGCTGGATGATTGGAGGTTTTGGAGCCGTTTGAGACCATTAGTGAAGCCGTGGAGGAGCAGGAAGCTGCGTTGCGAACGGACGAGTGCACAGTTGACGTAGTGTAAGAAGCTGAAGCGCTTTTGATCGGCGAGGAGAGCATCCCAGATGCGAAGCGTGTCCGGCATGGAGAACTAGCGTTCTAAGAGGGTCATGTACCACCGGAAGCTGTACAAGTCCGGGGTCAGACCTACGGAGTTCTAATACGAAAGCACAGAGACGTCAGACAGCGGCGAGGATCCAAATTGTTACCTATAGACTATCGTACCAGGTGCTGCCAAAGAGCAGCGTCATGCTGCCGAAGTAGTTTCGTTAGACGTGCTATTTGCAAGTCGGCGCCACTGAGAGGATTTCCTGAAGATCGACTATACAGCATCTTGAGCGATGCTACTACGGATGCGAAAAAGTGATAGGCGTCTGCCTCCACTTCCGATGCCAACACGGTGGCAGGATCGTTACTACAGACGTGTATGATTGGCGCTAGAATCTCGTTCATGCCTTGGACGTATCCAATGTCTGGGTGCAGCTTGGCAAAGACGAACAGGATGTACAGCATCTGTTGCTGAGCGATGCCTCCGCCTGCGAAAAGCGTACGCTCACAAAGCGTTCGATACACGTCCTGTCAACGGATAGAACAACAAAAGGCATTAAATATCTGCGATACCTGCATGCCACGCCAGGTAAACATTCATCGCAGTACCTTCTCAATCTCTGTCATTAGAAAAATGTCGCTGCAGTGTTCACTTTCTGTGCGAACGGAGCCATTTGCGCGATGAGAGGCTGCACCGCCGACCAAGTCGCGCTTCCACCGCTCGTAGTCGGTCCGGCAGCATTGTAGCTGATCGGGCCATTCGTGCGGCCCGCCCTTCACCACGCCAAGCAGCACGCGCCAGGCTTGTGGTCGAAGGAGACTTGAAGACGGATCCAAGATAGCTTTCCCGCTGTTAGTACTTCCATCGCCTGGAATACCTTTGAACAGTAACGCGCGGAGCTCCTCGAGGTTGAAGCTGCTTGAAGCAGAGGAAGGATTGCATTGTGGCAACAGCATTTGCTGAAGGCGCTCCAAGCGGTCCATCTTGGATGTGACGTCGTATACTATTCTTCATTGATAGCAAGCATGTCAGGCAGGATGTTGGCGGAAGCGGGAGTGTAGGTACAAGAGGCACTCCCGGAATAGTTTCATCAAATATTGCTGCAAAAGACCTTGGTGAACGAGTTCATGTAAGTGCTTTATTTACGCGTTCACCTTAAATAGGTTTCGCTGTTCGTGCCCGCAACGCTCATCCTTGCCTCGCTGAAATCCTCATCAATTAGTCAAACAAATGTGAAACATTTTTTTCGGTACAGTAAGCGGTATCGCTGAGAGATGGCTACACTTGAACATGATTCGCTGAGCAAGTTGAAGGCGTCAAACCAAGCAACAAAGTTTTCGCTCTCGCATTCGAAGCCTTCATTTGGTACAGCGATTGCCGTGGAGTCGTCTGCGCTGCAATATTGTTCACGGCATGCTCGTCCGCCTCGTAGCGCCAGAGCAGAGCGTGGCAACGCGTTCTTGCTGTCATCCAAGGATGGATGGATATTCTCGATGCGCTTTTAGCAGCTCTGTGACATGTGCTCGTGCCATCAATACCCTCTTTAAAATGATACATAAATGTAGTAGTTGATACCTGTTCTGTGTCTTATAATATTTATTTCATTGCGATGATCTAGGTAAAAAAAAAACTGTTAATTGTGTTATTGCCCTCACTGCAGTCTGCGCTTCTATTCTAATACATGTACAGACCCCATCATGATGACTTCGCTCCTCTTCATATCAAGCTTTGAGCAAATCTTTTGTGGCTTTTTGACTCAAACGCCGTCCTTCATCGCCACCCTATACAATTGCAAAGTTCAACATTACGCGACATGAAAAAAACCTCTCCTAACTCCATACCTTCCATTCATTGGCTAAATATCCCTTCCCGCCGTTCTGATTCGCCAGCACTAATTCCGAGGTTCCTTTTCCTTCTTCAGGGGGGAACACAATCAAAAAGCCACCGGTCTGTGAGAACCGCTCACCATGGCGCAACCAGGCTCCAACTCGACGTCCTTGCCCGCTTCATCCAATGCCGACATCTCCAACGTGAACCCAGAGCTTCTCCGCAGCATGATGGACTGCGTGGACACGACGCTCTTCTCTCCCGCTCAACTGGCCAATTGGACGCATATGAAGGCGCGACTTACGTCCGCAGTCGAGCACAAGACGCCCGTATCGCTCACAACTGGAGATTTGGCCATGGTCAAGACGGAATTTGCACGCAACGAGGACTTCCGACAGCCTCTGCACCGCGAGGCCAGCATCCAGGACGTCCTGGCTTGTCTGCTGGACCAGCAGCCGCCCTCGGCACGCTTGATGAGCTCGCAGAACGCGGGCGGCAGCTTCCTCGTGAGCTCCGAGAATGCCAAACAAGAAGTGGATAGTAAACCGTCACTTAAGAAGCTGCTGAGCTCCAACGACTTCTCCATGACGGAGAAAAAGGAGAGTCTAAGACACTTGCTGAGCTTCATTGACAACTCGTTCGCGAGCAACACGCCCGAGCCCTTGACGCAAGTCTATAAGGACTGCGAGGCCGGTACACTGCAGAGACTGTCGAGTCTGCAGCTCATGCGGAGCTTTATGACGCCGAATTCTCAGAATGCGGGAAATGTTCAAGCTAACGGAGGGATGGGGATGCGCACAACGAGCTTCGAGATCATCCAGGCCATGCTGAACGCCACGTCCAACCAGGCGATTCAGAAACCCATGACGAGTCAGGACAGTTTCAGATTTCAGCATTTGGCTAGAACGCTCGAGTCTATTGAGACGGACGTCTCTGCCATCGACAACGAGGATTATGGAGGCGACGACGTGGTGCAAGTGGATAATCTGGACAATTTGCTGGACTACCATGGATCTAACGGTACTTCAGCCGCCAATACGGTCACGACCAGTGCCCCGGCATCGTCACAGCCACACTCCGCGGGTTTTGTCGACACACAGACGTTGCTGAACCCGCCTCGCAACATATACACAGAGATGACCCCGCCAGCAACGAGTTTCACGACCTATGGACAGACTTTGGACCAGGGATACAACCCAACGGTGGCAACGCCTGCCAATCTGCCCACAATGGCGATGAGCCCGCAGCAGAACCTTTCGTACCAGCAGCAGCAACAGCATATCTTACAGCAGCAATTGCTGCGTCAGGAGCAGCAGCAAAAGCAACAGCAGCAGTACAACCAGCTCTATCACAACGCGATATTGCAGCAGCAGCAACAAAACGGCCTCATGATGTCTGCGCCTGGATACGTGGGCGCGAACCAGCCGATGCCGCAGTTCCCCAGTATGCTCATGCAGCCTGGAGCCGCTTTACTCTCGCAGAAGCAGCAGATGCGAGGCCTCCCACAACAACAGATGCGGATATCGACACAGAATGGCAAGCCGATCAAGACAGACGCTAATGGAACGCAGTTGTGCTCGGCGCTGGGCTGCAACCACGCCGCGCGCGTTAAAGGGATGTGCAAGCTGCACGGCGGCGGGCGACGGTGCAAGGTTGACGGATGTATGAAGAGCGCTCAGACTGGCCACTTGTGTATTGCCCACGGTGGCGGTAAGCCCTGCAATGTCGAGGGTTGTCCCAAGACGGCGCAGTCGCGAGGCCTGTGCAAGCAGCACGGCGGCGGCGTGCGATGCAAGTTCGAGGGATGCACCAAGAGTTGCCAGTCGGGAGGCTTCTGTCGTGGCCACGGCGGAGGCAAGCGATGTGAATACCCCAATTGTACCAAGTGGGCTCAGAAGAATGGCCACTGTGCTAAGCACGCACAGGAGATTGCCGCGCAACAGCTACAGCAGCAGCAGGCCATGCAGGCACAGATGCAACAGCAGCTTGTGCACCCTTAGCGTCTTTTGAATGAAGCACAGCTATCAACTGCCAGATGCCATACAGAAAAGAGCAACAGACGCAATGCTGCAGAGCCGCAGAGCATGAGCCTGCAGCACAGCAGATAGGGCGAGCATGTAGTAGGTAGGTGGGTATCAGCGATGCCTGCTCAAATAATAAAGCAACAATCGGCTGAATTGCATTACCTGAAGCGTTGCTTGTGTGCGATTAATATGCAGAGTAGCAGGGAATTAACGCCCACCTTGTGTTCCCGAGATATCTTGGCCAGCTATGCAAATATTGTACAGTAATGCACCTCGTTTTCGCACCCGTGACCTCTAATAAACTGTGATACCTATTGCTTTCATGCTCAATGATGATCGTAGTTTGTCTGTTCAAACCTTATGCGGTCACAGTTCTGATAAGGTCTACCCCCGCGAAAACGGGGTGCATTACTGTACTCGTCATTAATCAGCTGTCAAAATTTTTGCGCTTTAAACCGAATCAAAATGTAAGTTACCGTCTTTTATGTACTTCGAAGTACTTGTATTTCTAATGTAGTACTGTAAGTGTTTCTTATGTAGCTACTGTACTCACCGGCATGAAGAAACTACATCGGTGGGCGCCAATTGATTTTAAATCGTCCTTTCGAAATAAACGACGTTTTAAATGCGATAAAAAAGCAAATCTCTATTTGTCACCCATAAGAAAGTCAATCTAACCAAATATTTATATGGTAACACATGTCCTAAAATTAGTTTCGCGCGTAGATTTCAAAGATGCAGCCAGAATGAGCCAATTCGCTGTGGTTTGTGTGCTAGAAGCCGCCAAAAAAACGTCTTAAAAGCAACAATATCGCCTGGACGGAAAGTTCATCTCGCTACAAAAACCAATCATAAAACACCCATTAGGGGGAGTCGAACATCTGAAATGAGCACCAAATTATAAGCATCAGCAAGCACAAATGTAAGCATAAATGCGACCAAAAAGTAAGACGGGGGGGGGGGGGGCAGTTTTGCGAGTCCTATTTCATGTTTTTTGTACATAGTAAAGATGAGTTGACTAAACATTCCGTGCCGCCCCGATCACACTTCACTAGTGTACACTTGGCGATGCCGAAGCAAAGTGAGCGTCAGATCTTGCTACGAGAGATCGTTAATATCACGGCAGTCGTGGCGTTGGAGGAGGAAGACGATGACAAACTGGACGGCGATGAGAGACAACTGAAGCTAGACGATGGGCTTTTATTCTCTCAAACAGACGAGATAGCCAGTCTTCTCCATCTTGTCTAGTCGTCCCAGTACCTGGTCGGTAGGGAGCGCGCCTTCAAGACGACATAGTTCATTGCAGATTCATTGTCTTTTCAAAACTATACTACTGACACAGATATCCGTGAGATGACCTGGATGGACAAAGCGAGCTTTGAGCGCATTGTGAACGAAATTAAAGACCACCCAGTTTTCCAGAATAAATCTTACTGTTCGCAAGCAACGGTATGGAGCCGGCTTGCTGTGGCGCTGGATCGTTTGGGTAACTACGGGAATGAAGCTTCTCTAAATCGATCGAAGCGACTGTGTGTGTGTGGGGGGGGGGGGGGTTGGGATGGGGACTGCTGACGACTACACAGATCGTGTCATAATCGCGTTAGGAGACTTAACGCCAAGATACGTTCGCTGGCTATCACCACAGGAAAGACGAAAACGTCTAAGCGCATGACATCGATTGGATTTAGAGGATGCGTTGGATTTATCGATGGCACAACGTTCCGTTATCGCAGAAACCAGCGGTAGATGGAGAATGCTTCTTTGATCGGAAACAGCGATACAGTCTCAATGGGCAGGTGATTTGCGACGATATGAGGCGCATACTGAAGTTTGTTTGGTTGGCCAGGGTCATGTCGGACAGGACTGTGTACAATGAGGTGGCGCTATCGAAATGTGAGCACAAGTGCCGATCCTTTTCACCTCATGAGTATCTCCTCGCAGATTCGTGGTCCTGCCTTCTTGCTCGAGCTTTCATCAAGCTTCTGGTGTTTGCTGGACTTCAGCAGATTCGCCGCTTTCTTCTTCTTTGAAGGTGGTTCCTTCCTCTTCGCCTTACTTGCAGTGGATTCGCCATGTTCCCGCTGGGGCGTCTGCCCTGATGTCGACGTGGCAGGCGAAAATTGCGAATCCGATAAAAAAAAAAGATTCAGACAACAACAGTGTTTTTGTCGACTCTTGACACACGGAGGGCACAGGCGCCGGGCAACGATGTACTTTTCAATGGCAGGAACGGGGACAGTGCCGAGGGGACATACGTGAGCTCATCATTGTCCCCCCATTCATCGTCGTATCTGGCAGCTAGAGTCTCGCTAGAGTCAGAGTCGCCCCCATCGCTAGCACCCGAGGGGACACCGAGCTCCAGCGTAGCCGAGGGGGTGACGTTGGCCTTTTCACCAAATATGGCCTTCATTCGCTCAAATTGAGGGCACATGTTCTCCAGCTTATCCGGTAATGCCCCCCCCCCCCCCCCCCTCGCCAACTTGCGTCTTGTCAGCCCCAGTCCAGTCTGATTGTGGCTTGCTTTTAGCGTATTTTGTAATCGACACATATAGGTTGTCCATCGCTGCTGCATGTTACGACCACTCAGCTTGCTAAGTGCTTTATTCCGTGTACGAAGGTTGAGGTGCTCGACCATCATCTTAAACGCACCTTTTTTCTTGCGCTTGGGCATGCCACCGACGCTGGTCTTGCCCCCGGATCCTTGGATAGCATCGAAACTCTTTTTGTCTTCCATCCAGCTGACAACGATTCAGTAGTCGTCAACCGAGAGATGCGCTCTGATTGAAGTCGCCTCAGCTTCACTCATCCTTAGAGCTTAAACGTTTACTACAGACAAGAGGATGACAGTTTAATGCATTGTATGCAGAGGTGCTTAGTCTTCATATGTATTTTACCGTCGAGTACTGCAAGTGTGCTGGGCGCGGATAATTGTCAAATGCCAGTACCTCCAGGGGAGAGACGAGGGAGAAGATCTGGCGTGGTTGAAGTTGAGACGAAATGAGTGCTTATCTCTCAAACAAGCCACCTCCGGAGGTGGCTTGTTTGAGAAATAGGATCAGCAGGATTTGAACCAAAGCATAAGCATCAGCAAGCACAAAATATGTGCACGATTTTCGAGATGTTCGACTCCCTCTATTTGTTGAAATCATGCGATGCAAATCTCCTGCAAATCACAGAAAACTACACATGTTTCGGCGTCTCGACCAATCAGAGAGTTTCCTTTTTGAAGAAAAAAGCCAACCCGTTTCCCACCCCGATATGGGGATATAGAGACCTGAGCACTTAATTGAGTCTGAAGGAATCCGAATTGGGAAAACGTGAGGCCGGTAGTTCTAAGCAAAAAAAAAAAACTAATTTGATCAAGAAGTGGAAGCTGCTATGGGTTTGTTTGCGTATTGTCGAATTTACGTGTACATTAGAGCTGCGCAAATATATTCTCCTACTGGTCGATCAGCTTCAAACGACTTGGTATCCACTCTGGCAAGCAAGGTTAATCTATTACCAAGTATCTCTATAAAACTTTGTGCGGATCTACTGAAGCTGAAAGGATAGTGGTTCTCACATCTATTTTTTGCCTACTCTATTGAATCTTATAGATTATCGTCCGTGCTAGCTGAAGGCATTTTTCCGTCCCAGAGGATAGGGCATTGATGAAAAACCTAGCAGCTTACGTTCTTCTGTGCTTCGGAAACAGCGAGTCGGTCATCGTCGCCGGCATCTTCTAATTCTAATCTCCATAAACTGTCGTCGCCCATTTACGTTGCCGCCAGCTCACACAGCAATCTCGCTGCTGTGCTGTGATGCCTTTATCGCGGTCCACCCATCCGCTTGAGCACCTACCCTTCAGGTGGATGCTCGTCGATCCAATGCCTCAGATCCCCGTTAGCACGCCCTCTCATAATCTGACCGATCTTGTAGGGTCTAAAGTGCTCGAAAGTATCAGTTGCCGGCGTTGTTTCGTGTCCATTGCCATGTTGGCTAACGCGTCAGCCGTCTTATTGAATGCTCGCAAGTGGTGTGATCACGTTCGGACCCCGCACTTGTCAGCGAGAATTCTGCAGCGGTTGTAAAATTCTCGTAGATGCTCAGCACGGGGAGGGATCCGTTGTTGTAGTTGTCGAATAATCATTTGACTATCTCCGGCGGATCCCTTTCCGTTGTGCGTAGATCAGTCCTGTTAGCAAGCCACGACATTCGGCCTGGTTGTTGGTCGTACCGCCATCATTGTAGGACATGCTGGCTGACCACGTAAATCAAATTAATGTTGTCGATGTACTTCTTCCTAGTTTCTGAGAAATTCACGCATTGGACATTCAGCAACAGCTACTGTAGCTTCTTGCGAGCTTCCAGCACACCAGCAGTGATCCTAGTTTCGCACTTTATTTTGGCCCAATGAGAGCTGTGCCTAATCGTCGGCGTCTGGCACATACGATTTCCGGGAAGGATTCGACCCCTGACTGCCCATAGTAATTCACAGTCAAACAGAGGGGGAGGACTACATCAATTCCGGAAATCGTAAGCCAATCCGCCTACGTTTCGACGAAAACCTCCATATATTACTTACGTATGT
The DNA here is from genome assembly GCA_016864655.1 of Phytophthora cactorum. Lineage (NCBI taxonomy): Eukaryota > Oomycota > Peronosporomycetes > Peronosporales > Peronosporaceae > Phytophthora > Phytophthora cactorum. Next base: position 86,743 of record NHQK01000072.1, read on the forward strand.
AGGATAATGACCATTTCTGACCGATTTTTTTTAAATCTACACACGAAACGACCTGTTATATCTAACTTTCACTATGGGATTTTGGTATTTAGTCCTCAAAACAAGTGGCTACTTCTACGGAGAATGTCGTGAAAATCTGGTGCTTTGTATGGAATTCTTCGTGCAGATTGAACGAAGAATTCCCTGAATGCAGAAATGTCAGGCATACAAATCAGCTCAAAATGGAATCATTTAGATGAATTCTTCGTGCAGTTTGCACGAAGCGTTTCAAGGGCTTACTCAAACAAATATAAACGAGTATCAATATCTCCTCACAGGGTTTGTTTTGTTCTCTAGCTAACGTCTTACATACAGGAAAGATGCTTCAACCTTCGTTGTCTGTTTTAGAAGAAAAGATTGATAAAGGCAGACGATGTTTATCTGCGTGAGCTTTAAACAATGGCAAGTGACATCTCAATCCCAGATCAAGCATTAATCCTGATATGCTGGGTGCTCCCTTCCCAGATTCAATGGTTTAGAATTGTTTACTACGCTAAAACATTAAAATGTGTACACGTCAAAACTATATACGCACTCGAATATTGTCGATTTCTCTCTAGGTAGTGTGAACTTCGTATTAACTAACCGCTATGAACCGTGTAAAGCAATGGTAAAACGACTCTGAAAGTCTAGTTGGACAAGCAACAGTAGTTTTTTCACTATCGAAAATATAATGTTAAGTGGTCGCGTCAACATTATATGCGCACTTTGTAAAATTCTAAATAAGGAAAGATAGAGGGGCTAAATTTAGCAAATAGTTTAGACCAATGAAAAGAGCGAGAAAAAGGGCACCTTTCGGTTCACCCTAGCAGTCTCCAGACCGAACTTTGATGCCGCGCGGGAAGCTTTGACCGCGGCCGAGTGTGAGCACATTAAAGTCTTCAAGGAAGACAAACTAAGCAATCGCGAGATCACCAAGCGCCTTAAACGCACCGAAGGGACCATAAGGAACTTCCTGACGACGTCTACGCGTTCTCAGCTGCCCAAGAAAGTTGACAGACCATCTATTATTGACGAGCGGAACGCCAGACAGATTTTTCGGCTCGCCGTAACTTGCGACCTGTCTGCGAAAAAGATCGCGGACCTGCTTGCCACGCCGTCCCAATTTATCTAGGATTCTCCGAGTGCTGCGCACACTACGCCAAGTATTCGAAGAAAAACCTGTTCCAGCTCTGAGGCCTCATCACAAGGTGGCCAGAGTGAAGTTTGCGGACAAATTTGCGAATTCCAGCAAGTATTGGAAGAGTGTCGAGTTTACTGACGAAAATGAATTCAATTTAGACGTCCGTGATATGTTCCATTGCTACTGGCACGACACTAGAGTGGCGCCGAAACTGATGTCGAAGCGGGTGAACGGTGGTGGAAGCGTCATGATTTGGGCGGGTGTGTCGATGTACGGCAACGCCGATGTGGTATTCCTAGAAAGAAGGCAGAATTCTGCTACGTACACGGGAACGCTGCGAGGAAACTTGCTTCTTTACCTGGAAAAACGTTGTCTGAAAATGGGCAACTTTGAGCCGGTTTTCCAACAAGACAACGCCTCCATACATGCTATCAGGTTCACGAACGGGATTCTCATCGATGAAAACGTTACAAATATGGAGTGGCCCGCCTGGAGCCCCGATTTGAACATCATCGAGAACGCGTGGGGACTTCTGGCGGGTCGGGTGTACGCAAATGAACGTCAGTTTGACAGTCGAGCCGAATTAAATGCCTGCATCAGATGGAGTGGGCTCGTATTGAGCCCGACTACATTAGGAAGCTCTTCAAGAGCTTGCCGAAGCGTTTGTGCTAGGTGATGGCGCTAAAAGATGCTACAACGCATTACTAGAGGCCAACAACAAAGTGCACGTATAGTTTTGACGCGACCGCTTAACATTATATTTTCGATAGTGAAATAACTGCTGCTGCTTGTCCAACTAGACTTTCAGGGTCGTTTTACCATTGCTTTACACGGTTCATAGCGGTTAGTTAATACGAAGTTCACACTACCTAGAGAGAAATCGACACTATTCGAGTGCGTATATAGTTTTGACGTGCACTGTAAAAAAAAAACCCTGAAAACTCCGTCAGAACAAAAGTAAAATAAAATGTCATCTAATGATTGGTCAAATATCCACAAATCTCTTTTTTTTCAATGGACACAGCGAACGCCTTTGCCGTCCCGCGTCGGCTGTTTGCAGGCCGAAAGCGCCGCGCAGATGCCGGCAATGACATCGATAGCCCTGCATTCTTCGCTGCCAATGACTTTGCAGCATTTTCCGTGCGTGGCGATGCCCACGAGTCGCGTCTTTACGAGCCACTGGAGACTAGTCGACAAACCATCCTCACGCCGGTTAGTGAGTCGAATTCTGCTCGGAAACGCTCTGCAACAATGCAAATCAAGCAGCAGTCAAAGCACCTGGTAAAATTACTAGTGGAGGCTATTGAGAGCCATCGAATTCAAGCTCCGGAGAAAATGCTGGAGCTCGACAATGCACGTCGAAGGGTCTCCGGGTTCTCCGTGGCCCAACATGAACGGTACCTCGTGTTGCAACGCAAGCTATTCCAGGCTCAACAGGTGCAGAATATATTAGTTTTGCCTATAGCCGGAGTGGTAACGCAGACGGAGTAGCTGACGGAGTTTTTGTGCTGGCTTTTGGCTTTCATGGAGAGTAGCGCGGATTGCCGGAGGTGCTCGCACTCTCGCAAGATGAGGCCAAACAGTGGCAGCAAATGAAAGCAGAGGTTGAGAAGGAGCAAGTGGGCTTCTGTAGGATGATGGCAAGGAGTCTGGCTGTGGAAGCTACTCTCAACAAGGCACAAGTGCCGCCGGCTGCAGTGTCCTGGGTAGGTGGGGTGATGCTATAGAGTTGATGGGTTATTGCTGTGCTAACCGAGATGCCTATGCTGAATTCTTAGTATAACGCGATGCTGGCACAATGCTGGAACGACATTTATCGTTTGTATCCAAGGTGGTTTGAGCCATGCGTGGCAGTCAAGTTGCCTACTGGCGGTGTTCCTGGTGGCGATGGCTCAGCTGTGGTCAAGGCCAATGAGGTTGCCGCTCGAGGCTCGTGTTGTGCTATTGATCTAAGGAAACTTGTGGCTGGTCAGCCCCTTAGAAGTTCTGCGGACGAGAGTGGAGGTTTAGCGATGGAAGTCGTATCTCCGCGTCAAGCCATTTCAGCGGATCCTCAGGCGGAGGAATTGATGGAGAAGTACGACTGCGACCTGGCCGTCTCCTCGTCTACATTGGTCACACTGTTTGACAGCGATACGTCAACTCGTTTCGCCCATGTTGTAAGTTAACGGTAATGGTGTTGTCCTTATTTATTGAAGCACTGACTGGTGTGGAATATGTAGCCTGCAGGTTGGGGTATTCCAATGAAAAGCCGAGCGATTATTCACGAAAGCAGTGGTACGAAAAAGCGGGTTTTTCTGGATCGCCCACTACCCGGTAACAGTCCAAGCACGCGAGAAAAAGTAGCAGAAGCTGGACGCGCCGCCTTACTGTCACGCTTTGAGGTAAGCTTGTTGTAGTAAAGTCAAAGGCAAGCGAGAAATTCTAACGTATTTGATACAGACCGAGTCTGTTATTGAAGGATCAACAGGTGGACGAACGGCGTATCATGTTTGGCAGCTTGACGATAAGCGGGTTCTCGTGCGTAGCACGACACACGTTGGTGTGGTTGTACCTACGTCTTCTGAGGATACACCGCAAGAAAAACAGCCCAAGACTGCACCTTTGAGTGTCTTCGTCAAGCCAGATTATCATTCGTTGGGGATCGAGGAGCAGTTAACAACGAGCGAGAGATGTCGCTTCTGGCTACATTCGTGGCTTCGCGGTGGTTCAGCCGTTCTAGTGGCCCGAGTGAACCCCAAGAACGACGCGGTTACCTCGTGGAAGACTTATTCTCCAGCGTCCCTCATCTACGGAGACAGCGCCCAGCAATCACCCCCTCTCGAGTGTTTTTAGTAAGTTTCGCAATATGTTTGTGTGTGGTTTGAATGAGTGCCTAAGCTAACTTTTTTTTTCCCTATGGTATTAGCCCGTCATTGAAATTTCAGTGGCTATCGACGCTGTTCGCAACATTGGGAGATATTCCTGTAGGGAACTACCTTTTGCGACCGCAGGATGGATACGGCCAAAGCACATTCGGCAAGAAGCGTGGCGGAGTGGAAGTCCTCATGACCGCTGATGAGTCTGCCACCGATTCGCCAGTGGTTGATTTGTACAGCTTCATGCCGAAGACTGCGAGTCCAGAACAAGCGCACACGTTAACGACGCCCGACGTAGTGTCATCTACGTGCACTGTCCTGCCATCGTGGAATCTCCGGGATCGTATCCCGTACACATACCAGACAGGAATGTACTGCCTACCTTTCTTTCTGGAGGGAATGTGTCCGAACGTTTCCAAGGGCGAAAGCTGTGATCTCGCTCATTTGCGTCTTCCGGAGCAACAAACGGCAAGTTCAAAGAAACCGGTGAAGGCGAAACGATGGGGCTTCGAGAACTACACGAATGTGCTGAAGAAGGCGACGCGCGCGAACTTCGAGATACTGAATCGACCGAAGTGGGTGGCATTGAACTACGCGTTCTGCGGCGAAGAGAAGGCCCCATCTGCTGTATCTAACATTACCGACGTACACGCACCGGTTCATTGTGCTAAACCAACAGGACAGTGCTCGTTACCCCACTTTACTCTCCACCAGATCCTTGAACGACTCGCAGACGACCTGCTCCGCAAGGGGCGAGGAAAGCGACGGACACAGAAGACTGAAAACCGGAAGCAGCACAAGGCAGGTGAGCCACCCCCGAGCCACTGAGATATAACTAGGGGCTATGGGTAGGCTGGGATAGCCGAACTAGAACTGATCATTTGGCCCGAAAAGTTTAAATTACATGGAGCTGATTGCGTATAAACACTTCGAGAGCTTAGCTGCCATTCTTAAAAACGGATAATTACTCCGTAGTAGTGGACTCACTCTTTCCTTTTACATGCAGTTTTAGCAAAGGCTCCCAGGATGAGCGTAATCGACCTAGTGTTCTATGGCCCAGCTTTGTTGGGCAGACGCCCATAACCCTGTTGTAATACAAATGCTACAGTATGACACAGTAGTTAGCAAGCACAACACAAACAACTTGGTGTCCTTTGCTATCGTTTTCTCGTTTTCGCCGTCCTTGATACTATCGTCCACAGCACTCTTGCAGTCTGTACTGCTAATCGGCAACTGGTTCTGTTGAGCAGAACTTCTGCTCTTTGCTTTCTCCGTCGTCGTACATTCACTCGTTGATCTGAAGTTCAACGTCACCGTCACTTCTCTCGTGTGCGATGCTCCGTCGTCCTCCGAAGCATGCTTCGGAACTCACACGCTAGTTCTTCTCAGCCACGTTCCCTCCATCGTGGTTTCACTGTTGCTGTTGCTCTATTCGCTCTTTCCACGCTCGACAGCGATTCTAGACACGTTGCGAGCCACGATGAGTCCAAGACGAACTCCCCACACTTGCTCGGGCCAGGGAGCTTCCGACGGAATGACAAAAGCGTCAGGAATGTCTTCACCACCACCGTGCAGTAATTTCGTTCCCCACGCACTCCTTGGCCAATGTTCTTCACTTGGAACAACAAAGTTGTACGGGATTTTGCCGTTCTTGAAAACCTCAACGAATCCTCGAATACCTGGAATAATCTGTTGGTTCCAAACTGCCTCGATGCGAAATCAATCGTGGCTAGTATATCCTTGTCGCGAGCAACTTGCTCCACATATGCTGCAGCCACTCGAATATTAAATACCACGATACCAAGAGACATTCCCCAGGCCTTCGTCGGCCACGGGTGACAAGACGGTACCTTAAAATTAGACCTGACGATACAGTGCCCGAATTCCTGTCGATACGTTTTGAGCGAAGGAAGCATCTTCTCGGTCCAATCGCGTTCAGCGATCGAAGTGAAGCAGAACCCCAGCTTCTCCAACTCCTCTTTCGATTGTGGGGCATAGACTTTCCCCGATCGCATAGCTGCAACTATAAATCCAAGCCGTCTACCCCACGCAAATTTCGGCCAGGCTTCGTCTCCCTCTGGCACCACAAAAGGTCGCGGGCCATCCGTGCTTCCGTACAGCTTTTCGAACTGACGCAGACTCGGCAAAACATAGTGATCCCATTTAAACTGCGCCGCGTCTTGTACAAAGCCTATTTTCTCCAGCTCCTCGATCATCTGCGTCGACAAGGCCTGCCCGCTTGCTTAGAGTTTATATCTACTCCGAACATGATTTAACCCCCATAGTGTTTGTGTATCACCCGATGGCACAGTGAACAGACTTTGGTACCAGCAGGTTTCCATTCCTCTCCTTGTATATCTTTAGCCCTGCCAGCACCTTCTCCTCCCATGCACTCGTCCTCTGGCGCCTTTCCGCCTTGCTCTCCATTTTCGACACCACTCGGGAGCGACACACTGAAGCTACCATCACTCGAATCACTGCCCCCTCCCGAGATTGTTGAGCTATAGCAGCGTGAGGTCAGTCGAGAGTGTGGGTTTCCTCCTCCGTACACCTGGAGCGGCCTCGCCAGGCGCCACACCTGACGCACTGGGAAACGCAGCATCAAGACCGCCGAACAAGATTGCACGAGGGGATTTTACATACCAGTACCTTTTTATTTAAATATTAGAATTAAATTAAAATATTTATCTGTTTGTCATTTCTTAGCCAATATTTATTATTTGTTTTTGACACTTTTCAGGGTGTAAAGAGGATTTTGTCTCGCGCGGATAATTGTGTCGACGCAAGCAAAATAGCTATTTTCAAAAATAACTTGAGCGTGAATACGCACGGAAGGTTCATAGCTGTGCTGCACAAATACTCCTGCACAGTCTGTGCAGGAGTATTTTCCAAATTGTTGAAACAAATTCTTCCCTGGTAAAAGCGATATAACTAGGATTTGGAGCAGTAAATGGGCTTCGAATTCTTCGCAACCAGAAGAGGCATTACTTCGGCCAAATCGTGTTGATGTTATAACAGCAGCGACGTAGTGGTATGCGTTGCGATTCATCCGTGTAGTCCTCGCTGTTGCAGCTCTCTCGATCGTTCGCCTAATGCCCACTACTGTCCTCAAGCTTAGCATTGACGTGCTACCCCATCTGATTCCGACGCGAACGGCTCAAAATCTCGACACTCGACCGTCAAGTCGTGCGGCTATACTCTTGAGCAGATGGTAGTTGTACAAATTGGTCGGGATGTAACGACTAGCGCAAAAGAAGTGATACGAAACATGTACTGTACATTCATTTGTGTGGATGCAAATTGCATTTTAGCTCTTTAGAAAATTATTTCTCCTGTGCGCTGCAAGTTTCCCTGGTATATTGTTACAAACTAATCCGCATTCTGGCAGAATAGGATGCACGTCGCTATTAAGTATATTGCTACGGTGAACATTCATTTCTGAGCGACGGAAGCGTGCTCCAGTATGGATGTTAATGCCCATTATTTATTTAGGAAGAGAACCTCCAATTAATTGTGCAGACGACTAATAATAATCGATACGAAATACTAAGCATCTTCAACACGCTCTCAACATTTTACTCTTACCACGCCAGGCCTGCTTACATCTCTACAGCTAGTTAACAGCTACAGCAAGACTGTAGACCCTGGAACAGCCTGCCTATTTTACCGTTCGTACAGGTACTGTAAGACCGTTTCCCAACAAAAGCAAACGATAGTTGCTGTCAGGTCACATAGCTGAAATCACGCAGCTCCACATTACCATCGGGTATGAAGCATCAATGTATCCCTTCGCCGCAACCACTTGGTTAGGTAGCTGATACCAGCTCATTCATCGACCACAGCTTGCCTCAAGGATTTCAAAAACACTCACAGCAACCTTCGAACAACGCAACGTCAAGGGGTTAACAGCAGCAAATATGCCCCTCCCCTGACCCACCCGTGTCCTGATTCAAGCTGGCAGCAGACCCTCACCAGTAGGCAGGCCCCACCTCATACTGAAGGTCACCCCACTCACTGCTCATTGCCTTGCACAGCACAAGTCCCAACATCCTGCACACAAACACCATGCAGATCTTCCGCGTCGTCATCATCGCCATCGCCGCGTTCGCCATGCAAGGCACGCAAGCTCTCTCCACGGGCACTGCCCCCGGTCTCGCCGCTGGCACCACGGGCGGAGGAAATGCCAACCCCGTGTACCCCACCTCGCTCGCCGAGCTCAAGAACTACCTCAAGGACTCGCAGCCGCGTGTCATCGTGCTCAAGACGACCTTCGACTTCCGCGGCACAGAGGGCACCACGACCGAGACTGGCTGCCGTCCCAAGAGCAACCGCGACTGCCTCGCCAAGAACAACGGCTACAAGGGCCAGGATGTCATTCTGCAGAGCGGTGGCATGGCCAACACGGGCGGCTGCGTCGAGGGCACCTCCGTCAAGGTCACCTACGACCTCGCTGCCACTAAGAATCCACTCGTGGTCACGAGCAACAAGACCCTCCGCGGCCTCGGTACCAGGGGTGTGATCAAGGGCAAGGGCCTCTGGATCCAGGGCGACAATGTCATCATCCAGAACGTCCACATTACCCAATTGAACCCGCACCTCATCTGGGGCGGCGATGCCATCTACATCCAGGGCCTTAACAGCGGCAAAACGGCCATGCAGCGCGTGTGGATCGACCACGTCAAGATCTCCAACATCGGTCGCCAGATGATCGCCACCAACACGGCCAGCGTCAAGAGCCTAACCATCAGCAACTCCGAGTTCGATGGTCAGACTCAGTACTCGGCCACGTGCGATGGCAACCACTACTGGACCTTTCTCTTCCTTGGCACGCAAACGCAGGCCAGCCTCGTCAACAACTTCGTTCACCACACTTCGGGCCGCACCCCCAAGGTCGGTGGGAGCTCCGTCATCCACGCTGCCAACAACTACTGGTACAGCAACTCGGGCTTCTCGTACGACGTCGTCGAGAACGGCAATGTGCTGCTAGAGGGCAACTACTTCGAGTCTACCACTGTCCCGAACAAGCACGATGCCGAGACTGTCGGCGCTATCATCGTGCCGTCATCGTCCACGCAGTCGGCGTGCAAGTCGGCCCTGGGTCGCAACTGCGTCGAGAACTCGTTGGCGAAGAGCGGCACATTGACGGGCAACCGCGACTCGGCGGCGTTGACCAACTCGAAGAAGGTGGCCAGCTACTACCACCCGACGTCGCCGCAGAAGCTCAGCACCAACAGCCAGAACTACGGCGTCGGCATCCTGTCCTCAAAGTAAATTGCTAAGGTGTGATTATTTCGTGGTCGTGGTGGTGGTCCACGGATGCATTGACTGCCGATGAGAAGGTAGTTTGGTGTCCGACGCACTCACCCGAAACAAAAGCGCGACTGTCTTGGCTGGATTGGCCAGGAGATCGCCGATAGAACATGTTTGTGTGAAGTAGTGTAGTTTCGTTAACGTTTTATTCTAAATTGATGGTTCAAGAATGATTTCCTGCCATACTTCGAAGTAGTCGTTTACCGGTAACACTGGCATTGTTAAGGTGAGCCGGAATAATGAGTGCTGACGGCAAAAATTAACGTTGGCTTGCTCGACGACTAGGCGTCTGAATTTTCCAGGAAAAAAATTTACTCTGATAAATGGATTATAATACTGCGCACGTCTTATATTTTAGAGCAAATAATTGTCCAAAACAGAATCCTGATTGTGACATATTTAGATAGCGGCCAAAATCCCATTTAGATAATGACGAATTGGACCAAATTAGTTTTGTGATTTTGTCACCAACTTCTTTTTTACATTTTCATACATAATAAGGGATCTCTACAACGTGATATGTTCGTAATTCGTATCGCTCGCTGAACGTTGTTGAGGCCACTTCCCTCTTCAGCCTGCACTAATGCAGCGCCGAGCTGCAGTGAGAAGAGTATTATTGATTGATGGACATCACGATGAACTCCATGAGCTGACTGAGATAGAGTTTGTTTCCGTGGCGCTCGCTGGCAGATTTCACGACTCCACGAGCAACGGAAACATGAACAAAGGGGTCACCTCATGGTGAAACCTCACATTTAGCATGCGTTCCCCAAGCAAAGACTATGATAATAAAACGTAAATAGGCCCCATTTGATGTGAATTTGTTTGGGTATTAGTTTCGTTAGCGCGTGTCTGATCATTTTGCGTTTACATAGAAAATGTGATTTAAGAAGGATACCCTACATGATCTTGCTGGACATATGTATTAGTCCTAGTGGGTGTAGACAAAGGCAATTTTGTCAGCTAAGGTGGAACGGAGTATTTATTGTACGTGCTTGTTGGCGTGGAACCAAAGTTAGCAGACATTTCGGTCGAATTACACATAAATCTACCAGATCCCGCCCGAATGGCCAATCAACGCCTTAGTGATCGTTATGTGCGTAAGGGCAACAGCTAAAAGCCCCAGCTGGCTGACAACGACAGCGATGCAGCCATCAGTGTGTTCTGTCTATTAATAAGGGGTAAGCTGAGGTATAATATGGTATTATATTTTATCCTAGCTTGGGGTAGAGCATTAGACTCGTAATAACGCACGATTTAGAATTCAAATAGAACACAACGGGTGGTGTTTACAATAAGGATAGTTATCGAGCTTGTCAAAATTGAAACAGAAAATAGACTTTGTGATTATATATATATATAATTATTGCTCACGTTTTTTTTTATAATTATCATTTTTGATACGATCAAATCGGACTAAAACGTTTTTGTCACACCAAAATCATTTTATATTTTCAAACACATTAGGGGATTATTTTTCATTGTTAAAATGACTTACGGGTTCTCCGACGGGATAGCAATCTGCACAAAATATATAACATTTATATGGTCATTAGAAACTTAAAATTATGCGTTAATTTCAAAAGCAGAGAAGCCTTGGCTCAAACGGACGACTTTAATTGGAATGCCTAGAAAAAAAAACATAAACTGCAATACTAGTAGTGAGGAGATGGCTAGACTCACAGTTTATAATGCGTGAGCAGAGAATTATTAAAGAGACGTCAACCAATTGAGTGTTTACGCTTTCGATAGTTGGCTTTTGCGAGCGAGGGGGGCATTGCAGTAGACTACAACAAATGGATATCATGGATCTGTGACGCATGGCTTCATGAAACCGAATCATTCGGTACGTTGTGTACGCGGCAATAACGGAGTAAATAGAAACGCCACGGACACTAGCGCCACGAGAGGGGCCGTATCCGGCAGAATTAATGGTCTGGAGACGTCAAAACGCAAGTGCTGAAAGAAGTTAAAATAATAGTTCAGTTTCATTATGAAACTCCGTCGCGCGTGGCACACAACGCAACGCAGGACTGGTACAACCGCGTTAACAAGTTTTTATCCCTTGATTACCTTATGCGAAGTGTTGGGGGGGTTGCTTTTATCCAGTATACTTCGGTTGTTGAATCCACATGCACAAAGACTCTTCGTTCGTATCATAGCTTTGTTTCTACTGAAGTAGGTGCCAACTTGCACCCCAGTTCGTTTGTCGTTGCTCGTGCGGCACGGGGGTTATCGCTCTAGCAAGACCAATCTATTGGTGACAGGTATTGACATCCGTGCTTGTAAATTTGATCGTGTGGGCAACACCCGCTTGGGTCGGTCTCTTAAAGCACTCGATGTTCGCGTCGACCAGAAGGTTTATTGCTGGCATCATTACGAAGGATTTGGCCGTCAAATTGACAAGCATGGCCTTGACATTCTACCTTAGAGTACAAGAGGAAATGCATGTGTATTGGCACAAGTTGGCCCGAGGGAGAGCGGCTGGAAGGTGCTAAAAGCTTGAGTGGCGGCTGAGAGCGGGGAATACTCCAGCTGGTCTGTCGAAATACCAATGAAGGACCTATGAAATCTGTTGGCAATTCGTGCATAAACGGAAATCTCACTTTGCTTCAAATCCAGGGGAACGAATCGACTACCACATTACGCGTGTGTGTTTTAATAGAGCGAGGTTTCGCTTTGCGTCGTCGGCTTCCATGCTCGCGAGGCTTGAATATAGCCATAGCCGCTCTGGGACAACCTTAAATTCAGCTTGAGCTCGTTCTCCTAATTACGTTGTGGCTTTTCGCACGTTGCATTTGAAACAACATGCGATAAGTATCGCATGCCGTTTAAGATTAAGATTGTCCTTGAACACCTGTTTTTTATACAAATTTTGTTATTTGTTTAAAAAATATTAAAATAAATTCAGATGACGTCAAGACTGTCAACACCTCTATCCGATTTATCCATCCTATTTGTCAACGGGAAGCACGCGCTATGAGTTCTTGCGCCACGAGATGCGGATCGTCGCTAAAAGTCCTGAAAATGAGATTGAAGACCTCATCGCTCTTCGACTAGAACTCAGAAAAATATGCTTGACTTCGTTAAATTTCAAAGGTGCTTCGGGCAAAGATCATCCATAGTGATGCCTTCTAACTGTACGGCTTTGGTGATTAAGACAAATTGTAATTGACGATAGCTCATCTGGAAGAAGGATTACTAGAGCTTCGCGGTGTCTGAGATAGCACAATTTTTTTAAAAACTAAATGGCGTTAAACGAATGGCTTTAACATTTAAAAATCTTTATTTTACCAAAAAAATGGAGTAAGAAAAGTTATTATATACCCGAACCTTGAGGATTCGCAGTTATCGTTTGCTATAAATACCTCTCATTGAGATATACTACAGTAGTACTAGTGCCAGGCAACACTACACACTAGTTGTGAGTTGTGGTTCATACTGAAACATTGTATAGCATATGTGCAACGATGATTTACTCACATCATCTACGCTACTGAGGCAACGGGTGTTCTGCAGATTGAACAGGCTCCAGATCACTGTACTAAGAGCAGTCTACTGTGCCCGCACGGATGGCAAAATCAGCAGCAGCGCCGACGTTCCCGAGCTGGCCTGTGCCACGGAACCGGACACCGCGACCTTCTCGATGGTGCAGGTGACTTACACGGACATCCTGGTCAGCCCGTCAGGCAGTCCCATCGACTGCGACACTCTTTCGCTAATTTCTCCTAATGCGGCTGCGAAATTCAGCAACCCGGGCCAATCGAGTTGCCCGGTTACCGTGCATTCAGAGCATCAGAACGGTGACGACGCCATGCTCATCAGAGTCTCACTTTCGAGCCTCAGCCAGCGGAGCTCGCTCTGCTGCTACTGCCATACTGGCTTTTCCTCCGGCAGATTGATGAGTGTTGATCTCTGATTTTGCAGCTGGCGTTGGAAAAGGCAAAGGAGTGTACGCCGAAGTGATCTTACTGTCACTGTAACAAAGAGCTTACTGGTAGCCGAACTGCGCACTGGGGATCAACACACCCAGAAAAGGTTTCGCCATCAAATCCACCAGTCCGAAGCGCATCAAGTGGGCAGACGTACTCCCAGTCCCTAGTAGAGTGTTTTCTTCTGTAAAAAAGATAAATCTAAGTTAGTGGGCGCTTGTACATGTACTGTATCACTACTCGCCACGTTATCCCGCTACTGCACCTTTCGGATCGCTTTGACGAGCTCGGCGTCGCGCGTGGCGAGCCCCGCGAAGAGGCGTTCTCGAACATACTGACGCTTAAATAGCAGCATACGCCAATGCGGTTGATTGGCAAGTGGAGATCAGCAATTGACGTTTCCAGACCCGTTCTTCAGTACCACTTCGTTTCAAAAAGGTTTGGACATTTCTGTTTGAAAAATCGTACCAGGCCAACAATTATAATTATAAAATGAAGTATAGGGTAATGCAAGGCACGCATTCCCTTTTAACGGCCATAAAATCGTAATTTCCGTGAGGTCAAATTGGCTTGTAGATCAGCGTCCAAGTGGTATAAAATTAAAGAGGTCAACTTTGCCGTACCGATTTGGGATCATTTTTTTTTCCAAATTTCCAAATCAAAAATATAGCCCAGCTCCAAATCAAGCGAAACAGATGAATTCCGCTCGAATCTAGGCTTGTTTCAAATAAGTTCAGACGGACCGCACTTGGTATCCGGAATATATCCGGAGTCACATAGGAAGAAAAACTCGCCTACGCCTAGCATCCTTCCTTCATTGGCAACAGTGTATTCGTGCTTGTGGGAGGTGTCATCAGGCGTACGCCTCGACGTACATGGGCCTGCACAACTTCAAGACCATCGGTATTTGGTGGCCATGATCACGTTTTTCTTCGCCAACACGAGCTCTAAACATGGTGAGTTCCCACTCATTCTGGTTGCTGTCTGTCTACATGCTGCAGGCTCCTTTGATGTGCGTGGAGAGTGCAGATCAAAGATCGCAATGAGAAGTGTTCGCTCGAGGAGCATGTGCAGACTGCTCTAATTGACGCTGGAGGTGAACAACGCTAGCCATGGAGGTGCGGTGCCAGCGCGAGACCGACGTGTGGAGGGAGGATAGTTGTATATCTAGTAGTATATCAGTATCCGATTTGACGTATACAGCGTAGTATACAAAGCCCTCGGCTTTGCAGCCGCACAGCCTTGCGGCTTTATTATTTGCAAATCGTGAAAGAAAATAAAGCCGAGGCCTTCGGCAAAATCCAACCCTGCTCCACGTGGAGGAAAACAATCTCTGGGTAGTGCCGCATCCGCAGATAACAAGGATGGCACCGCTATGGACAGGACGTAGGCGACGGTGCCAAACAAGGCGGAAGTACAAGGCGATGATAACAAGGAACAGACGAGAACGGGCCAATGCAGCCAAGGTACGCATTGGAGTCAAGGGGAAGGAGGAACATGAGGCAATCGCCGAGGCGTTACAAGAGGTAACGTGGAAGGATATACACTCCATGGTCGGAGTGCAGGCCTATCAGACCCAAAATCTAATGAGGTTCAACTGAGGGTATTGCGACTGTGGAGTGGCAAGGATCGAGGTTTCAGATGTGCCAGCGACACCTGTTACGACGACAACGACGTGGGCAATGCACACTTAGTCTTTGGAAGTGTCCTCAGTCTCAGGCGGTATGGAGAATGGTACTGAGAAAATGGGGATTTTATGGGGAGAGAGCTGATGACTCACACTCATGACGGACCATCTTCTCATTCCAGCTTAAAGCTACGCCAGAGTGGTTGACGCAGCAATTGGATGACTCAGACAATGAGAAATGGGACAAAGCGTACACAGTGGTAAACACATTATGGAGAATATGCTGCGCAACCTGTATTATGGCGTTATGGAGACGACAAATCGATTCAGCATTTCCCGATGGTCGACGAGTCACATCCACACATGAATTTGTGATAGATGCGGAGCAGCGGTGCAAGAATCATGGAGGAGATACAGAGTAAGCCTGTTACCACTTTCCACATCGTCGAAGGTGGAACTGGAGTTGGTTGACGCGAGCCTGGACGAGCGAATTAGGCAATGATACGTACTCTGCGAGCCAGTCGAAGGAGCTGAGAGTGGGTTTCTTCGATGGTGGTTCCAGAGCCAACCCCGGGCCAGGCGGAAGCGGTAGCGTGTGCGTGCAATATGATGGACAGGAAGGAGGATGGAGGCCCATTTGGATTGCGGCGACTGCTTTAGGGACCGTCTCCACCACAAACAACTTGGCAGAGTTCGTGGGGCTTCATCGGCTCATGGCGACGGCGGTGAAGAAAGGTTGGAAAAGGCTGCACGTGGTGGGTGACAGTGCCCTCATCATCAATTGGATGAGGAAGTGATCCACGCCCAAGCATCGGAGATTTCAGCGCTGGTACAGATTGGTGCGTAGGATGGCGGACAAATGCGAGGTGGCTAGTTGGGAGAACCACTATCGGACTCACAACAAAAATGGCTGACTGGTTGGCCAATTTTGCCATGGATCGTAAGCAGAGCATGATGATAGCAGGGCAAAACGTGATCCGAGAGCACGAAGTGTATGTAGGGATGGCCCCGCTACTAGAAAACGACATTGGCAACTGGAGGGAACGGCACAAGGAAACACGAGGATAGATCGGGGAGGATAGCAGAAAGAGGCGAAGCAAACAGCAGGGCACTGGCTGGGAGGTACAACCTGATAGAAGAGCAGTCTAGCAGGAATGGGTATTTGAGTTCAGACACGGTCGGTAACACAATACCACTAATATATTTTTTATAGTATCACTACCGAGAGGAACGTCTGTAGATGACGTGTTTGTACTGAGATAGCAACTACCGTGCTAGGCAGCCGGCATCGCTGCAAGTCGTGTAACCCCGGCTTAATTTTAGTTGTTTGGATATAATCGTTCTGATTGGCTATAGCAAAATTATTTTATTGGTCGACATGTTTTCAGCGAATCAAACTGAGTCGAACCTGGGTCTGTCCGGATCGATAAAGCCGAAAAATAAAGCCGATTTTGCCGATAAAGCCGAATTGCCGATCGGTAAAACCGAATTGCCGATATAAAGCCGCGGCAAAATCCAACCCTGCGTGGAGAGACTCGGCGATCGCGTTTGTCACGGCCCCGGCTGCCCTCGTCCACAATATGTCGTTTGTTGAATGGGCCCACGTGTGTCTTGTGTCAATGTCCTCTCCACAGCAAAGTGTGATGTTTGTCGTCCAGACCATGAAAGACTCCGACGCTCTCTGCGTGAATGCCAACTCTGGGTACTGCGCGAGAAGTGAGAGGCTGAGCTCGCGAAACATGTTGGCTAGTCTGCTCGTCAGCGATAGCCCTCTGCCTGTCGGCATGCAGGTGACATCCCCTGTGGTGTTGTGAGTGATCTGAATCATGACATCGTCCGTCAATGTGACCAGGTCCTTGAATTCTGTCCACTCGCGACGTCTTCCCCTCTCGCAGAGGGATGGTACCGATGGCGCCATGTATGAAGTTCCCCCTCCGCTTGCGTCGAACTTGCAGAGCTCGCGTGAGCGGTCCCCGCGCTAAGTTGTCGAAAATGCATCCGAGTCCGTCCGGTCAGGTCGTTGCGTGGCTTCAGACTTTGACGTAGCCTATTTCTTCTTGGTCCTCTGGTATGTCACACATCTCCTCCGCAAAGAGCTCGAGCTCCCCGTCTTCCACATGTCCTTGCGTACTTGGGCATTCGGCTGTCGAGAATTAGGCGTTGAACGGACATGGACACCACTCCGGGCTGTTTGGGGTGGTACCTCTTTTGTGGTTCACTTGGCTTTCATGTACCAGTAGTAGACTGTTAGAGGGCTAAAAATAGAGGAACACAGCAAGGCTGTCCTCCTCTATTTTATAATCGTTGTAAACAATGGTAGGCTATCATTGATAGCATGTGGGCCAACTCCCGGACAGAACTTTGTGCAAGAACGTTTGGTCTGATATTCGGTAAGATAGGAATGTGTGGAATGAGCGAAGCTGGGATGGCTTCAAGGGTTTCAAGAAAAGTCAACCGAAGGTCGTAAATTCTCTATCTTTGAGAACAAGACCAACGGAAAGTAAACAGTTAAAGTCGTATGCATGCAGTGTGAGGCTTTCTTTAATCTGCCGTCAGCTTGTTCGTTCCGAGTCTAAAGTCCACCAAGAAGCGGCCGCCTCTGCTGCACGCGCGGCTTGTCAACCTGGCGCAGCAGCTTGAAGATGCCCGTGCCGAGAGGAATGGGAATACCCATGATGATACACTCACTGACGCCCACAATAGCATCTGTGCGCGAGTGGACTGCAGCGTCGAAAAGGTGGTCCGTGGTCTTCTCGAACGACGCCAGCATGAGCACACTCTCCTTCATCTTGGCGATACCGAAGCGTGTGATACCCAGCACCTCGCCCTTGAACGTCATGATATCCGACAGCAGCATCAAGTGACGTCTATCGATGCCAATACCGTACGCGCTCATGATGTAGTTGACTTCGGAACTGATCAGTTCACGCGCCGCCTCGATACCAAGCGTCTTCTCCACCTCAATAATATGGTTAGACGTGGTGTGAAGTCCGTCCACGCCTGGAATGCCCATCACTTCCGCGAGACCATAGCCCTCAACCAGCAAGTGAAGCGACTTGGCTGCGTTCGCGTCCTGCACTTCTTCGTAATTGATCACAGCACGGTTCACCGTCGGGATACCCTGCACAATCACACCAGGCAGTTCGGCCTTGAGCGCCTGTAGAGCGAAGTAGGCACCGCGGGTGTCGCCCTTGGCGCCCTTGTAGTTCGGAGGCGCCAGTAGACGTAGCTTATCGGGACAACGTGCGTTCAATAGCACGTGCTGTTCCTTCAACAGTCGAAGCACGCCACGAGGACCCACACCTACAGCATTCAGGATACTGTTGCGCACAGAACGCGCCGTGATGTTGAGGTGGAGCTGCTCGATCGCAGTCAAGTCGAGCTTGACCGAAAGATACGCCTGATCACGAGCGAACACCTCCTTGATGTGCACGGCGATCTCTCCCAGCGTTGTTTTCTCAATCCGACCCTTGACAATACGCGCCGATCGCTCGTCAGTCTTGCACACCAACGCCGCCGTGATAATGGGCGTACTAATGACCTTGGACGCGTTGATAATCTCCTTCAGACGCGGCACACCCAGCGTCACGTTCATACTAGCAACGCCAGCAAAGTGGAACGTCTTGAGCGTCATCTGCGTGCCAGGTTCAGAGATCGACTGCGCGCCAACAGCACCCACGGCCTCTCCAGGCTCCATGCCAGCGCGGTTGTACTTGTACAGAGAGATCTCCAGCAGCTTCTCCACCTGCTTCGTCGTGATACGGCACACATTGTGCGAGAGCAGCCACGCAGCCTCCTCCTTTTCCTTGGTGCCGTCCAGACCTGCACGCTTGCTCCACTCAGCGCGAGACTTGGCGGTCTTGAAGCGTGTACGCTCCCATTCCGGCAGACCCACCTTGTCCAGCCCCTTCTGCTTGTAAGTAGTCAAGTCCAGGCTCATGTCCTCATCCGAATCCTCCGTATCATCGTCCGACTCCTCCGGCTTCATCAGGCGACGACGGCCGTGAGGCTTGGCCAGCTTCTCGAGTTTCATGGAGATTTGAATCTTCTTTTCCTTCGCCTCTCCAGCCTCCGACTTGGTCTTCAACACGCTGGCCGCTTCATCGTCATCGAATGCCTTCTCCAACTTGGAAGCGTAGGTCTTCACTTCTGTGTCCATCGACTCAATGCCACAACCCGTGCGGTTCGCTGCGATCTCATTCGCAACGGAGCAAAGGAACTCTTCGATCTCAATCAGGAACTTGCGTCCAGTCGGTAGGATGGCCTGGAACTGTGGGCGCTGTACAACCTCCTTACCCAAGCGACGAAGCTCAAACGGAAGCAGAGCCGGAGACTCGTGGTCAGGCAAAGTGTTACGAATGTGCTCCAGGAGGCGGTGGAAGTCCACCGGTCGGTCGTCGCCTTCCATGTACGCCGGGTTCAGTCCGTCATCACCATAGGTGAACTGCACCACTGAGCCTTCGGAGTTGCGCACAGTTTGGTCGTACTGGCACGAGAGATCCTCCAGAGCCTTCATCAAACGACGAGCCATGTAGCCCGTCTCGGCCGTCTTCACAGCAGTATCGACCAGACCTTCACGTCCGCCCATAGTATGGAAGAAGAACTCCGTGGCTGTTAGTCCACTGTAGAACGAGTTAGCAACGAAACCCTTGGCACTGGCGTGCAGAGCGTGCGGCAGGAAGTGGGGGAGTGTGCGGTTCACAAAGCCCTCCGGAACACGCTTGCCACCCACGGACTGCTGACCCACACACGCCATCATCTGCGAGATATTCAGAGCACTACCCTTCGAGCCACACTCCGCCATGATACGCGGGTTGTTGTGGAACGGAAGCGTGCGCATACACTCGGCACCGGCAGTCTCACGCAGCTTACCAAGTAGTCCATTCAATTCGCTTTCAAGCGACTGAATGGCATTGCAACCAGGCTTTAACGAGAGCTTGCCACGTCGGTAGTCCTCAATCGAGTTGTTGGCAGCGTCGTAACCTGCCTGCAGAAGCTTCTGTTTCTCCTTAGCCAGCTCCTCCGACGGAGTGACATCGTCAATACCAATCGAGAATCCCTTGAAGTTGCCCAGCCAACGCGCACACAGCTTCGCCAAGCGGTTCATGCATCGCGCAGCCTCGTGAGATCCATGATCCCGAATCAACACGTAGAAAAGCCCCTGCTTACTACCGTCACCCAGAGTCTTCTTGCCCAGGTTACCGCAAATGAGCTCGCTGTTGCGGAAGCACACATAGCCGTCCTTCCAGCACATGAACTTGTTGTCCGTGTAGTTGCGTTCCTTGAGCTCCAGGTTTACCAGCACCTTCGTTTGAGCGTTCGGCTTGACCAGCAGACTGATAACCTGCTTACCCGTCCACAGTCGCACCGGCAGGATAATCGCCGGAGGAGGCAGCTCAATGTGTTCGTTCGCGTCGCTCATGATCGAGATCACCTGGCAGAATTGCTCACGGTTGAAGAAAATGTTCTTCTGGGTGAGTAGATACGAAGCTGTAAGGAAATCCTGCGTGGCTGCAACTAGCGGCTCACCGTTGCGAGGCGTGATTAGGTTCTGCTCCACACCCATCAGCGTAATAGCCTCAGTACGAGCCTCTTCCGTCTGCGGGAGATGCATATTCATTTCATCACCGTCGAAGTCGGCATTGTACGGGGAGCACACACACTCGTTGAAGCGGAACGTACGCCACGGCATCACCTTGACACGGTGCGACATAATCGACATCTTGTGGAGCGAAGGCTGGCGGTTGAACAGCACAATGTCGCCATCTTCCATGTGACGCTCCACGATATCACCGGTCTTGAGCTCGTCGGCCAAGCTAGCGCGATCGCCATACAGCAAGTTCTTCGTGAATTTCTGTCCTTCAATACGAATCACATTAGCACCAGGATGCACATTGGGGCCATTCACGACGCACTTGCGCAGCTTCTGGATGTTGTAGCGCGTCACCTTCTCCGGGTACGTCATCGTCTTGGCCACATGCTCGGGCACACCAACCTGATCAATCCGTAGATTCGGATCAGGCGAAATAACCGTACGGCCAGAGAAATCCACACGCTTTCCCGACAAGTTGCCACGGAATCGACCCTGTTTGCCCTTCAGGCGCTGACAGAGACCGCGAATGCCAGTCTTCGCTCCTGGCGGCTTCACCAGGCCCGGAGTATCGCCGTTCATCAGCTGTGCCACCTGAATCTGCAAGAAATCCCAGTCCTCCATGACCATCTTCAGCGACGCGCCCTTCTGCAGCGCAGCACTGAGCGCAAAGTTCACCTGCACGATCTCCTGGAGTTTAACAGTAATATCGTCCTCATTACTGCCCGTTCCTCCATCCATAGCCACAGATGGACGAATGCACACGGGCGGCACCAGTACAGAGTTCAGGATGAGCTTCTCCGGTCGTCCTCCATCAGCATCCACCCACAGCAGCTCGCAGTCCTGATCCGGGATCTCCTTGAACAGCTGCTGTACCACAAGCGGACTCAGATCTTCCTGGGCCTTGGGCAGGTGAGCTCCGATCTCCGGGTTATTAGCTTGTGCCTCAGTGAACTGGGCCACAAACACATTCCGCAAGTCATGAGTCACCTTGGCGCGGTACTTCTCGTGTACCAGCTTCAACGTGGTGCTCGTGACCTTGCGCACTGTGCCATTAATGGCGTCACAGTGTGGGCACTTGACTGTCTTCTTGCATAACGTCGCGATCTTCTTACGCAGCCCCACGAGGCGCAGCACGTCGGCCTTAGGGTCTCTCATCCTCCGTAAGAAGAGCTCTCTCTCGGTCGGTGGCAGTAGCACGCGACTGCAGCTCTTACAGATATTCTGTAGAATCTCCGTGATGGCCTTAAAGTAGCCGATGTGGAACACTGGCAACTCCAGTTTGATGTAGCCAAAGTGGCCCACACAGTCCGACAGCTTGAGATGGCATGTGTCGCATGTGTCCTTCTTGTTGGACACGCCCAGGCGCTTGTCCAGCACGCCGTTGGCTTGAGGTTCGCGCGTCTGCACCTTGAAAAGGTCCTTGGACTGGACGCGAAGTTCCGACATGCGCATCATGTCCACATCCGAGAGAAGCCCGAAGTTCAGGTGGCTGATCTTGGCTGGACGGTCATTCTCCAGCACGAGCTGCTTCACCAGCGGGTTGCGCCGCTCGCCGCGGCCGCCCATGCGACCGCTCTGCATGGCCTATAGAATAAAGAGTTAGGAATTGGCTGAATGGCTTGGTGGCTGGTGGAGGATTATTGGTTGATGGAGAATGGGTACATGGTGCCGGTTCGGGAATTGATATCCGGATATTAATAATTTCATGTCTTGAAAGAAAAAATCCAAAAGGATTTATATTCCTTTCAAATTCAACAACAATAAATAAGTATTGGCTGAAAAATAAATAAACAATAATATTATTATAATACCGGTATGTAAAATACTCGCGCAATCTATTTGTTCGGTGGTCTTGATGCTGCGTTTCCCAGTGCGTCAGGTGTGGCGCCTGGCGAGGCCGCTCCAGGTGTACGGAGGAGGAAACCCACACTCTCGACTGACCTCACGCTGCTATAGCTCAACAATCTCGGGAGGGGGCAGTGATTCGAGTGATGGTAGCTTCAGTGTGTCGCTCCCGAGTGGTGTCGAAAATGGAGAGCAAGGCGGAAAGGCGCCAGAGGACGAGTGCATGGGAGGAGAAGGTGCTGGCAGGGCTGAAGATATACAAGGAGAGGAATGGAAACCTGCTGGTACCAAAGTCTGTTCACTGTGCCATCGGGTGATATGAGCTGGCCACAAACACTGTGGGGGCTGAAACTTGGGCGCGAAGTAAATCATGTTCGGAGTAGATATAAACTCCAAGCAAGCGGGCAGGCCTTGTCGACGCAGATGATCGAGGAGCTGGAGAAAATAGGCTTTGTACAAGACGCGTCGCAGTTTAAATGGGATCACTATATTTTGTCGAGTCTGCGTCAGTTCGAAAAGCTGTACGGAAGCACGGATGTCCTGCGACCTTTTGTGGTGCCAGAGGGAGACGAAGCCTGGCCGAAATTTGCGTGGGGTAGACGGCTTGGATTTATAGTTGCAGCTATGCGATCGGGGAAAGTCTATGCCCCACAATCGAAAGAGGAGTTGGAGAAGCTGGGGTTCTGCTTCACTTCGATCGCTGAACGCGATTGGACCGAGAAGATGCTTCCTTCGCTCAAAACGTATCGACAGGAATTCGGGCACTGTATCGTCAGGTCTAATTTTAAGGTACTGACGGGTCATCCATGGCTGACGAAAGGGTGGGGAATGTCTCTTGGCGGACTGTAACTGTTTTTCGAACGGGAAAAACGTACATGGAGCAAGGATATCGCGACAAGGATATACTAGTCGCGCTTGGCTTTGCCTGGAATCGCCATGAGGCAGTTTGGAACCAGCAGGTATTCCAGGTATTCGAGGATACGCTGAGATTTTCAAAAGTGGCAACATCCCGATAAAATTTGTTGTTCCAAGTGAAGAGCCTTGGCCGGAGAGTGCGTGGGGGACGAAACTAGGATCGATCCTCACTAACATGCGGCATGGCGGATCCTATTTTAAATTCTTCGGTCGTGATGCGGATTTACTTGATGCGTCGGGCATCAAAATGAAACTGTCGACTCCGGCGTGGCAGAAGCGTATTGTTCCGTTGCTCGACATTTACGCAATGCAGAGTGGTGGCGGTGAAGACATTCCTGACGCTTTTGTCATTCCGTCGGAAGCTCCCTGGCCCGAACATGTGTGGGGGGTTCGTCTTGGGCTCATCGTGGCTCGCAACGAGTCTAGAATCGCTCTTGCAGGTCCAACAAAAAGGATCATAGAAGACTAGATCGGAACCTGCGCTAAGCTTTACTGCTATCTCAGAATAACCCTTTTGCCTATGACAACTTGTCATCCAGCAACTTTCAAGAAACATTCATCGTTCGGCCAACCTTGCAGTTGTAGTGATTTTCTCGACAGGCCTGACTCTGGTACATGGACATGCACCACGATCTCGACTTCTTATTCTGCAGCGTGTAGCTTGGGTGACGTCTTCAACAAGTCGATGTCCTTTTACGAGGACTACTTGAAAATATTCGTCCTTGCGACGTAAGCTTGCAAAGAGTTTCTGTCGAGACGATTGAGCACGGGATCCGGCGTTTTTTTCACTGACTCTGACAAAAAGTCGGTCGCGCGCTGAGAATTGCGGCCACGCCATCATTGGAGACGTGAACAACTACGTTGCTGGCTACCCGTCGTCGGACGGGTGGGTCGAACTGGGCAGAAAACTACGTCGATGATCCGATACTGGTAGATAAAGAGAGAGGCGCCGAGTTTACAAGCAGCTCATATTCTACATTATGGGCAACATCTCTAAGTTCGTTATGACATAGCAGCTTCCACTTGACGCCGGATAACCAAATCGTGGTTCAGTTCACGAACCGCCCTACCGTCAAGTCAATGAGAGCAAATTCCCATCTCGACATGTGTTTTCAACGTGGTCGAGGTGTACAAGTACGCGGAGGAGCACAGCGTCTGACGTTGTCGTCGACGGTCAGTACCGCCCTCCATGGCCCAAACCTCCATGATCACCACCGCGTACCACGCGCGCGCCATGGCGAGCACTACGGCGTGCCGTGACCTTCCACTCGGACCACTGCGCTAAGAAGCTGCTGCCGTGGTTCAATGACATATCGCTGTGCTTCTGTGGGGCTCGCCCGTGCTCTGAGGGCCGATGGAGGAGAAGAAGTACTATTTGCTGATGGCCACGTCACCGAAAGTCCCAGACTGTACGAGGAGATGGACTGCCTCGAACAATAAGTACTACGACCCTCGTGTGTGGGTGCGCGAGCGATGATCGCGACCTGAACAGCGTGGGAGGCATCCACTGGACGTGCTTGCTGTGAGCAGCTCGCTTCGAGACAAGAGTAGTCGTTCCGGTGTTAGTATCTGCTGTATCAATTCTTCTGGACTCGAAGCCGTTCCTTCAGTCGCTTCCGGCACATTCGATGCAGACGGTGATCTGCAGGATGACACTACCCTATAAGGCGGCACTAATTTGATTGAAGGCATTCGCTCTAGAAACCTGGCCGAGTAATTGGCGGCTTCTCATCGTCGTTGCGGTGTGTGTTGGGTCTTACATTCGCCCCATAGATGTAAATGCTTGTATGGGTAGCTCACAACAGCAAAAAGCCTGAGAACTTGATAATCGTGTTAGTTAATTATCCGTAGCCATTCTGCTATCGTTTCGTTGCTTAGCTGATCTAGACGGTGTTCTTCGTTTAGAAGAAGCGCGTATCTGGTGAACAGCTCATAGAACTATGAGCCCGCGGGCCCAAACCAATTGTTCGGCACAATATGGAATACCGTAAATTAGTAGGGGCGGTATAACATCTCCAGCATTATTTTGCAGCTTTAACCGGATTTCTTTTAATTTGAAGTTTGTTGCTCAGGAAGACGCAACTGCTTTCACCCTTGGACTCTTTCGGACACATTCCCTCTAGAAAGAAGGAAGGCAGTACATTCCTGTCTATATACGTGTACGAAGCTGTACAAATCGACAATCGGTGGCAGGCTAAGCAGTGGCCATCAGGACTTCCACACTGCCGCCCTTTTGCCGAAAGTACTTCCACATTGACTAAGCGATTCACTCCTTCCAACAATTATCTTGTTATCAGAGTTGAGTAGATGGCAGTGAGGCCGCTTGACGCTTTTAAAAGGGGTTAAAATCTGTTTATCTATGCAATGCAATCTCAAACAAGTAGCCAATGAAAAATATGATACTACAGTACTAAGTTAGTAAAAAGCTTTCGGCCTCACATCAAGCAACGGGCGGTGGCGGTGACTGCAATTTGATAGTGTTGGAAAAATTGCTGGGCGACACTATCCACTTGAGATAAAACACTTATCTAGTTGGGCTGAATGTATTATAAATGTAGTCGGCATTGCCTACTAGGCAATGATAAGATTTAAGCTTAAATCTTTAGACAGCAAACGAGAAAATGATGGTATCGTAACATGGAAAGCTAACACCCATGGACTCCTCATAACTATCTACCATGGACTCGCGTTGGCGATTTTCCGCATGAAGTTCCCGTCATTCATCGGCACATTGGCGTTACCAAAACCCACCGTGTTGAGCGAGCGGCGCGCCGCCTCGGTCATCTGGTCCCACATGATAAGTGGCTGCGTTTCGCCGCCCTTGTCCGTACTGTCCAGCGCGTGGTTCACAGGCCAGTGGCTTTCGTAGTTGATCTTGGCGGTGTTACCGGCAACGGTGCCCGCTTTCGGGGGAGCGTACTTGGAGTATCCGCTGTGAGCGGACGGCGTGACGGCCAGGATCTTCGGGTTGGCGACGTCTGGGTTGTTGATCCACACGATGACGTGCTCCCAGTCGTGGCGGTGACCCAGGCCCGTGGACGGCGAGTCCTTGGGGAAGTACCATGAGTACATGATGGCCCAGCGGCCTTTGTACCAGGTGGAGCGTCCGTATACTTGCGATCCCCAGCCAGATCCCTTGCAAGCAGCGCTAGGCGCACCTTGGGTGGCCAGGCCACCGCTCGTCTCTCCGGCAGCATTCACGGCGGGGTACGGGTGACAGCCGTTGGTGATGTGGAGTTGGGGTTTGAACTTGATGGCAGCCTTCTCGGAGACGGACACAGGCGATGGTTGACCGAACGGACGGACTTGGTCGTGATTGAGGGCAACGACGTCGGTAGCAGCGAGTGCGG
Source organism: Phytophthora cactorum (assembly GCA_016864655.1). Classification (NCBI taxonomy): domain Eukaryota; phylum Oomycota; class Peronosporomycetes; order Peronosporales; family Peronosporaceae; genus Phytophthora; species Phytophthora cactorum. Next base: position 113,335 of record NHQK01000072.1, read on the forward strand.
CAACTATCGTGATGAGGAAAGCGCGAAGATTCATGGTTGGTGAAACGGAGCGGTGTTCGAGCGTTGTTGGTGGCTGGCTTCAGGCCTTGGTGTTAGATTTGGAAATGAGACTATCGGGCGCGCGCTCCTGGAACTTAGAGCGGTGATATGGACCACAGAGCTCTGCCGCAGGCCCTCTTTGGTCCTGATGCAAAGGTAGCACCACGTCGTCTTGATGCATTCGCTCAACGAGATTGAGCATCACTACGTGGGTGCAAATGCCTCTATAATGTAGAGTGCACGTGCAGCAAACCCAGTACGTCGCCTGGTCGTTGGTCAGTGGTCGAAGTTCCACTTGATCATGTTGAAGATAGCGCTAGTCGCACCAGCGTCTGTAGACGAGACACTGATTGAATGTGTCGAACAGAAAAAAGTAGCTGCGCATGAGGCCTAGGTACCGTAAATTACGACTCGTAAAAATAGAAAGCTGAGGTCAGACGAAGTCTAGGCCCTTTCATAAATCTGGGTAACTCCTTCCAAACTCCAAGTCAAAGAGTTTAAAAACGGCCGGCTTTAGGATTTAAACAGTTTCAAACGGCTGAGGGAATACGTCCCTCCATTGGAGCGATCCCCGCAGCCGTTTGAAACTGTTTAAATCCTAAGGTGCAGGTATCCTAAACTCGCTTGACTTGAGTTCGGAAGGGATACCCAGATTTAGTCTTTTTGAAGAAAGGACATATTTGAGAACCTAAAATGGCTGCGGGGGTCACTCCTGTGACCTCGGCGAGAACACAAGGCTTATCATGTCCTGCCTGATCACCTTGCACGATTTGGAAACAATGTTGTACATGTAATGTCCCCTCCATTACCACAGTATTGCATAGGTTGCGCTTGAAGCTCGGTTGTTTTCAATTCATGGATAGTTCAATAACGAGACTTGTGTGCTATCCTCGACAAAGACAACAGCTGTGGCGTTATTGAGGATGGACTCAACAGCAAAGGTGGTCGGTGGTTCATCCAGCAACTGTTTAGTCACGGTACCACACGCGCACATCCTGTGATACTCTTTCGAACAGACTGGTCATAACACTGCTTTAACTGACTCAAACATATTAATAAATATTAATAGGAAATAATCGTAGTGCTTCCGTAGCGATTACAACTAAGAAAAGAGTGCCCTTTTGATGACGCTTTGTTAATATACAACAAAATCGAATTAGGGAGTTTAAGAGAGTCTTGCACTTTGTAAAACGAACCTACCAATCGGTTTAAAAAGGTTTGTGTCGATTTAAAGATGTTTGTGTGGACTCAAATAATGTAAAGTTCGCTGGTGCATGTGACAAGTTGCCGCTACAAAGTGAAACTGGGAGTGAGCTCCTGCGGCAACAATTTCATCGGGTTTTGTAGCTACAAAAAATCGCCAGTGCAGTACCGCGGTGCTTGTTAAGCTCGCACTGAGCCTACAAAATGAAAAATACGCTACAAAATGCAAAAACATGGCGTCTCTTAAACTCCTTATTGTACGCGCTTCAAAGTCCTAACATACTAGGATGCCAATTATTTAACTAGATCGCTACGCTCATGCCGAGAGGGAAGTCGCAAATTACAAGGACAGTTAGTGATACATAGCAAACGTTTGAAAAGATATATCCAAGTACCAGATTTCGAAATTATGTATTCTATTGCTGGCTTCACCCAGCTACAACTTCTGTTTGGATAAGATGAAATATGACTCCATGAAATCGTTCGCTGGCCTGCACACTTGCGCGGCGTTCGTACAGAAGCATGATAACCAAGTTGTCGTTTGGAAGCTACCGGTACCGGTAATTGTCACTAATGTACCTCACTGAGAAAAAGACAAGTCATTCGTTAACTCGTTGGTGGCAGAGCGTTTATATGACGGCCACTGGCCGATAAGAACTTTAGCAAACTCGTGACCAAAGGTTCGGTGTGGACGGAACCTTTGCGGTCGCGAGTTTGATGAGGTTGATATTTGAGAGGTACGCAGGTATGATGGCTGCTGCAGGATGCACCAAACTCTCTGCCTAACCCATGGGCCGCAGCAGTTTACGTATGCTTCAATTAGTTTCCTAGTATAATCGTTACATGTTGGGCGAGTGGCTAACCAAATGATCGTTTCATTCATTGCGCTGAGGAACAAGTGGCTAGCCTATCACGGTGAGATGGCGTACGACCAATTTGACTCATTGATCTGTTCTGGGAGTAAGATTGGATAAGCGGTTCCGCCCAAGGCGCAACGCCAGTTGAGACCGAACCCAGAGCACCTAAAGCCTGCCAAGCCACCAAGAGTGGAGCTGGGTTTTCTCTGCCCTAGCGCAGCGAAGGGAATGCTTGAACAGCGCAATAATGACCGTAGGCCGGGGTCCAAGCTAACAGTGTAAAACGAGGGTTGTTTGACGTGACGGTAGCTTGACGGTTGCCTGCAGGTTTCCTACTGTTCCCTGTAACTCAGTCGGCAATTTTGGAACGATATAAAGTCTGTGATGCTCTGATACTTCGTATCCCTCCCGGTAAAAACGGTATATTTGTAGTCACGTACAGATGATACTACCGCATTTCTAATTTAACTTGTATCAAAATGTCCCGAGGCTAGTAGCTGCAGCACGCAAGAAGTTTGGGGTCAGTTTAACCACAATTCAGGCGTTTGCTTTACCGTTTAGTGCACAGCGGAAGAAAGAAATCAACTTGGCTTAACTAAATACCTTTTTTTCTTCTGAATCCCGTTTTCTTCGTCTGTCAGCTATCTCCCTAGGGTTGTATGAGCTGATGAATGTGGCCGGCTTCCCTCTTTGCTGACAGACAAGAAAGAAAAAAAAACTCTTCAATGCAATAAAAAATGCTTTAGAAAATCAGCAGAAGTGCAATGAAGACACCGGGTCTACAAGCACTGGTAGTGCTTGCTGCTGCTTGTCAAGCAGGGATGGCAATAAAATATGGGAGGATTTTTATTTTGGCCTTGCGTACCAAAAACAGTATGTTCCTATCTAAAGCGATACCAAATCAGTACAGCAGCTTATTTGTTATGAATCATCATACAAACATTGAGTGAGGTGCGACAAGGATACAAAATAAAATAAAAAATATTGTTTTCGCCATCCCTGCTACAAGTGGAGCTCGAAGAGAGCTCACATGCAATGCTGTTCAGTACCGTCTCGATCCAGCTCCAAAGCATACACAACTGCCTTGCTCTCTCTTAATCAGCTTGATACATGCGGATACCTCACGTGACAACGAAGAGCTTGAGTCACTTCATGGCACTTGGTTGAATAAGTTTCAGAAAAAAAAAGCCTCAACAGGATCAACGCCAATCTGCAAAACGAAAGACGCCAGCATGAAAACACTCATACTCTTCAGAAGTCTGTCGACGGGGTCATCTTGACGTCCAACTTGTTCGATAATATCTCGGACATTGTCTTTCATACTCTGTACCAGGTCAGCGCGTCTGTTTTCCATCAATACCATTCGCTCTCCACGTGAAAAATCCCTTCGTAACCGCAGCACACGGCCTGCCTCGAGACGATAGGAACTCTGTAAAGATAAAGCTCCGACAGACTTCTGAGGAGTATGAGTGTTTCCATGCTGGCGTCTTTCAATAGAGCGGTTAAGAGAACTTTGCAGTTTGTACTAATAGAGCGGTTAAGAGAACTTTGCAGTTTGTACTAATAGATCGTTGTCACCAGACATATACGTTTCGTATGTACTTACCGAAACATTGAGAGTTTACAACATCGTTCAATCGGTCACGGAATTATACGCTACCAAGTTGCGGTATCTAAGATGCATATATTTATTTCAACGAGAAGGAGTGGTTGATCGAGAAATTCGAGCCAAGAACTCGAAGCGTATAATTAATGTAACTACTGTGAAGAAGTGCGTGAATGCAATCTCAGATCAGTTTATTGGTCGACAGGCCGAACCACCCACACCTTCGCAACAACACCCGTTAGGCTCTATTGTAGAGCGAAAGGCGAAAGAAATACAACTGCGAATACATCGATTGGAGCATTGGCTCTTTGCTAACCACAGACGACTTTGTTCCAGTCTCTCGCTACTGTATAAATCTCAAAACTAGGGCTGCACACAATGCAATATCATATTATTGGACTGCGGAGTGGTGCGCAGCTAATAATTGTGTTATTTTTCTTAGTGCTCCAATGAGAAACATCTGCAGGCGCATCTATCACTAACGTCCTGTCGCTCCCATATCTCACCGACGTGCAAACCGCGGAATCGAGGAAAACAGACACGTGCATTCGAATCAGGAGGGGGGTACCATGAGAACCCTCCCACCGCGCATCACCTTCCAAACAATCACCGACAACACCTCCCTCAGCACCTAGCACCTTAAATATTATAAGACTGTGCAATGAAAATATTACAAATCAAATCTCACAATACTTGAAACTGTAAGAAACACCAGCTCAGTTGTAGCTGCCAATATCTACACAGCTCAATCAGCAAGTCGTCACTTCGTCCTGTTATTCTCCACAGCTTGCGCAACTGCACTCGCATCCCACATACCGCGATTGTACTGCAGGAACAGTATAGTCTCCAGCGTCATTGGGTTGAGACTGCGACGGAGACGCGAATACACGATGCCTGCACGCGAGAAGAGGCGCTCGACATCGTTCGAGGTTGGCGGGACCCACTTCATATTGGCAACCGATGCCGCTGGTGCTCCCTCAGAGAGCGCTGCCTCAGCAGAATACCTTTTCGTTGGGGAACCATCGGCGTCCTCCACTACTTCATATGACTCGGTAGAGCCCAGGAGCTTCGCTATTGCAGATTTCTCAGTACGGGTAAGTGCTCGCACCTTTCTCGCTAACACCTTAACCACTCCATTCTCGAAGTCTGGAGACTTCACCAACCTAGAGGTTACCAGGAGTACTCGTGGACGGGTAGTGCTTCACCATGTGGTCGAAAAGTTCTCATACGTCGAGCAAGAACACCACCGACATCTGAAGTTACTTGTTGACACTCTAGGTTCTTGAGGTCTTCATGAAGAGTTTTCAGCGGAACGTTCTCCCGGGGTGTGTGGATGATATCGGCTAGTCCATCATCCAGGCGATCTACCTTGTCGTAGAAGCGGAAGTAGCGATCGACCATGGCGAATGTACTACTCCAGCGAGTCGCATTCCTGTAGACAGATCTCACGAAGATGGTGCCGATTTGTGATTGTGTTCAGCTTCACCATCAGTAGCTGCACCTTTTGTCAAGTAGGTCAGAATGCTCGCCCATGAGTGCTTGCATCGCCAGGTTGAACCGGTGGCTTGCACACCCGATCATGGACACTTGCGTCTTCCTGGCTATAGCAACAATCAGAGACGCATGGACGCAAACTTAGAAGCACACCTCAGTTCCATACATGTCGAGCACATCATCAAGTAGATCAATGATGGCGTCAGAGCTGATAACCGCGTCGTTCTCGAGTGCCGCGAAGCGCAGCAAGATCTTTTCCAGCTCCGTGATACCGATGATGGCCACAAAGTGAGTACCGTCTTCGGTCCATGTGTCGATAGCAAACCCGACTTTCTTGCCAGAAAGCCGCTTCTTGATGGACGCTTGCACGACGACTTGAGAGAAAATATGCTCTTCTTCAGCGTCGACACGCTCACAGCACTGAGGCAGGTGTACTTGCGCGTCTTCACCTTCTCGCAAATGCTCAACTTACGGTTCTCCATGATGATCCAACCCAACAAGTTGTAGATTTTTCGCAAGAAATCACCACCCTTCACGAACGCGTCGAGGCTTCCTTCACGTCGCTGGATAGAGCGAAACTCGTCGTCGTAGGTGGTAGTGTGGCAGCGGGTGAGGTGCTCCACCAAGTTCGTGTATCCTGTGCCACAGGCTTGCTTTCGGCGCAAAAAGCATGGTAGTAGTCACCTTCGTTGGGAACGAAGAGATCAGCAGCGAGCGACCTTGGAGGGATGGAATACATTGAAGCGGAGGAGGCGATGGTGCGCAGCTTAAGGCAAATAGAACAATGAAGCTCAATTGTGCCTCGAAACAGCTTCTTCTCGACGGATGGCGCTCGTTCGTGCAGCTTCCGAACAGCAATTGTATAAGTCTGGTAGTGAACTTCATTTTTTATTTCGCCTAATTGAGGATGCAGGGTCAATTACTTATTGCAGTATTGTATTGGAAGTTATTATTGCGGATATTGAAAATTGACAAGCCCTGCTCAAAACTGGAAGCGAGCTACGCCGCCGGATAAACCACTTGTTGTACCATCGCTGTTTATTAAGTGCTAAGAGCATTTCCACCAGTTCCGACTAAACTAAAGTTAAAAACCGAACTGAAGCTCAGCGTATAAGATTGAACAGTTACCGATATTGTGAAAACCGATGAGTTTGTCTAATTGGATTGTAAATCGGCCTTTTTAGGGTCTTAATTAGAAAACGCAGTCACGATTAAAAGCTAAATCAGACGTATGCCACATGGTTTTACGAGAACTAACTTCGATTTGGACCGCTGTTTATGCGCGTGTATCCAGCAGGACCATGGACGGGGATAGTGGCAATTTAGAGGTAATCGGCTCTCAAAGAAGAATTATATATAAATCGGCTGGAATGTCAGAGGTCTCAGCGGCATCCTGAACAGATCACAATCAATTCCGACTGCTATTCCGACGGGTGTGGTTTGGACGCTAAATTACCCGAATGAGAGGCAGTGTCAAGGCGTCGTCCTGCTTATTAATATATATTAGAGAGCGGTACGCGGAGGTTTTGCATACTGCTGCTGTATCCAACGACAGCTTGTCAACCTAGTAGTATCTGGAAACAAACCATACGTCTGACGCTATAAATATGCATACTAAGTACGCATATCTTGAACTGGGACGTATCCTTCACCCCGATGCATCCGCACGTAGCTCTTGGCTGCGTAGCGAAATAAGTCCCAACCGCCCATACCAACAGAGGCCAAATGGACAACACTACCCCGAATACTTGCTGCGCACTCTCTTTACCCCCCCCCTTTTAGATTTGGATCAAGGTACTTTTTAATTGTGCTTAGTCTTTTTTTACCAAAACCAATGATTCAGCGCCACAAATCACAAGACAAACTGATCGGTTTTCACAATAGACAAAACATGGACAAAACATCGACAAGCACCCTAACAAAAATCAAGATACCTGAATAGTTGGGGGTATCCGCTGGTTAAATTTAGTTGTGTGATAGTCGGAACTGCACGTTTTTAGCACCTGCGAACAGTCGCCCTCCATAACTGTATCGACTGGCTTGTCTGCCGATTTGACTTTTAGTTTAGTCGGAACTGGTGGAAATGCTGTAAGTGGCCATCCTACACGAAACCTAAAGCTACCCGACTTGTTCAGCGTTGCTCTGAAAAATGAGAGATACAGCGACTATCGCACGGTTGTGTTGATTCAGGAACATAATTGAACGTTTCTTTTCCATGTATAGGTAGCGAAGTGGGTAAGAGAATCGGATGAGCGAAGCGGACGAAGCTGGGGAAAATGTGTTTTCCAGATCAAGGAAGGCACTCAACTGCGACCAAGCATCCGAAAACGGGCAGAGCGCGCCGTCCACTCACAAGCCGGCTCCCCCTCGCTTCCAGTGTTTCATTTGGAGCTCGTCTCCGCAGACGACCCCCCCCCCCCCCCCCCGCCCGCCCCCCAAGCCTGTGAGCAAAAGAGCATCGTCTCCGGACCGTCGCCAGACGCAGTGATCGTCATGATCAAGTCTGCGGACGGCCAGAGTTTTGTAACCCTCCCACCATTCCTCAAGGGGGCTGCCATTCGACACCCTGCTTATCAAACTAGGAACCTCCATGCCTTTGGCCTGTAACCAAATGAACCACATGAGACCCCCATGCCTTCATGTTTGATGGAAATGAGCCAGTTTATCTGTCGTGAGTTTGTTTCTTGCATCCGCCACAATGTCGAGGTTTGTTCGATTGGATCGCTCACTTTTATTTCATCGAGTATTTACAATGCAGCTATCCTTAAATTGTCTTGTGCTTGACCATTGGTAGGGAAGTGCTCAAAATCTGGTAAAATCTCAAATCCGACAGTGACATACCGGACTCATTACGACGCTACCCTTAAAACTTTCATCGGCATATTTTTGAAGGCCGAGTCCCTGACAAACAAGAATTGGGGTCCAGGACGCTGAAGTGCTGGGGTCATGGAGGGCTACTTTGCGGCGAGATGACACGCGTCCACTTGCTTTGTTCTCGCCCAGACCAACGTTCGGGTTTTTGGAACGTCCTGCACTGACTCCACCTGGGCACCTACAGCGCAAATTCATTCCGTTAGTCGTAAACTTCATGGAATCGTACGTAAAGCGCTCGGTAGCACATGCAGTAATAGGCGGTTTCTAGGTTTTATTGCCTCGGTAGCGAGTCCACTTGTCCTACCCGGCTCGTTGGGCAGATCGTACTGCGTATGTTCCTCCTGTGAGTGTCCTGGGTTCGTCGTGGCCCGCTGAAACTTCAACACAATAGTAGCAAACAGGCCCCTACTCGAGTCCTGTGCCGGCACGTCGCCGCTCCTACTTTTTGTATTCTCCTCTTAGCTAGCCTACAATTGCTAACCACAGAAGAAAGTAATCCATCTCTCTTCCTTCGTTCTTCGTTCCAACAATCACTCTGTCTCCAACGTGCAGCAACCCCCAAATGCTCCCCGTCCGTGTGATTTTGAAGTGAAGACTCTCTCTCCTCATTCCTGCCGCTGGACTTATCAGCCTGCGACCCCTCATCCGTTTGTTTCATGCGAGCTTGTTCGCCAACCGCACGTTCCTCCTCCCTACTGGATTCAATCAACGCTTCTTCATAGCCGTACACCCACTGGTCATCCCGCTGGAAGATTTCACCAGAACTTGTAGCACTTGTGTTATACCACACCCATTGACCTGTTACACAGCTATAGTAGCAGCACCGTGCGGCCATACAGTATTACACTAGTAGCAACCGATCCTAAAACCCGCCAGTTTCTGCATGTACCGCCGGCGGCTTTACATACGATTCCATGAAGTTTTCGAGTCACGGAAAGACTTCACGTAGTATATCTTTGCATTGATATTCTTGGAGTCGCTTTGCTGATGCGGAAAGCATATCCAGCTCACAAACCTTCGGTTTACCTCTGTTTGAATCCAACGGGCTGATTGAATTTACTATGATGCCCAAATCGAAAATACGAAGAAAAATCAGTTGTCCCAAGCCTGGTGGGATGACGGCAGCGGCCCAGCCACGTCAAGCACAAACACGAGGCGCCACATTCACCATGCAATACAGCAAGTGGTTGGCCCTGCCTTCCAAGGGCTCGACCGACGACGATAGGAAGGTGTCCGAAGACGACCCAAACAGTGATAGCACAACAAAATCCCACCAGCAAGCCTTCATGAACCTTTTGACACCTGAAGCACCTGAGCATAAGCATTTGAAAGTCCTGCGAGGACACGTTCAGCTGAGCTTCTTTGTGTAGATTAAGCGAAAATCAAGCAGACCAGTCTGTTCCGTCTCAAATATAACGCTTCTCCTTTTTGGGCACCATTTGTGAGCTCGTGATCCAATTTGGCCATCACTTCTAACTGGCGTGGGAACAATTCACCAGCGTGTCTGATTCCACACACACAAAAATGTTATGCTCAAATCAACGTCCTATTCAGAAGCCGCCGCTGGCATTCATCTCAGAACCCCCCCATTCGGCGAGTCGAAGAAAGTGACGGTAGTGAGGACAAGGCACCAGTGACCACTCAACCAGAAGAGGGCGAAGAGCTACTACACTCTGCCGCGATGCCAGTGAACACACCAAACCTCCTGGACAAAACCTTTGACACGTGGGAGCACTTCGTAGCTCCATTTAAGGCATATCTGATGCCAACTCATCGTACGTATGTCGAAGCGGTTACTCCATGTTGTGCACCCATTCTTTCTGCTTTTATTCATGCAATTAGGCTTCCTACAAGCGTTCGCCAATGGCACTTAGCGCGAGAATAAATGTGGGAGAACTACGCGAACTTAGATCAGGGTCAGAACGCTTGTTGGGCCAGGACCTTTTTCAATTTTTCGCGTGCTATCCCCGCACGCACGACGGCACTTCGAAGAATTGTGGTTTGAACAAACGCGCCCGTCGTAATGCATGATTAATCGGCTGCCCCGCGAGGTATGTGATGTGACTGTATCTGCCACCCTAATTATCTAATCATTTGACAATGCTTTTGCTGAATGTGGTGCTTCGGCGTTGTGGAGACAGGTATTTCATTGTCGTATCGTAGCGCGAGCTTACGATCCCACGGATAATGATTGGATGCAGACTAGGTAGTGAATACAGTGTAAGCTCTGATCAATCAATCACTTTCGAATCTTCCTTCTTCAGCTCAAGTGGTCTTCACTCCGGTCTCCGCACCAAGTGCAGAACTCCCTCCGCTCAGCCCAAGCCTCGCTTCCAAGACCTCAACACCTTTATCAGGTTATGAGCCCAAGCATCATGTCCTGTGCCCAAGACGTCTCGACCAAGGTCACCATCGACAAGTTCAACGGTGATAACTACGCGACGTGGAGCCGCTACATGCGTGGCGTGTTCCTGACCAAGTCGGTGTGGCATGTCGTGAACCGCGAGACGACGCCAAGCTTCACGGACTCGCGGCCCAAGGACGACTACGTCAAGTCCAGCAACATCGCGTTCGGCCTGATGCTGTTTCACATGGATGCCGACTACCATCATGTGGTTGACGACTGCGAGGAAGCGTGGGTGGCGTGGACGCGCCTGAAGACGCTGTACGGTGGATCGCAGAAGGCTGGGCGCATCTATCTGAAGCGCCAGCTCTTCAGCATGGAGATGTCGGAAGGCGGCAATGTGTTGCATCATTGTAACGAGGTCCTCAACATCAGCGCCAAACTCAGCAGTATCGGCGCCAAGATGGAGGACGAGGACGTGGCGATCTGCTTGCTGCGCAGTCTCCCCAAGAGCTACGAGAACGTGGTGCTCAACCTGGAGATGAGCAATGCAGAGCTGCGGTCGCAAGACGTTGTGAAGGTGCTCACGAACGAGCACATCAAGCGACAAGGCGAGAAGACGGCGACGGTGAAGACTGAGAACGCGGCCAAAGCGTTCAACACCGACCGAGAGTCTCGCCAATTCACGTACTGCGGGAAATTGGGGCACATGATCGACAAGTGCTGGACCAAGCAGAAGGACGAGAACCGAGGGCCAAGACGCGGCGGCAACGGTCGTGGACGCGGGTCCAACAACATCCAGTGGAGAAACGACAGCGACGGATACGACTACGACTACGATCGAGTGGCGTTCGCGGTTTCCCTGGAATGTGGAGTTTCGACGGGCAAGAATGTGTCCGGGATGTGGGCGGTCGACAGCGGTGCCACGCACCATATCTGCAAAGACAAGTCCAAGTTCGCCAATTTGATCGAGCGAAATGAAGGCGAACTTTCGGTGGCCGACGGCAACAAAGCAGCCATCAAGGGTGTGGGGACCATCATGGAAAGAGTGGTCCTGACCAACGGCGACGAGCGCGAGATCGAGATCAAGAACGCGCTATACGTGCCGAACATGAGCAAGAATCTGCTTTCGGTACCGCAGATCAACAAGCATGGAAAGTTCCAAGTGGTGTTTGACGGCACTGAGATGCACCTTTTGCGCAAAGACTCGAATCAAGTGGTGGCGACGGCGGATCTCGTGGATGACCTCTACTGGCTTCGCACACCTCATCGATCAGCAAATGCGGTCACAAGTGGAAGGACGGTTGACCTGCACGCGCGGATGGGTCACGCTCCAGTCGAGGTTCTTCGCAAGATGGTCGACAACAAGATGATCAAGGACGCGAAGGCACCTTCCAAGTCGAGCGGGCCAAGTCTGTGTCGCGGTTGCCAGCAAGGGAAAATGGTCCAAAACCCGTTTCCAAGCATCCGTGACAAGCGTCGTTACGACACGTTCGAGTTGCTCCACTTCGACATCTGCGGACCCATGGAGGAAAACTCGCTTGGTGGCAGCAAATATCTGCTACTGATCGTGGACGAAGCCAGCGGATGTATGAAGGGTTTCTGTCTGCGTGCCAAGTCGGAAAGCGAAGACTGCATCAAGACGTACATCATGAAGGTGCAGACGCAGTTCGGCAAGAAGGTCAAGTTTGTGCGGCATGACGGAGCTCGTGAGTTCGCTACTAACTCGCTCAAGGATTTCTACGAAGACGAAGGCATCGAGCAGCAAACCACGGTTCCGTACGCGCACCAGACCAACGGCACGGCAGAGCGAGCCATCCGAACTGTCGTCACGATCGGCCGCAGCATGCTGCATCACGCCAAGCTGGACAAGTGTTTCTGGGCTGAGGCGGCGATGACGGCCATCTACGTGAAGAACCGCCTGCCGTCACCCAAGATCGAGCACAAGACTCCATTCGAGATCGTGTACAAGTCTAAGCCGAGTGTGAAGCACATACGTCGGCTGTCGGACGTACATTCTGACTTCGAAGGAGAAGCGGCTCAAGTGGGATCCCAAGGCTCGCGCTGGATTGTTCCTGGGTTACGAAGAAGTGTCCAAGGCATATCGACTTTATGACATCGAGGCGGGGCAGGTGGTTATCAGTCGCGATGTCAACTTCGATGAATCGACCTTTGGACTTTCACCGCCGATTTCCGATGAAGATGTCGACGACCTGGACTTCGACTCGCTCGACATCGACAATGACAATGACGGTTCGCGCGAGACGGAGTACAAGCAGGCAGGGAAGCGCAAGAGCCGCCCGAGTGACGAAGATGAAGCTGCCAGAAGACCGCGAGCTGTGCGTCATCGACCTGGACTGGAAGAAGCAAGTGCGCCGAACGACTCCTCTCCGCACCGAGCAGACGCAGACGAAGAAGAAAAGTCTGGAGATCAAGATGAAGAATCGACTCCCCCTGTGTTTTGGCGTGCAAGTGCTAACGCAGTCGAAGCAGCTGTGGATTTATCGGAGCCGTCGACATTCCAAGAAGCGGTGAACGGCCCGGACCAAGTACACTGGCGCAAGGCAATTCGTGCTGAGCTCAAGTCGATGCGACTTCGTGGTGTGTTTCGTGCTGCCAAGTTGCCCAACGGACAACGCGCCATCGGTACCAAGTGGGTGTTCAAGATCAAGCGCAAAGCGGATGGATCGATCGAGAAGTACAAGGCGCGCCTCGTGGCCAAGGATTTCAAGCAGAAGTATGGCATCGACTACACCGAGACGTTCTCGCCGGTGGTCAAGTACGTGACGCTGCGCATGGTGATCGCACTCGCCAAGTACTACGGATGGCCTCTGGACCAACTCGACGTGGTGACCGCTTTCCTGTACGGAATAATGAAGGAACTGGTTTTCTGCGCGGTCCCCGAAGGTGTTGATCTCGACGGTGACTTCGATTGCCTGGAATTGGTGAAGGCGATCTACGGTCTCAAACAAGCTTCGCGCGTGTGGAACGAGACCTTCGACGAGTTCGTGTGCTCTATCGGCTTTCAAGTTTCGGCCTTCGACCCGTGCCTCTACATCAAGGTTGTTGATGGCCACTGTGTGCTCGTACTGGTCTACGTGGACGATGTATTGATCACCGGAAGTTCACCCGAGCTGATCTCACGCACGAAGAACGACCTCAAGACACGCTTCGAAATGACTGACAGCGGCAAGTGTGCGTTTGTTCTCGGGATCGAGTTGGTAGACGGCCCAGACGGCAGCGTGACGATGTGCCAGCGGCGTTATGTGGATGATATCCTGAAGCGTTTCGGTATGGACGAGTGCAAGGCTGTGGTTAGTCCGGTGGACATGAGCACTCGGCTAGTTCCAAGCGACGCAGCGACCAAGGTGAACGCTCCGTTTCGCGAAGCTGTTGGTGCTCTGATGCACTTGATGACTGCTACTCGCCCGGATATCGCGTACGCGGCGGGCTATGTGTCGTGCTTCAAGGAGAACCCTCAAGAAGAACACTGGGTTGCGGTCAAGCGCATCTTTCGCTACCTGCAAGGCACCAAGACGCATGGAATCTGCTTCAAGCCGGGTGACAACATCGACTTTCGCGGGTACTCCGACGCGGACTGGGCTGGCGACCTCGCGGACCGCAAGTCAACTTCCGGCTACACGTTCATGCTGATGGGTGCGCCAGTGAGCTGGGGCAGCAAGAAGCAGTCAAGTGTTTCGCTGTCTACGAGCGAGGCGGAATACATCGCGCTCAGTCTGGCGATCCAAGAAGGCAAGTGGATTCATCGCCTGCTGTGCGAGATTTTGGCGGCTACCAACGAGACGGGACCCGAATCAAGATCCGCGAAGACAACCAGTCGTGCATCAAGATGACGAAGAACCAAGTGAACCACGGTCGCGCCAAGCACATCGACATCAAGTACCACCACATCCGCGACGAAGTCAAGCGTGGTGAAGTGAAGCTCGAGTATTGCGAGACTTCTGTGATGCTGGCGGACATCATGACGAAGGCGCTCCCGGGACCTCGCCACACGGACCTGACGGCTGCTCTCGGCATCCACACGTGTTCGCATTGAGGGGGCGTATTGAGGGGACGTATTGAGGGTTGCTGGTTTTGGGTACTGTGTACCAGTTGTACCCATTAACCGGTTAACCCGAACCGGTCCAATACGATCCCGCGATGATTACGGTACGTTGTCTACGCCACCGATGATTAGACGAGTAGGATTATTGGACGAGTACAGAGTGTTGGTGATTGGATGCACCAAATGATTGGATGCAGACTAGGTAGTGAATACAGTGTAAGCTCCGATCAATCAATCACTTTCGAATCTTCCTTCTTCAGCTCAAGTGGTCTTCACTCCGGTCTCCGCACCAAGTGCAGAACTCCCTCCGCTCAGCCCAAGCCTCGCTTCCAAGACCTCAACACCTTTATCAAGGAAGGATTAGACAAGTAGCCTTGGCGCCTTACACGCACATTCGCCATCAACTAATCGACTTGGATGTGGGCCTGCAGCAAGTTGCTGCCAGCAACGTTGATCAGCTCGTGGCAGTGTGGTCTGTTCTTCTCCACCGGATCTCTTTACGATGTGTGTGAAATCATGCACGAATTAGTGCAAAATGTGAGTATGAATTAGTGCACTAATAAGTGCGACAAAGTCGATGCAAAGCACAATACATGTATTCAATTCAAATATTGCAATGTATTTCCCCCCATCAGTGTATTATTCGGAGGACTCGTGCTTAGTCCGTCCGTTTTACACGTAAGAGCATCTCCACCGGTCAACAATAACTTTGACAGTACCAGGTAGCAACTTTTACAAGAGAAAAGTCAACAAAGCATCAACACCATCCGCACCGCATAAAAAAAAGTCAGCAATAACTTCATTTCGATAAAAAAAAAAACTCCACCAACTTTGCGGGGCTTTTTGTCAACCAATAGCAGTGTGGACCACACCGTGGTGAGTATCAGCCAAGTTGAGCGCGACCAGCGTAGTGC
This sequence comes from Phytophthora cactorum, assembly GCA_016864655.1. Taxonomy (NCBI): domain Eukaryota; phylum Oomycota; class Peronosporomycetes; order Peronosporales; family Peronosporaceae; genus Phytophthora; species Phytophthora cactorum. The sequence goes on from NHQK01000072.1 coordinate 128,732, forward strand.
CTTCGCCGCTCTCCACTAGAACGGCGTCGGTGGCACCCTCCTCCAGAACGGCGACGATGACAATCTCCTCTAACGCGCCGCCAATGGTTCTATCCTCCAGGACAAATTTATTGGTGCGAAAGAGTTCTGTGAGCGGTGTCAACACAATCGAAGTGCGCATAAATCGTACTAAAATTCCAGCAAAAGGGAGCAATCAATGATAAATAATAAACATTATTCATTCATGCGATTTCATAAGGTGCTCATACAATGGGGAGGTTAAGCGTAAGATAAACGTCCTATATTTTCTACTAACGAGGAATGATTTACTCGTGTCTCTATTGGCTAATCCGAGGAATGGATATCAACGGATTTTGTACGCTCTCGCGTAAGGCAGATTTCTTACGCTGAACGAACTACTCTCATTGGCAGAAACGCTCACTGCTCACAAGGAAACACTCGAGGCCACGTGAACGCGGCGCAGCCACGTGGCACACCTGGCGCAGATAAGCTAGATGGGGATGCCGTCCGAGCGCGGTGCATTTCCGACGGTACTGTGGACCCGTACCGCAGTTATATTAACGGAATTCGCAAGTGGGTGGATGATAATCAAGAACATTATCAATCCTCAGCGCTTTTTCGACGCGTCCGGCGATCTCGACCCCAGGAGGTTCACGCCCAAGGACTTCGAGTCGTTCTTAGTTGACAAAAGGGGAACACTAAAGGTCGGTACTCTTGGTGGTTATCGCAGCGCAATGAAAGACCTGTATCGCCGCCACAATCTGCCCCTACCACCTGAGTACGGCGAGGGAATGATGACCCTTTTCTCTGGCCTGAAGCGCTTGGAGGCTGAGCGTGATCAGTCCGGTGATGCTCGCGAATCTGGAAAACGCCTCCTCACGTATTCGATATACGTGATGCTGTGCAAGTTGACTCTAGCGCGAGACGATGGTGGCTTTGTCCACTTATCCTAGCAACGCAATGGGACCTAATGTGCCGATCAAAGTCCGTCGAGATCATTCAAACGTCGCACTTGGTGTGTGCCGACGACAGCGTCGGTATTGGCTACACAAGACAAAAACAAACCAAGAAGGTAGCGGGCCAAAAGACCCACGGCACTTGTACGCCAACCCCGGATCTCCAGTGACGTGCTGACTTACTGCACTAGCTATTTATTTAGCCTGTCATCCACGCCTCCAACTTGGTGCGCTTTTCCCCGGCTCTAATCAAAATCTTCGGTGTGGTAAGGCGCTGGCTCAGTGCCTCAAAGGTGATTCAGAGGCCTCAGAGACGAAATTCTACGGTACCCATTCAATTCGCAAGGGAGTGGCTTCATTTGCATCAGGTGGCTCCACTGGTTGGCCTTCCATAGTAAGCATCTGCTTCGCTGCGGCTGGTTCCTCGGCGGAGTTCAAGACATGTACTTTCGGTATGAAAGCGTTGGCGACCAGTATCTCGGCCGTGTTGTAGCTGGCCTGCCGCTGAACAGCAGTGCCTTTGCCACTCATCCGCCGCATTTTGCTGACCCTCATAACAGCGCAGTCGGTGAGTGTGTTCGACGCATGTTTCCTGAGCTCGCCGATGCTGGGGATCTACACCAAACTCTGCAGTTGTGTGTGTCATTTGTGTGTGACTAATTTATCACGCCGATTTTCTCCAGCAGCAACTACCCCCGTAACCACACGCTGCTCTCAACATTTTTGTTTCGAGATGACTCCGCGATAACTAGTTTGAAGCGGCAGATCAAAACGTGCAACTCTCCATGGGTGCTAAGCACTGGCATTCCGCCCCATATTGAGATATACAAGCAGTTGGAGGATCTGAGGAGGCAATTAAGGGCTTACCTGATGCGCTACTTAGTGGAGTTGGTGATCTATCTGTTGAAAAAGGCGTAGCAGCCGGGAACATCACGGAACGTGTTAGAACCAACAAGACGTCAAGTACTTGCAGAAGCTGGCGTAGGCACGACAGCATTAGCAAAGGGGCACTCAGAACTTCAGCATGAAAGTAGCAGGAACGTACACTTCTGGGGCGGCAAATTTCACTTCTTGCTAGTTAATTTCAAGTTTCCTAGTGCTGATCCTCTCACTGCCTGGATGCTATGGTGGGTCGACAACAGCACACTTGGATACCCACCGCTTTATCGGGTAACGAGTCGTGATCTGTCGAGCCAGCACACTATCAGAATGGGCGACGTTCGTACGCCACGTTACGACTGAGATCGAAAGTAAGGCCTGGTCTACAATGCTAAAGATAGGTACTGAAGCCGAAGCTGAGAAGCTATTCGCAATAGGCATGAACAGGCTCAAGCTTCTCCCTACTATTCGGGCACGAAGAGGATCACAGCAAAAGGTGAGCACGTTCTTGCGTCTTGTGCGTGAAGCGAAGAAAGCGGCAAATTCAAACGCACGGTCAGTACCTTTTCGAAAGCACAAGCGCGCCAAGCCGGACAATACGACGGTAGAATAGAGCGCTGGTTTGGCAAGAAGCTTGACGAGTAGGTGGCTACATCCTCCGGCGCTTGACTTGCAAAATTTACTTTGAGCATCTGTTTCATACGTTTTCAACCAATCAATACGCATTTATAGATAGTAGTCAGACTGTCTTACGATTTCTCCTCACAATTCAATGATAATGAAAAGGGAGCAATCAATGATTGCTCCCTTTTGCTGGAATTTTAGTTTGAATCAATCCTCGTTGTTACCAGAAAAAATCCAACGCCGGTGGATATGCTCTAAAGCGGGTTTGGCTCGGAGCTTACTCGGAAGTGCGTCCTGCAACGTTAAAATCAGGAGGGGGTGAAATGCCGCGGTGGGCCTTAGCCGAACTGATTCCTGCGGTTTAAGGTCCGTGTGCGGAGCACTCGGGCTTAAACCCAGGACCAAGCATGGCCTAATCCCGCTTGGCCCTATATGGTTAATGCGCAGGAAGGGTTGGTTTGGGTTTAGGCTTCACCTCTAGTTTTGAAGATTGCAATCCCATGACATCCGTCCTCCCCGAATCTGAGTGTTTACCTTTTAGCATTCACTTAAGTACGGAATAGCTGTTATCGCTACAATAAACTCGTTAACGTTGTGCTAAGAGCTGTTGTGTTGTCGTAAATAACGTTGAAGGAACGCCACCCCATCATAGTTCTCACTGAAGTTGGCGATGCTATGAACAACGTCATGTGACTCTGACCAGGTGATGAAGTCCAAAGTTTACTTCATTTTTCCAAAAGTATTTTGATTTAAGGTGAACGATACTCGATATAACAAACACGTCTAGCTATGCTAGCTATGACCCAATGGATAGATTAAGGGCGTCTAGCTTGGGGTTTAAGTTGTGTTAAGGAGCAAGTTGGACGGCTCTGTCAGTTGTTCCCACCATACCGCGAATTGAGTCCACTGGATCATCAAATACTCTGCGTGCAGCTTGCTCTCACAACTCGCCCAGTGGTCACAGACCACCTTGATCGATTTTTCGTCCATCTCCGTGACGGACACCTGGATACCTCCCTCCGTTGCCCACTCAACATTATCTTGCGAGTCGGCATCGCGACTTCGTCGATTAGCATCGGAGTCGACGATAGCCAAGCTCGCAGTTACCTTTCGTCACCCGTCTGCCAGTTTCCACTGAGCTCTCCGAACTTGAAACAAATAGCGGGGGTGTTTTTCGGGTCCTGGGATGTCGTGCGCAAACACAAGCGCATCTTGGTCAAATTCTTGTAGCACGTGGGTGTCCGCTTTTCCTCGCTGGTGGAGTCCACAACCGATCAGCGTGACGATCATGGGACTGAGGTCTTTCTGCTTCGTGTACGACATTTGTGTGTGTACGTCCAGTGAGCACCTCAGACACTTGGTAACTCGTGTGCGAGCCACCAATCGCGTACTGTCCACCTCCGAAGCAACCCACGGTGCGTGGTACACTTTCCACCCGAAAAACGTCCCAGCCAGCGAAAGAGACGACATCCCACTCACTAATTCGGACTCAAACCTTCGCATTTCAGCATCAACCTCGTCACGCGTGAACGGGTGGAAGTAAAATGACGTGTCTCCTTCACCCACGCGCCAGCCAGCCTCGTCTCTCGGGAGTAAGTTCGACTGTTCTCGCTCCATAGGGTCTTGACTTGCTTCGAGTGCAGCAATTGTAAACTTCTCGTATCGCGTGATCTCCTCGCGCAATGCCATGTTCTGATTGCGCAGCGCTTCTCTCTCCACCACCAGCTCTTGCAGCATGGCTGTCACGCTTTCACCGCTGCAACAGGCCGCGGCGGTTCTGACTGTTTCCACCAGCGTCTTCATCTCGCGCTCCAGTCGATGATGCTCCGCCACCAGCCTCTTCTGCTTCTCCTTCTTGTTGATGCGGAACTCGACCATCTCCTGTCGGTGTCTCGCTTTCTTTCGTGCCTTTGGGTCCTCGAACGCGCTCTCGAGCGTGATGCCCAGCGACACATCACATGAGGAGGCGTCACCCAGTAGGTCCCTGAAGTCACTGGTTCGCCGTCATAGATGACATTAGCGGTCGTTGTACAGTAGAGACGTTCGGTGATTTACCTGGACTGATTCAGTTGTGACGTGAGCGGATGGGAACTGAACTCAAAAGGTCTGCTACTCCCGATTAAACGGGCGTGCTATCCACACAGACCGGATAACGACAGTAAATTTGATCTTCTTCCGGATAACTAGTACCCAATTCTCCAGCATCCTAACTAGGGTTGGCAATTCACGGTTAATAACGTGGATATTCGCGTTTATAATCATTTACATTCCAAATTCACACGTTGATATTCACGTTTAATATCACCAGGTGCTACCTCGATGGTGTGGTCCACACGTAATTTATGTTGATTGTCACCATTAAAATCCATTATTCACCTTTATTAACGATTAATAACCCTTAAAGTGATATTAGGAGTTACATGTATTAGCGGTGAATATCGATTGACTTGAGTTGATTTACAGTTATCTACCTCCCATTGGCCGAATCAATCTGTTATTTCACTGGCCAAAACTCCATCTCACACAATAATTGTTTTTGCAGACAATCATGGCGGCCACCAAGCGCGCACTAGGGCGTAACATCATGGTCTTCGCGAGCGAGGTGCCTGTCATCAGCGCGCTGAACCCATACCGCAAGATCGAGGACATATTTCTGGACGTGTGGCGGCGCACAAACCCTCGCCAAGTCTCCTCTCTGCAGAAGCATCTCTCCCTAGCTTTACCCAGTCCTGAAGAGAAGATGCAGGCCATCGTACAGGATTTAGGCGCCGCTCCGGCCATCAACGAGCTGATCCAAGAGGCCTCTGAAGCCAAGACGATCCACCAGGTGGCCATAGCTCAAGCCAAAGTGGTGCAATCATTGCCATCCACCACCCCGGTCGACGTCAAGGCCGATGTGGTGCAGTTCGTAACCTCCACGATGCACAAAGGCTTCGGCGTTAAACAGGAGACGGCAGGCATTGAGCAGTACCAGGAAAAAAGAAAAGTGGTAGTTGAAGAGAGAAATTTGTTCTTCTCTAAGAAGAAAATAGCTACTGTAGGGGACTATAACTTGCTAGTGGGGGGAAAGATCGACGGTCGAGCGGACGGGAAGGTGATTGAAGTCAAGAATCGACTCAAGAGGTTCATGAACCCTTTGCCCAAGTACGACATCGCCCAGTTGCAGACATATCTGTACATATTGGACGTGCAGGAAGGGGAGTTGGTGGAGCATTTACATGCTGATAAGGCCCAAACTAAGATGACAAAAGTGCCATGGGACGACGAAATGTGGAACGCGGAGATCGAGCCGTACCTTGTGCGGTTCGGCAGTGCGTTAACGTACTTGATGAAGGACAAGACTGCGCAAAAGGACTATTTACAGTCGGATGCAGGGCAACAGCGAGAGATTATTCGGTATCTCTGGAGTCAGGAGGTTCAGACGGGTTGATGAGAAGAAGTATCCAGGTATTTGGTAATAAAAAGTAGTAGACTCGACTGGGGACGAGATACGGTGTATTATACTACAATTACAGAAGTATTATGAGTGTCTGGAGCAGGACCAACAATAGATTAAGTTCTTGCCAACACCAATGGCCGACGATAAGGAACTGCGCGAGACTGTCCGTGCAGCTTTCGCCTGCTACGACGAAGACGGTAGCGGTTGGATTGATGCAGCCGAGCTTCGACACCTTGTCTCGGACTTGGGTGGTGTTCTGACGGAGCGAGATTTCCGCAAGGCGCTTCGGCTTCTTGATCGTGACAGCAACGGCGTGATCGACAGGGACGAGTTCACGCAGTGGTGGGTGGGACAGTCAGAAGGAAACAAGGCTGTTGGAGAGGTCGAGAAAGCTCTCGCACGGTTGAAAGATCTCGGGCGTCAAAGATTCCGTGTCGATATCCACACAGCTTGCTGGAACGGCTTCGAGGACGTGGTGGAAAGACTCGTGGAGGACGGGTCGGAACTTGTGAATGAGAGGGATTCTTCCGAATATGGTGTAAGCTGGGTTTTTTTATGGTGGAGCTGGAGGAGGTAGTAACAACCTTTGTGTCTTACTTCGAAGTACTTATATTTTTTCTTATTATTTCTGGCGCAGAATCAAAATTCCTCACTGCACTACGCAGCCTATCAAGGGCACACTTCGATCTGTGATATACTGGTAGGTTTCTAAACCACTTTGTGGGCTAGTACATTCGCCTAATCTGAAAGTGGTGCTAGGATAGATAAAACGTGGAGCCAGTATTAATGGTAGAAACGGGTCTGGTTGCACACCAGTATTCTTTGCTGCCCAGCAAGGACATGTGGAAGTGGTCAAGCTTCTGCTACAGGTGCTTGGAAGTGTAAATTAATGTTTTATCGTCGGGTTTATTTCCTTCTCACGCTCAACTTTTGTCGTCATGGTCGAAATCAGAACGGAGCAGAACTTCGTATTTCAGAGAGCAAGGTGTCTTGCTCCCATTTTGTAAATAGTAGTCAGAGGAACTAACTCTCCTCTAATATTTTGTAGAACGGGCTAACACCGGTGGACGTATGCACCACGCCAACAATAACGGAGTTGTTTAGAAACCTATCGGGCAAGCGTAAGTATATTTCTTTTCCGCACAAATACCGGCGCTGGTAAATTATTGTGTTTCGCATTTATGGTTCAGCCCCATCGATTCCAGCTGCACCAGCGCTTGAGCCTCTTTCTGACACCGAGTTGAAGATCTTATGGCACGATGCGTCTTGCTTTCTCTATGATGCAAATATCACTAATAAATGTGCTTTTGTGGATGCAGGTCGCCGCCACGACCAAACTTGGACGAGGTTGTTCCAGTGTCGGGGTACAAGATTAAGCTTTCCTCGCCATCAGCACCAGCAAAACTTGTGCTGGCAGTTGCGTTCCCCACTGAAACTTCGATAAGTGGATTGTGTTCGGAGACCGAGTATTCTGCGTCGATTTGTGCAATCAACCTTCACGGTCTGAGTGAGTTTAGTGCAGAGTCTGAACCCGCCAAGACGCGCAAATGTGAGCTTACGTGTTGCTAACCTTATTTCTAAATCTCACTCTAACGACAACAATTTTCTATGATCACAGCAAAACCAGTGGCGCCTGTACTGTGCATTACGGATACTGGACCAACGGAGATTACGGTGACTTGGACTCTAGCAGACGACGACCACCGGCCTGGTGTTTCTTGTATCATCTACCTGACGTCACCCGAACCGGATGGGACTTGCAACTGGGAAACAGTTTTTAGAACTGATGACCACACTATCAAGTATGTAATGTATGCCAGGCATCTGTGGGTTTGGCGCTGTGTAACCTGACAAGCCATTCTCATTCTGGATATTGGTGCTTGCTTGTCTAGCTCAACAACAATTGAGAATTTGCTTCGTGATCATAGATACAAACTACGGGCAGCAGTTATTAGTGATGACGGTCAGCAGACTCTTTCAGACGCCATAGCAGTTAGAACCGCCGGAAAAGCTGCAGCTAAGCGCAGCGCCTCCAGTGAAGTTTTGGGTGCAGTCAACGTCATGAGAGCTCTTGGTACGTGCAAACAAACTATTTGTATTCGGGTCCGATGTCAACCAACGTTTGTTGTTACTGTAGGTGCAAGCAGGAAGGAGGCCACAGGCAAGCAGGAATCTAAAGCGTAGTACTGCAGGAGAATGCAAATAATGAAGAAAGATCGGAATATCGTCTATAACTCACCTTGCTTTTACCCAATACATTGCGGTATTTCATTTTTATTTTACGTACTTTTATGTTTGTGTTGTGGAGGTGCAGTGCTGGTCTATTTGGCGATTCCATTTGAAAATGTCTGGAACTGATCATACTTGTTCGTGCCGAAGTGATCGTAGGCTCGCTGCACCATGTTCTGGATGGTTGGTGCTACTTTCTTCTCGGACATATTGAGGAATAGACGTTCTTTCAGTCCCGATAAGGGACCAGCTGCGCCTCCAACGAAGCACGGAAGCTTGGAGTGGTAGCTCATGACTTCCACTAACGTGTAGATGGTCTCGGCGTGCTTTCGAGCTGCAAGAGCACCTTGGACACACAAGTCTGTAAAATACTGGAAATTAGAGGAATGGCGGCCACCAAGTACGTCCACCATCTCGGCTGTCAGCTTGAATGGGGCCGTCTCAAAGCTAAAGCTTCCTCCCGGTGCTCGGCCTAGGACTAAAACAGCACAAAACAGTGAGAAATGAACTCCAGTATCGCTTTTTGTAAAATAAAAAAAACCTTACAGAAGCCGAAGTCAATGTGGATAATGTAGCCTTCAATATCCAGCATGATGTTGCCATTGTGTCGATCCTTGATAGCAAGAATGTAACACACGATCGAGTACGCGGCTGTTAAATAGTGTTAGTTAGCAGCACAATGGAGGGACTTAAGCAAATAGACGTACCTAAACTGTGGATGAAGTTGAGTTTAGCCTGACGAAGCAGTTCAGCTCCCTCACCAGCATTGTCGCCACCTTCAGCATTGTTCGTTGCTCCGCCGTACATTTGTTCAAAGTGGCTGCGGAGGTTCTTGAATCCTGGGGTTTTCTTGATCCCATCAAGCGACATCGCATTGCGAACCACTTCAATGAGACCAGTGCTGGAACCTGTGGACAAGATGCGATACGGGTGCAGTCGTAGTGGCAGCTTTTCCAATTCAAAAACGTGCTGGAAGTACGAGATGAGCTGCATCACTAAAACTTCCTGGCGGAGATCATCGAAGCTCTTGGACATCAAACCAGAGAGACGCCAGCGCTCCGGATTCGCACATTGAATATTTTCCTGAAGACGGTCTGCTTTTGTGAAGGTCAGCTCACCGAACGTGTTCTCTATGCGTTGCTTGCGCTCATCATCCTGCCATAGATAAAAGAAAGAATAACCAAGTTCAGTCACCCAAAATTGAGCTGAATAGTAAATGGCAACTCACCGAAAGAAGTTCACGGAGAAACGCCGACATATGCCTAGGCGTTTGTTTAGCTCGAGATACTGGTGAAGTTCGTGTTTGCCTTGGCGCAATATCCGCGGCGTGATCATCAAATGTTGTCACAATCTCGCCGTCTTCATCGATGTTGTCACAGCCATCAGTGTCCCGAGTTTCATAAAGATCGTTGAATAAAACAGTGGAGACGTCTGCACCACTCTCATTTTCCTCAGTGGCAAAGTGGATCAAGCACGGTGCTCGTTCCTGGCAGAAGATGTTGGTTAGAAGTTTGCGAGAACAAAATACAAATGAAAAGTAAATAACTTACGTGAGTGCTGAAAACTCGACCTTCATCGCTGAACACCGATATGACGTTGCAATACGGCTAACAGAAAGTTGAAGCGAACTTGGTTAGTGTTGATAATGCCAGCATTACCAAATGATTGCAACTTACATCCGTTGACTTGCACAGTGGAATGTACGCTCGACTGGGTATTCGCAACTGTTTCAGAAGGGGTCCTAGTAACTCCTTGCGTTTAAGAGGCTCGACACGACGCAGTGCCTCCGATATATCCGTGATAGACTTGACAAAGTGAACCATACTGCAGAAGAACTCATACCGTCGCTGCTGATCTGGCTGCATTAGAGCCTGCATGAGCGCGTCGGAGCCACAGCAGTCCGTCGTTGAATACTGACTCACTTCGGTATCTCCTGCTTGGCTCACACCACCACTACTAAGCATCCGAGTTCGCATATTCGCAGCTAATGCATCGGCCGTGATTTCTGCTGGGCGGTTCATACTATCCGCTTTCGAAGGCGAGCCACTTCGAGATGGAACTGTAGCGGCGTCAACGGCGTTGCTAGTCACATTACTGGAGGATTGCATGATAAAGGTTCTCATGGCAAACGACATACGCGCCAGTGTGCGTTCAGGACTGCAACCGCCCTTGGTTGGGCTTCCAGCTGGGGGATCCGGTAACGCAGCGGTCTTCTGAATATACGCGACCCACGTGGATAATTCATCCGCAGTTTTCGCAGCAAATTTCGCCTTGGTCTCACTAAAGTCGTGAGCGATCTCAAAGTAAAACGGACGCTTATTTTCCACTATGTGCACTTTGGCGCCATGCAGCGGGATGGCTGCGCGAGGCTGGGAATCTGTAGGTTTTGTGAAGACCAGCAAGATGCGCTTCTCAATGCGACACCAACGCATCGTCCAGTTGCGTCGGCCCATAGTTCGTGTACCACCCCCTTTCTTGAGTAACCAACCACCGGAAATCGGGGCAACATCTTCTACAGCGCTAGCAGAGTCTGTGCTGCTCTGTTGAGCTGCGAAAAATCGACGATCGGCCATGAGAATCTGCTCCATCTCGTCCCGGGAGATACTTTGCCGTGTTAGCAGTTCCGACGCCTGGCGAGCTGCCGGAGATCCGTACACGAAGCACTGCTCGAGTGCTAGCAACAGTCGTGCACAACGTGCAAAGGTATGTGGGTTGTTTCCAGCACGCTTTGGACGGTTCTCGTCCAGCGCTGCGTAAATCATCCAGAAGAACTGCAATGCGAAGTGCACGCTACTCTGCGAGAGCAGGAGCACAAATTGCTCCATGTCTTCCATGGGTAGTTCTCGTTCGAGATGTACTACCATGTGCGCCAACTGCGGTAGGTAGAATTCTACTTGGTCCAGCATTGGTTGGGTGATTGGCATCGAGCACAGACGCTGGCAAAGTTCCGATGTGAACGAGGCATTGGCTCGATGTTTCCACATGGAGATCATCAGTAGTCGAACGTCCACACTTCCGTCATGAGCCAAAATGTCAGCAACACTGGGTGTGGGTAGCAACTTGGACTTGGTAGGGGATGGTGGTGGTGACGTGATCGTGATAGCGAACGGAGGTGAAGAATCCCCGGGGCTTGCAGGAACACCCGGTAGATTGGCGGTCGACGCCATATCGACTTGCAAGTGTTCCTCCTCAGTGACGGGTGGCCTTGAGCTCGGATGAGTTCTGGCTAGTGGCTAGCCTTGAACAGCAGTGCTGGCTAAATAAAGCGAGAGCCTCAATTTTGCAACCGAAACGTCGAAACGGACGCCATAATGAACAAGAATGCATTTTGCAATTAATTGGTACATGCGCTAATTAAAATCAACCTTTCTGGTGGCGCTGAGCGTCGCGGGCTTCCTCTCCTTAGAGCGTAAGGTTGAAGCGATCCGCCACGAAAGCTTTACGGGAGACCATCCGGACCCTCCGTATATCGATCGGTCGGCGCGATAGATACATGTACACTCGCCAATGCATTAGCAAAATGAAGGATAAAGCAAGGCCGCAGCGCCGCAACCAGCCGAGTTGAAGAGCTGCAGCATAAAATCGCCACTTGCCCGTGAGCACTGCTTAAAGGTGGGACCAGTGTTGGCCCGCGGTGTCCGCGCGCACGCAAGTCAGGCAGACGCGGCGAGTTTCGACGGAATCAGCTGGTCGACGCTCAGCGGTCCGCAGCGTGTGCAGTCGGTGGCGCGGCCAAAGATACGCCTTCAAGGTTAGGCCGGGGCCATTTGACAGCGGCAAAGGCCTGAGCCGATCGGGCCTCGATGGCCGGCCGGAGCCCGTGTTAAACGCGACGTTTGTCAAGCAAAGGCACACTCAAGCAAAAATAAGCAAACAAAATAAACACGCGCTGAATCCGTTAGCATTGACAGACGGGCAGCGATGGAATCACACTGTCGTGCGGACTTGGCGCGAGCTTTGCTGCCAGTGCCAACTTGGCACGCGGATTGTGTCACAACTTGTGACGCTCATCCCAAAGTGGGATTCTCGATTTTGACGTACTGGTACATGTATGTGTTGTTCCTGAGGACTGGAGCGGTCTTGCTGCTCCATGCCGCTTCAAACCAAGCAGACACATTCCCAGTCTTACATTATAAGTGCTCTGAAGCTTACGCAGCTTTTGATGCTGGGCGTGCTTCCCGGTTCAAGAAGAACCTTGTCCATCAGTGATGGGTCACTGGGCTGGTATCCTTTTGAAGTGCCGATCCCGGCCGGCGCGGTTGTCACCGATGGCTCGGAGCCATTGGCTCCACGGTGGACCCGAAGTACATCTGCACGCAAGGGTTCGCAGGCTGCGAATCACATTGGCCACAATCTTCGTAGCATTTGTTGATGCCCGCCCAGAACTCGCTGGACACAATGTTCACGGCTCGACTGCCAAAGCACTCGATGGCATTGAGTCAATCAAAGCGCACTGCTTGCTTTCGCGGCTGCGGATGAGAGAACGGGTAACAGTACGGTGTTCTGACACTTTCACGCCCAAGGCTCGCGTTTCGCAGAAGCCGGCAGCGTGGCGCAAAGCGACTTGCTGCTTGTGCAAGCAGATAACACACAATAACTCGGCCTGGATTCTTCGCTGCCGGATAGTACGGCAGCTAGACATATATGTATTGGTATCTGTGTCCAACAATTGCCTTCGAGCAGAGGCTCAAGCTGCTGCCACAGCCATATCAAGGTTGGCTACTGCCACATCTAGCGAGCATTGACACGCAGCGCGTCCCGACGCATGTGCCTGTCAGTGGTATTAATACATGTACCGTAACGTGCTAGCTATCGCCACACACAATTCTCTGAAAATGGCCGGGCATTTCGATTCGGACAAGAAAATCTACTCCGCAGAAGCAGGAATGGATGGGAACTGCAGCAGTACGTACTTGCAGTGCCGCAGCTTATATCCATAATAGACCGTCCGCGTTTCGTTGCAACGCCCCTCGCACTAGGGCACTGGGGAGATAAATCAGCGTTCGCATTGGGAATACAGATTGCAGCCAAGGGAATCAAACTGTGGCTGTCTGTCGTCTGGCCAAGAACAGTAGCCGTGTCACTGGTTCGAAACTGTGGCGGGGCCAAGACCACACCTCATCGAATGTTGTGTCTCTAACTTTTCAAAAGCTGCTGGCATGGCGATCTTAGAGCAGAACTGCCAAGTGGCGATCTTCGATCTCTGTTGCCACCACCGACAGCGTCATAACTCGTGCCACCGACCCCCTGCTGACCTCTGCAACCAATTGCTGCAGTCGTCGCAACTGCTTTCAACGCGTTTCTGCACCGATCGGTCCGTCTGCAGCCCATCCTCCTGCTGACTTGACGCCGCTCTCTGGCCGAGCGTCGGGCGCAATCGCTTTGCCAGCCCTCACTATCGATTTCCCCGACCCGAAAGCAAAGCGTTTATTAAATAGCTGCAGTGTTTCTCGAGCGTCTTGACACGCTCAGAAGTAAAGCAGCGGCTGCAGATTACAGACAGACACAGATATGGAGACGACAGACCAGAGCATGGAGGCGACCGAGCCCAAGAAGCAAGTGCGGTGGGGAACCGTGAGTGTCCTGGAATTCCGCGTGGGCTACAACGCCAGCACTGTTCCGGAGAGCGGTGGTCCGCCCGTGGGTTTGATTGGCCGACCGACGCGACACTCATACTCGATGATCGCGTCCGAGGACGACACGGAGAGCACCGACAGCGAGTGCGAGAGTGTGGACTCGGACTCGGACGCCGAGATGCTGTTGATGGAGACGATCCCGCTGTCCACAGGCTGTGGCCGACGCAGTCGTAACGACTTGTGGCTTGACCCGATGGAGCGCGCACGCATCCTGGCGGAGGACCATGGATTTCCGATGGAAGACATTGCACTGATCTGCCGCGACGTTCGGGCGACCCTGGACTCGCGCTCGTTCTCACGTTTGGATAATGTGACGGAGAAGACTCTGGAATCCTCGTGCGTGCAGCCGGTTCGGTGTGGCGACTTTTGCAGTTCTACGAGAGAGAAGGTGCTGCTGTATTGAGCTACATCAAGTGCTGCGGTCGATGCGGTCGACGCGGTCGACGGAGGGGGAAGACAGCAGCTCCACGTGTGAAGAAGTATTTTATCAAGAGCGCCATGAGGCGACGCAAGGATGGTCTTATTACCTTTCCGCCTTATAGGTCTGTGCGTGCTCTTCCAGTATTTATTGCTCCATGGTGTAGGTATAAGGAGAATTTAGAAAATAAAAGACATCGTGTTCACTACGACCGACTGCAGCGTTGACTTTCAAGACTTTGTCTTCGGCTCGTGCTGCAGGATTCGGAGGGATCCGTTCAATTGCATCGACCTCATTGCTGGATGGAAGTAGCTGAACTGTTTCGCTCGAGGTCGACGAGGTCACGAACGCTTCACTTGAATTTCTGTCGACAAGAGTGACCTCCGTGGTAGGCTTAAAAGCTTACAGACGCTCATAAATCTGATTGAAATGACACTTTTACCGTAAAGGTGTCATCTCATTTAGTTTAGGAACCGATTTGATACAATTGCATCGAAGCTGAGCCTCTCGACTACGGTTCATGCAGCTTTGCAAGGCATGACGATCGGCCGACCAGGTTTTACAATTCAATGTACGGGCGCCCATGTCAAAATCGAAGGTCTCGCTCGAACCGGTTCGGAAAGAGGCATTCCCGAACAAGTTACGCACGGTGTAAATAGCTGCAGTACCAGCTTGGCTTCGGATCGCTCCCAGGAAGGGGATATTTGCTGGGCAACCTATACGAACCGGCGGGCCGGCCTCATCTGGCAAAAAGCTAGCGTTGGCAATGAGTCATTTCCGACGCAAGCCTCTTGTCAAACGCGCGTGGCACTCGAGCTGAAGTAATAAAGAGGCGACGAACTGCAGTGGAATGAGCTTTGTCATTCACCGGTGGCATTGCCACCAGTGAATTCGAGGACAAATCAAACGCTTCGCGTCGATCTTCGCCACATTGCCTCAACCGAGGTTATCCTCGCCTCGAGCGTGAATATGTAAACGTGTGCCGTGGGGATGTGTACACTCTGGAGTGTTCAGTTTTCAGGTCCATGTACATAACTTATGTAATATAAGTACTGTATTCATGCTTGTAAATATTTTCGTATCTGCACAGTAGATCCAAGATATCGATAGAGCAACGAGAAGCTCAACACTCGATCATTCTAAGCGTCTATGGTGGTTTTCTCCTGCTGAGCTGGGCCAGCTCAGCTGGAACATGTAGCTTCGTTGAGAATCGTACCGAAAGCCAACCTTGTTTGGAGACTCTGATACGAGTCCAGCCGGCTCCCTATCTTACAATGTGGCGCTGTCAAGGGCAGTGTTATCGCCGCGTCCAAAGTTCCTGCACTGTGCGCGCCACGAACTACTTTCGTTGTGTCAGCCAAGTTCAAGAGGCAAATTAAAAGCCGCCACCTATCATGTGTCCTAACAAAAAGTTACCGTTATCAAAACACATGAACGCTTGGATTCGTTTCAGCAGACTGTAAAACAGGTGGGACCAACGTCCCGGCGATGTTTTAGCATCGCGATCTTCGCGCAAGTCATCTGGACGGCAGAGAAGACCTGCTGAGCCCAAAGCATGTGCAGTCGGTGGCACGTTGCACGGTCGCCGCTAAAGAAACCACGCATATACATTAATAGGAATCGACATTTCAAGCCAAGGTTTGAAATGTACCCGTAAGTTAATCCAAGCACTGACAAATCGAGGAAAACAGAGGTCATGTTGGCGATATCTTGCCGGTAAAGCGCGAGAAGATAAGCGCGTGCCGGGGTCTACAAACGGGCAGTGCTCGCACTGTTGTGCGAGCTTTGCTGGAGTCCTGTTTAACCCTTCGGCATCTTGATTCCCGCGTCACCAGCATGCAAGCCACGCGGGTTCCGATTTGGGACTGCTTGGCGAGAATAATGAAGAACGTGCTGTAGTCACCTCGCTTCAAATGATCGTCTGCGTCGATACGACCCGCCTTTACTTCATAGTACTTATATTCTTTGTCGCGTATCCCCACGGCACACGTTTACATATTCACGCTCGAGGCGAGGATAACCTCGGTTGAGGCAATGTGGCGAAGATCGACGCGAAGCGTTTGATTTGTCCTCGAATTCACTGGTGGCAATGCCACCGGTGAATGACAAAGCTCATTCCACTGCAGTTCGTCGCCTCTTTATTACTTCAGCTCGAGTGCCACGCGCGTTTGACAAGAGGCTTGCGTCGGAAATGACTCATTGCCAACGCTAGCTTTTTGCCAGATGAGGCCGGCCCGCCGGTTCGTATAGGTTGCCCAGCAAATATCCCCTTCCTGGGAGCGATCCGAAGCCAAGCTGGTACTGCAGCTATTTACACCGTGCGTAACTTGTTCGGGAATGCCTCTTTCCGAACCGGTTCGAGCGAGACCTTCGATTTTGACATGGGCGCCCGTACATTGAATTGTAAAACCTGGTCGGCCGATCGTCATGCCTTGCAAAGCTGCATGAACCGTAGTCGAGAGGCTCAGCTTCGATGCAATTGTATCAAATCGGTTCCTAAACTAAATGAGATGACACCTTTACGGTAAAAGTGTCATTTCAATCAGATTTATGAGCGTCTGTAAGCTTTTAAGCCTACCACGGAGGTCACTCTTGTCGACAGAAATTCAAGTGAAGCGTTCGTGACCTCGTCGACCTCGAGCGAAACAGTTCAGCTACTTCCATCCAGCAATGAGGTCGATGCAATTGAACGGATCCCTCCGAATCCTGCAGCACGAGCCGAAGACAAAGTCTTGAAAGTCAACGCTGCAGTCGGTCGTAGTGAACACGATGTCTTTTATTTTCTAAATTCTCCTTATACCTACACCATGGAGCAATAAATACTGGAAGAGCACGCACAGACCTATAAGGCGGAAAGGTAATAAGACCATCCTTGCGTCGCCTCATGGCGCTCTTGATAAAATACTTCTTCACACGTGGAGCTGCTGTCTTCCCCCTCCGTCGACCGCGTCGACCGCATCGACCGCAGCACTTGATGTAGCTCAATACAGCAGCACCTTCTCTCTCGTAGAACTGCAAAAGTCGCCACACCGAACCGGCTGCACGCACGAGGATTCCAGAGTCTTCTCCGTCACATTATCCAAACGTGAGAACGAGCGCGAGTCCAGGGTCGCCCGAACGTCGCGGCAGATCAGTGCAATGTCTTCCATCGGAAATCCATGGTCCTCCCCAGGATGCGTGCGCGCTCCATCGGGTCAAGCCACAAGTCGTTACGACTGCGTCGGCCACAGCCTGTGGACAGCGGGATCGTCTCCATCAACAGCATCTCGGCGTCCGAGTCCGAGTCCACACTCTCGCACTCGCTGTCGGTGCTCTCCGTGTCGTCCTCGGACGCGATCATCGAGTATGAGTGTCGCGTCGGTCGGCCAATCAAACCCACGGGCGGACCACCGCTCTCCGGAACAGTGCTGGCGTTGTAGCCCACGCGGAATTCCAGGACACTCACGGTTCCCCACCGCACTTGCTTCTTGGGCTCGGTCGCCTCCATGCTCTGGTCTGTCGTCTCCATATCTGTGTCTGTCTGTAATCTGCAGCCGCTGCTTTACTTCTGAGCGTGTCAAGACGCTCGAGAAACACTGCAGCTATTTAATAAACGCTTTGCTTTCGGGTCGGGGAAATCGATAGTGAGGGCTGGCAAAGCGATTGCGCCCGACGCTCGGCCAGAGAGCGGCGTCAAGTCAGCAGGAGGATGGGCTGCAGACGGACCGATCGGTGCAGAAACGCGTTGAAAGCAGTTGCGACGACTGCAGCAATTGGTTGCAGAGGTCAGCAGGGGGTCGGTGGCACGAGTTATGACGCTGTCGGTGGTGGCAACAGAGATCGAAGATCGCCACTTGGCAGTTCTGCTCTAAGATCGCCATGCCAGCAGCTTTTGAAAAGTTAGAGACACAACATTCGATGAGGTGTGGTCTTGGCCCCGCCACAGTTTCGAACCAGTGACACGGCTACTGTTCTTGGCCAGACGACAGACAGCCACAGTTTGATTCCCTTGGCTGCAATCTGTATTCCCAATGCGAACGCTGATTTATCTCCCCAGTGCCCTAGTGCGAGGGGCGTTGCAACGAAACGCGGACGGTCTATTATGGATATAAGCTGCGGCGCTGCAAGCGCTGCTGCAGTTTCCAACCATTTCTGCAGTAGATTTCTTGTCCGAATCGAAATGCCCGGCTATTTTCAGTGGGGATAGCTGGTACATGTACCACTTGGCAGGGGAGTCCATGCGCTGCGTGTCAATGCTCGCTTCATGTAGCAGTAGTCACCCTTGACAAGGACATCAGACTGTTTGCCAACAAGCACCTTGCCCAGCAAGGTGGTAAGTTGCGATTTTTGTAAATCAATAGGTCTGGCGTGCTCCCGCTGGAAGTCCCCAGCAGCTGGCGAAGAATGGTATTTTCCATATGGTCATCGATCGCGAGCAATTGTGCGTCTTGACTGAGAAACGAGGGTCTCTGGCGTGAACACTGTTCAGAATACTGAACTGAACCCGGTATTTCAGCTGCAGCGCGAAAGCGAGCAGTATGCATGTACAGCGGGTCGGGTAATTGGAGGCAACCCCTCTTGAATTGATATAAAATGGTACCTACCAAGGCTTCAGGAATCCGTTTGGCGCGAAACTTGAACTAAAAGCTGCGCAATTCTTCTCTGGGGCTCGCTTTGCGCACCGTCATGGTTATTCTTCCTTAACGTTCCGCCAATCAGCATCGTTTCAAAACACGGTGAAGTAAAAGTGAAGGCACCCCTCCCAGTCAAAAATAATATCTTGATGTTTGTATTGATCCATAAATGTTGCACGAATGTTGTACTAATTAGTATGGCAACGACAGGGTAGTCCGCTGTTGGCGCGCTCCAGCGGTGGACACCGCAGCATTTCATTCTCCATTTTACCTTCTACCAAGCTTATGGGACGCCAGCGCCACGAATATTCCCACGAATTGCGCGTGCTTTGCGTGCAGAAGCATTTACGTGGACTTGGATACACGAAAATCAGCAAGATGCTCGAGATTCCTCGCGGATCAGTGCAGCATTATCAAGTTTTTCAAGAAGAACGGACACTCGGTTGTGTCGCCTCGCACCGGGCACAAGAAGATAACGGTTGTACGCCAGGACCGTCGTATTGTCCGTGTTGTGGAGAACAATCCATTCATTAGCATTAGCGCTGCTAAGCTGGCGGCTGAGGTCGAGACTGACATCGGTAGGAGATTTCGCCGTGGACTATTCGCTCTAGGATTCATGAAAGTGGTCTAAACGGCCGGTCCGCAAGGAAGAAGCCGTACCTGTCGAAAAAGCATCGCGCTGCCCGATTGGCCTCCGCTAAGAAGTACGGTCACCTCAGCCAAGAAGACGGGGATGACGTACTTTTCACTTACGAGGCAAGAGTGGAGCTCCAGGGGACAGCCGGCCGTGTGTCCGTCTGGCGCAGGACACACAAAGCCTTCTCTGACAAGTGCGTGCTGCCGACATTCAAGAGTGGCCGTCAGTCCGTCGTGGTCTGGGGATCTATTTGTGGCAACGGGGTTGGTACCCCACACATTTGCTCTGAAAGTGTGACGGGGGTGTACTACCGTCACATTCTTCGGTCTGAGATACATATTACCAAGCTGCAAACGGCTTGCCTGCACAAACTTCTTTTGTGCAGACATGCCCCTGCACACCGCGCCAAGTTGACGAAGGCTTGCATCAAAGAACCTGAAGGACCTGGGGCACCCGGCGCAGAGCCCTGATCTAAACCCAATCGAGAATGTATGGGCCGAGATGAAACGAGAACTGAATCGAAACCCAGCCACTTCGGTGGACGATTTGAAGCTAAAAGCTATCTGGCTTGCCCTCGATGATGACATGATTCGGAAGTTCGTGCGCTCCATGCCTCGCCGCCTAGATGCAGTGAAAAAAGCGCATGGGGATCATATACGAAGTACTAAGGTCAAGTTTTATACTTGATTTTAGTATAGGAGATCAAAATAAAATGAAGGTGTTTTCTTTGCACTTCAACTTGGGTGCCTTCATTTACCCGACCCGCTGTACTAGTGCTTTGCCATCCGACGCGGATTCCGACTCAGAATCCGTTACAGCTCGGAAATTCCGAGCCGTGATTGGACAGTCATCAACGAATGCTGCGAGGATTGGGCGACCCGAGTCCGACTCTAAGTTGCTCAGAAGCGAGTCTAGGCCACCAGTAGACACATTTTCATACACCAATAGACACATACTAGACGTCAGTAGACATGAGACAACAACACTATACACAAAGTAGTCAGGTGGTACATCAGTATACAGATTATAATACTGGCAGTCAACAGACACACGTGCAAGGAGCGGACTTCAATGACGCATATGCGTCACGACCTCATCCTTTGCTCCAGCAGCCACTCGTCTTAGCCGTCACTCGTCACTGGTTGCTCCAGCAGCCATCTGTCTTTAGACGTTACCAGTAACACGAGTCGTCCCGACCCCCACATCTCCACTACGATGCCTCCGTCCCAAACCTGATCAAAGTTGAGGGAGTGCCTAACTGAAGATGCTTTTCATAGATACCGCTGGCAAGCTTTCTGTTGCTCGGTCGTGCGCGGCGTGAGGCCGTTTGTCTGCTCAATTTGTCAGGGGGGCCATGAAATGATCGAGCGACACCTGCACTACAAGAGCGTAACTTGTGAAGGTGTCGTGCCATCTACAAAGTGACCGGTTCGCTGGAAAGTTCGTCACTGTCCTTCAGGTTCCATTTGGGTCGTTCTCAGCAGCGGGGAAGGGCATCATCGTGGTGATATTGAGTGTGTTGTTTCACCGCGTCCTAAGGTCACACCTGAAATGAAATCCTACATTCATCGGATGGATGAATTGCAGTGCCTCCTCGCCTAATCTGGAGCAACCTCCTGCGAGCACCTGACGTTCTGAAACCAGTGCTGGGCTACGCTTCTTACGCTCAGGTCCAGCGTAGTGCTAGGTATATTCGCTGGCTTCAATGATCTAAAAATTTGCTTGAACGAGTAAAGGAACTGGTGCGATCGAAGGCATTTGTGGCAGACATTGACCCCGAGTCGGCTTTCGCTTTTGGTAATCTAGAAGTCGATGAGGGTTTTCCATTCGTAGGAAATGGAGAGGACGAGCAGCCATTGATTTTGGGGATTACGACTTTGAAACTACTGCGAAGAATTTTGGCACTGCAGAACCGTGAGCCATTTTTGATCTTTCATTTGGACGCAACATTTAAACTTAGTGATCTCGGATATCTTTTGATCACGTGTAGAATTACGGGTAAACGCCGCGTTTACCACCTTGCTGGACTATTTATCGTAAGTCTACGAGGCTATCAGAACATTCGCTAAGGTATTCAAGACACACATGAAGACTTCACTCAGAATAGATGCGGCGATGGGTGACGCTGAAGCCGCCCAGCTCAATGCTTTGGGAAAGATTATAGGCTTCGACAGCTGCAAGTACTTGATGCACTTCTTTCATGTGTTGTACAACGTCTGAAAACGCATCAGTCACTTGCCTGATTTAGTCCGTGCAGTTGTTTATCATCGGATTCTGGATATGCACTACACTCGAAGTGAAGATGATTTGATTTCTGTATGAGGTCGAGTGATGAGTGATTGGCAACGTGATTCTTGCTTGTGGGTCTTCGTCAACTATTCTATAGTCAATGGCTGAGAAGCAGGTTTTGGTGTTGGCAGATCTATCACTCCCCAGGTGGGTTCGCAACAACAAACAATCCTTGCGAAGTCTTCGATGCTAGTTTTAAACGGTACACGTTGCGAAAGACTGTGGACACGAAACGACTGATCCTAAAGCTTTTCACAATTGCTGAAGACTGCTCTATTTGTGCACCAGCAGCAGCTACTTCTTCAATTCCGGCTCCTCCACAAGAAGCTAAAAGACTTGCAAAAGTTCTAGTTTCAACAAAGCGTGTTGCAGTGTTTTGTACAAGTGATGAATCAATTGTTCGAGTTCGTTACCTTGGTGATCAAGAACGCGACGATCAAGACATTCAGAATGTTTCCGGTATTGGCGATTGCCGGGTTTCCGATACAGTACAAGGTGCAGAATTTGTCAGCTCAGCAGAATGCTTGACGGGCGACGAAAAAAAAAGTCAGCAAAGAATGGACTGTGCTGGATGCCGTTCGCGAGTTAGGAGGGAAGGAATCAACTCTGAGGGAGTAGAAGAAGAAGTACTGGGATCGTCTGGATGAGGAAGGAGGCTCGGAGCGTATGCGAAAAAAAGGGGGTGGCACAAAACACAGGATAAAACCGTATTGACTACTTCGATAATGCGCAAGTGGCAACGATTCTTTTGCTGAGATATTGCTTTACTGCCCAAATATCGACGATTTTATTAAGGAGTTCCCGATTTCAAGCTCCCAGAAGACGTGGGTGGGGCGTTTTATTAAGGGCTATTCTATAAATCCCTCGGACAGTATTACATCACTGCTACCAAACATATCATCACCGTCACTTACAATTGCACCACTGCTATCCGAAATGTTACCGTCACCACCAGGAATATCACAGCCCCCACTTGAAATATCACCACATACAGCACCAATTGCTCCACCTTGACCGGAGCTTGCACCACCAGCACGAGAACTTGCTCCTCCTTCCTGCTCATCGTGCTGCCCTGCGTTCTGTACGTCTGTTTCAACCGTCTCGTTCGCGACGCTCTGCATATTTTCATTCACCGTCTCCTGCGGGAGGTCCAGCGCATCCGCGGCCACGGATCCGTCGCCTGGGGCATCGGTGACGTGCTGCATTCCGCTTGGTGAATGAGTGACGCCGTCTGCTTCGACAGGCGTGCTGTCTGGCTGGCCCGGCCCAACATTATGACCCCGACTAGGAATTGCAAGAGGGTAATTCATCCGGAAACAGCAGTTGCAGCTCTGCCGCCAGCGTTGCAGAAAGTGATGGGTCTAGCAGCTCAGATGCCTCAGAAGAAAGTCTATTTGAAGCTGATTTACCTGCCACGAAGTCAAACGAACCTGTCAATCAGACCGCGGTACAGCGCGTTTTTAGAAAGTGACACCCCATGAATGAATCGGTGCTTCAGTGGAGAAAATGAAAATGCTTATGTTTGCATTTTTCCTGACGGCCTAAAACGTATTTTGTCCGACGGATGGCTATCCGAAACAGCGATCGATTATTATATCCATCGCTACATCACATCAGTGTCTGGATCGGTGTATGTGTGCGGAACTTCGACTTACAAGACAATTGACCTTGCCCAGATGCAAGCACGAAAACTGGTCTTATGGAGCAAATGACGGGTTTGGTCGAATGGTCAAAATATTCTATCGCTATAGTCCCTATCACCGGCAACGATCACTGGAGTTTTGTTGTCGTGGTCAATGCATTGAGAGAAGGCACGACAAGTTTGTATCATGTAAACTCCATGAGAGATTACCATGCCGCTCCCTACGCTATTGAAGCGGTGAAATTGGTAATAGCTAAAGAGCGCTTTAAACGAACAGATTATATTCGCAGACGCGATTGGAGCTACGGTGTTTTCAACACTAAGCCTCAGCAGAGGAATACGGTCGAGTGTGGAATTTTCATGCTGCACTACATGGAGATAATTTCCAAGCACGTCGTGAAAAGGATGGGCCAGCTTACTTCGAAACCCATCTCAATCAAGGCTATGTTAAGCACGTGGACGACAAGTGGCTTCAACGACACCCTTCTAGTGTAGCCTGCTTGCCTTGACAACGCGAACCCGCTCCACAAGTAGCCGGCGAGGTGCAGCGTTTACTCAGTGCCCTTTAAACTCAGAAAGAACGCGTGTGTGTGGTCCACACACGTATTGATGAAGCCAACCAAGCTGTTGCCTTTAATTTTGGACTGACTATGTGTGTACAATGGCGGTCAATCCGTGTGTGTATTGATGGTCACATCGTTGTCTACTGACGTCCTTTACTCCTCAGAAGCCTATGCACGGTGTATTGCACCGGGCAAGGAGTATTTACCTACACTTATCTACGTTGGGCACCGAGGATTATGTTTTGGCCGGCGACCTGGAATGAAGTACCGTTCTCGTGAGCAGGGTCTTTCGCGTCAGCACTGTGATACGATCACTGCCTATTGATGCCAATGGCACTATCCGGACGATCATACATCCACCGGACAAAAAAAAAATACGATTGACCTTCCTAACCCTTTGATAAACAAGCATATGTTTATCATTAATAATCGAAAGACAGGTGATAATAAATGACGAATATATGTTCGATTCCCACGTAGTTTTCTTGCCATTCGGAAATGTCTAAATTCAGGAAATAGCAGTTTGTACAAGAATACGTTTTATGATACTGGATATTGTATATGTTGTACCAAACTATCGGTCTCCTTCTAAGCCATGTATCTGACACTTAGCCTTTCGATTACGAGAAAACATGACAAAGACATTCAACTCAAAATCAAAATATATTGATGGGCGTTACTCGTATTTGTGTCGTCCGATGTCGTCGGCCTCGGAAAAACGGTAATACCGTAATTACTGTATTAGACCACTAAAATAATTGATTATTGGGAATGCGCAAAATCAATTAAAAACAGTACTGGACCAATAATATCAATAAAATACCAATATACAAGGTTGGGCAGCCACCGACCAGCCACCGACCAGCCATCCCAACGATTGGAGCGCAGCAAAGAATGCAATCGTTGGCTCAGAAGCCACGCCACAAACACAGGACTGTTCTGATCATGTACTCATTGTCTTTTTTGACAAGATGGCCCCCAACCGTGAGACCGGCGCTTTTTTTCCCTCGAAGACAAGGACCATGGTGTCTTCCGATGCCAGCTCTGTGGTGTATCCCGCAAGCAGCAACCCGGGTCGGGCTACAGCAACCTGCGGTCCCACCTTACGTCCACCCACCCCGACTTCGAGGAGACCTACAACGCCTCGGTGGCGTCTGACGCACCCCTCTCCAGCTTCGGCTTCGTTTCCGAGGCAATCCAGCACCGCTACCAGTGGCTTCAATGGGTCGTCGAGAGGAACCAACCCTAAACGAAGTGGACAACCCACTTACTCGGTCTAAGTCCCTTTGGAAGCCCGTTTCGTCGAAGACCTTGAAGGTCGCCATGCAGAAGTGCGCAGGAAACGTCGGTGCTTTCATTGGTAGAGAGATGGGCAACGTGTTCGGTGTCATGTGGGATGGGTGGTCCCACTCTACTGTGCACTATGTAGCCATCAATGCCGTGTACACCTTGGCAAGCAAGCGCGTGGAGCGGCTTCTGGCGCTTTCGCTCATTGAAGAGGGGAGTCAAGACGCTGAGGTGCACATTGAGATGTTTAGCGCGTGCTGGAGTTGTACAACAAGGACATCACGATGATGGCCTTTCTAGTTGCTGATAACTGCAGTACAAACCAAAGAATCGCTACGCTCCTAGAGTTACCCCTTGTGGGTTGCGCTAGCCACCGGTACAACCTAGTTAGCGGTAAACCGGTATTTGGTTGCGTACAAGCCTGAGCTCGCTGCCCTGAACCAGCTCATGGTGAAGCTTCGACACTGCAACAATGCCGCCAAACTATCGAAGCTCACAGACCTGAAACCTATCAAATGAAATGTGACCCGCTAGTCCTCGATCTTCGAGATGGTGCTGCGCTACAAGCGCATCCGTGATTCTATTCGTCAAGTTGAGGCGGTTGACGACTTCGTTTCGACGGGCGCAGCCCACAAGAAGTTGATGGGCCTTCTCGACCATCTCAAGAAGCTTGATAGTGTCTGCAATACACTTCAGCACGAGCGCGCCAGCATGGCGGACGTGCGCCTGCTTTTCGATCAAGTGATGGACGACTATCCGATCATGGCTAGACACTCGCGTCCGAGCGCGAACATCGTGCACACGCCTGTGTTTGAAGCTGCCCTCGTCATGATCTGCAACGACAGCAAGCTGACAGCGAGTGAAGCACGCGCTATGCAACGTTTCGTGATGGTGCCGAAGACGAGTGCTGGCAAGAGGAAGGAGCGGTCGGAAGACAGCTACGCCATCGATATCCTCCGAGGAGGAAAACAGCTGCGGACGAGTGCATCGTCGGTACATTACTGCGATTTGGCCAGAGAGGTACCTCCGACCTCTAACACGGTCGAGCGTTTGTTCTCTCAGTGTAAACTTGTTTTGACGCCTCAACGATCGTGCATGATACCCGCCAACTTCGAGATGTTGGCGTTCTTGCGCGCCAATCGGGACTTGTGGAACGCAACGTCGCTGGCTGACACCGAGTAGGTAATGGCCACATGGTCAAATCGTTGAAGGATGATTCACATGATAACTTCAATATACGGATATTGGACCCGTTATTATTATTGCCTCCGTTGGTATTGCCGTCATTATTACGTAGGTATTCGCCTCGCCGTACAATAGATTACTGTATTGTCCGACCCCTGGTTGGAGCAACTACGTGAAGGTCATGACTGGCGCCTTCCGGGCATGGCTGCAAGGAGTCGCATGCGAGCCTGGGGTCAGTGGATGGACTCTGGAGTCCGAGTGAATGAGACAGAGAGAGGATGAGAGAGAATGAGGGTTGTGGTGAGATAGAGTTAATGCTATTTTAGGGTACAGAGTCACTACGAGGATGACTACGATGGTGACTTCGCCCGACCAAAGTGCCGAACAGAGCTCATCGGAGCGCGCTGCAGGCAGCGGTGGCATTCGACAAACGATGCGGACACTGGCGGCGGTGGTGACGCTGCAGACGAACAGCGGCGGCACTGTGACGCTGGAGACGACAGTGATCCGCGGATCCACGGGCAGGGCTGGGTTCGAGATCTTGGAAGACGAAGGTCCACAAGATACTCTGCGAGCAGACGGTCGCGGAGCGGCCAGCGGCGGTGATGCGGAGCAGGTATCGGTGGCGAGCAGCAGTACGGGCACGAGAAACCAGCATGGGGACCCGACGATACCGCTAGTGAGTCCCGAGGGAAGCGTCAGTGGTTTGGGAAACACGTTCGGCCCGGGAGGCGCTGGTGGCGCTGGAGCAGGACGTACACCTCCTCCGCGAAGAACTTACGTGAGAGGGACTACTGGATACAGCGTGGTCGAGGCAAGACCGCCACAACAGCCGATCGTCGTCCACGAGAAGGCGAAGGCGGTAAAGTTGACAAAGTTCAAGGGGCTGGACCACACCATGTCCGTAACAATGTGGTTGAAGACGGTCCGTGCTGAGGTTCGCCGGTAGGCCGTGTCCATGCGCGTTCAGCGACGTGACGATCAGCTTTACCACGAGGTCGCGTCACAAGTCAAAGGCGAGGCAAAGCGCTGGTTCGCGACGGTGGTGGAGTCGGTGTCACCCGAGGAGGAGAAAATCAACACCTTGGCAGTGTGCTCCGCACGAAGTACAGGCCGCAGCGGTCGGAATCAGAGATGGACGACCTGCTCAATTCGCGGCGGCAGATATGCGGTGAGCGCTTGGCGGGCTACGCTCAGTCCCTCCCAGAGATTGCGGGGCGTGGCGAGATCAGATGACTGGTAAGTAGACGCGTTCTTGAAGGGCATAAGCAGCGCGACGGGGGTGACGCATGTGCGTGGCCACCGACCGTGAACGCTCGACGAGGTCTTGAACGTGGCAATTCCGCAAGTGGGAAATTACCGAGAAGGGTATGGCGTCGAGCTGGGGGCGGCCATCTCAGCTAGGGACACGCGCGAGACAACGGCCGGACGCGGGCCCTTGTCGACCACCTCGGCAACGGCGGAAGCCAAGGAGCAGTCGGGACTCTTGGGCAGTGGGGTGACCGGATATGGCCTGGCGTGGGCCACAACATCAAAGCCACCACGGTTCGAAACTGATGGTCGACCGTTGGACAACGGGAAAGTCGGTTCGAGCGAGTGGTGGAAGGCGATACCGCCTGGTTTGAACTGGTAGGCGGAGTGGCACAATGGACGTTGCGCGAGCGGCTAGCGCTGGACACGAGCAGTACGGAACGCGCGACAAGACGCGCAAGGCCGATGACCAGCGGCGGTGGAAGGATCGTGCGGCGACGGGAAAGGGGTGTGGAGATCCGGTGGCTACCCCGACATTCCCACGCGACAAGGGCGATTCAAGAACCAGGAGCGATACGAGGCGACGAGGAAGACGCGTGGTCCAAGGAACGACATGTGCTTTTACTGCGGTGGCCTCGGGCACTTCGTCCGCGAGTGCAAGCTGAAGGACGCTGACGTGGTCGGTAGAGCGGCCGCAGAGTACTCGAGTGGTTGAGTGCTCACAACTACTCAGAGACGACGTACGTGCGGCTCGAGAAGACGCGGCGGAAGGCCACGAAGGACGGCGTAAGGATGTTGACCAAGGGCCAAGCAGACGCAACTGGCTACACGCCACTGATGGCGAGGGTGGTAACAGCCAAGAAGTTGGGTCGACGTGAGCACGTGAAACGGTACGAGTACCAGAGCTGCAGCGGGTACCAGGGCTGCTGTCGGGGACAACGAGCGACCAGCTCGAGTCGGGCGAGTACGCGCAGTCCAAGCACCGACCGTGTGGTCATTGCCGACAGCGCAGTTGAGGACGAAAGGAGTCTGGCGAAACATCAAGATCGGCACGGGGGATCAGTACAGCGTCGCAGGAGAAGGCTGGCAGGCAGCAAGGGAGCTGCTGACTGGGTTATTACCGGTTGATTGCGTAGAAGGGTTTAAGGGCGCGGTGGACCGAGTGCTCGGTGTGCGCAGGTTCCGGTTCAAGACGCCATACGGACGGGACATGACGGTGGCCGCGCTGGTTGTGGAAGGCGCACCGGACGAGTTCCTCCTCGGTGAGCACTGGATGATGCGCAACGGCGTGAAGATCGACTTCACGGCGTGTGGTATGAAGTGGTACGATGGGGACGACAAGAAGATTGTTCCGTTCAGCTGCACTACGAACAGACAACTCGACGACGACGGAACGGTGCAGGTGCGACTGGTGAAGGCGGCGAAGGTCGTGACGAGCATGGGTAGGAGGTTGGAGCTGGCAGTGCCAACACCGGAGGGCACTACGGGTTTGTGCATGCCCGCCCACCGCGTAGAGCCACACTTGTTGTTAGCTCCGACTCTGATCACGGTGTGAGACGGCAAGGTGTCTGCTCCCGTGATGAACCTGGTGGTCCAAACTACGAAGTTAGCATCAAAGAAGCCCTGGGACCTGGGCACCGATGACCGACGACATGCAGGTGCTCGACGTGTCCGGGGTGCTGACGAATGCAATGGTGCGGCAGTGGTTGGCCGACCTGAGCGCGAGGGAAGAAGCACTGAGCAACAAGAAGAACTGGACATGGGTGATATGAACGACGACGACAAGGAGTTGCTGCTGATGGTGCTGCGGCGCTACCCAAAGCAGTTGGAACCGAGAGAAGGTTGTCCACCGATGACGACGTTGGGCGCCGAAAATGATATTCATACGGGCATCGAGTCCCCGATCAAGAGCTGACCGAGGCGGCATGCCCCGACCGAAATGGAGCTGATTGACGAGAACGTAGACGGCATGCTGAAGAACGACGTAGTCGAGAAAGGATGCGGGGCGTGGGGGTTCCCCGTCGTTCTGGCCCGGAAGAAGGACTGGTCGGTGCGGTCCCGCATCGACTACCGGCAACTGAATGCAATCACAAAGGGAGACGTGTTCCCGCTCCCGCGCATTAATGACGCATTGGACAGTTTACACGGTGCAAGACGCTACACAAGCCTCGACTTACATGCGGGCTGCTGGCAGGTGCCCATGGCCAAGAAAGACAGGGATAATACCGGCTTCGTGGCACACAAAGGACTCTTCCGGTTTCTGGGGATGCCCTTCGGGTTAAAGAACGCGGCCGGGACGTTCCCGAGGATGATGTGATGCGAGGACTGACTTGACAGAGCTGCCTGGTTTGCCTAGACGACGTCATATTCTTCACCATGGGTAGTGTGGCGCACCACGTGGTGGGGTCGGCGGCGGTGCTGGTGAGGCAGTCCCAAGCGGGGTTATCCTTGAAGGCGAGTAAGAGTTCGTTTGCGACAGAGAAGTTGGAAGACTTGGGCACTAGCTGAATGCAGACGGTGTGCGCCCGAAGACCAGTTTAGTGAACAGTGTGGCGAAGTTTCCGGTGCCAGCGGAGGTAAAGGCGGTGAAGCGGTTCGTGCACCTGACCTGCTATTACCGGCAGTTTGTACCGAAGTTTGAGAGCAGGGCGGCTCCGTTGACGAAGTTGCTCAGGAAGGGTGCCGAGTGGCACTGGGGCGAAGACCAACATACGGCGTTCGAGGACATGAAGTCGAAGTTGGCTAAGAGGCCGATCCTAGCGTATCCGGCCTTCACGCTGGCAGATGACGTTTCACAGACCGGATTGGCGGCCTCGCTCATCCTGATCAGGGCGAGGGCGAGCAATCATGGGATCAGATGAGAGTACAGAACTTCTTGCGATTCATGTTTACACTCAAGTCCTACAACTACAATTCGGACCTCGCTAAGGCCATGAGTGCAGAAGATACAAGATAGCCTTCCTAGCCAATGGAAGATGAAGAAAGATCTCATGCGTCCCTCCTACATGTGCCCATGGGCAAGGACAGGAGTTAAATGCAGCTAAAATCGTTGTTTTTGTTGAATCAAGAATAAATATTTTTTGCACCTTCTCAAAAAAAAGTGCTGCTTTAATCAGCTTTAGCTAACGTGCACCATGGTCTTTGTTGTTATCATTGTGCTAAACCTATTGAAATATTAACTTTACTTAGCATTGGTATGGAAAATTTCCATACAAAAGTGTAAATCATGCATAAATGCTTGCTTTTAACCTACTACCCGCAATCTAAATAATGCAATTATGCATGTTATACGTGATATTCTATTGTCACATTTCCTAAAACAAGCATTTATGCATATTTTACAAAAATTCAGCAACTCGTATACTTGGTTAATAGTATGAATTGTTGCATGTCATTGGATACAATTTGCAAAAACAAGCAAAATGCTTGGCTTTACACGGGTCTACCACAATAGGGTTAATACTATCAAAGAGAATCAGGGTAGATGATTCAGTTACTATTCAATACTTTTGTAGCTCAGCCTCTTTATAATAATTCGAAGTCGTTTTATAAACCGATGTCCAGAAAAAGGACAAATCGATCTAGTTAGTTAGAAGGATTTTGCAGTACATCTACAGGACATTGTGATCTACCCTTTTTAACCAATGACAGAGGAAGCTAAAATGAATTAAAACCAATCAGTTTGCTTGTTTCATTTTATAATGGGAGAATCTATGGAGATCGCGTTACGGAGATCGAGGGTGTTGAAACCATGCGAATGGTCACTCTCAAAAATACTTCACACAAAAATAGCTACTTCGAACCCAGTTTCAAAAACATAATTAGAGTTGCTGTGAAGTTTTGTGTCATACTATTAGTGAAGTCAATGTTAAAATTTAGATCAACGACACAAAAGACTATTTCGAGGCACCAAAAAAAAAGGATTTTACTGTTAACGATTTAGGGCTCGCAGACGAGCCTCTAGACGGGCTTCGCTAGTTGCCAAACTGTCCACCTTGGCGCCTGGAATCTTGGTCAAAATGGTGTCCAAAACCTTGGCCAGGAGGTCCCGAGCGAAGGAAATACCCCACTTCCGTCGTAGGTAATAAGCCTTGTTTTGGCTCTTCTTGCGCTCTTTCAGCGACTCTTTTTTTGATAGCGGTATTGCTGCAACCAAATTTGTTTTTTAAGTGGCGGTTTTTTTAGTAGGGGTGGCGAAGACCTTCTTGCATACATGGCAGCGCCTTGCCGCTAGAGGGGTGTTGCTTTTGTTGGAAGCCTTGGTCTTTTTGGTGGTTGCCGCCATTTCGAGAATGACATGCTGCCCCCCCCCCCACAACGACGAAAAATCGTTGGTTATGAACAATTGGGTTTTTGTCCTATCCTTTTGTACTTTTTTTATTAGTAACACCCTCGATCTCCGTAGATTTTCCCCTACATTATCCCCT
Organism: Phytophthora cactorum; assembly: GCA_016864655.1. Taxonomy (NCBI): domain Eukaryota; phylum Oomycota; class Peronosporomycetes; order Peronosporales; family Peronosporaceae; genus Phytophthora; species Phytophthora cactorum. The sequence goes on from NHQK01000072.1 coordinate 160,807, forward strand.
CAAGCTGCTTCCGCTTGTTGGTTTGGTTTTATGCTGGGAGCAGTGTTCGCACAAAACTACTGCGCTGCGAACACTTCTGCGACAGTTTGCTAGTGTACTGCTAGAATAGCTACCACGTCAACAGGGTGCAAGTCCTGGACCAATGCATCAGCCTATTGCTATTGGCAAGGTTCCGGAGAAGTAGATTAGTGAGTTCATTAAAGATGCAATTCAGGGTGAGCTACAGCCTTACAAAGAGAACTAAAAACACGCTCCGCTCAACAACACAGCGGACAACGTATATTTTGTAATGAGCCAAACAGAATTAGGGCATCCGCCAGGGGAATTGGTAAAGGTAGAATCGTAAGATGGCCCGATTGTAATAGAGATCTCTAAGCACAAGGAGAGTAACGTAATTGTAAACATCGCTTACAGTTAGTGTACTGTGCAATAAAATGCCTGCGAAGTACGCTAGCTGGACATCAGCGCTCTTTTCACATGTAGCAGTAGTCTTCACAGTGTTTTTGCCACTCTGAAAGTACACTACACCCGATACATTTTGCTCAAGCCTCTGTCATGGTTTCCACGACCACAAACTCAAAGCTGAACACCGACCCGCAAGGAACGCCTTACAACTTCGTGGCTTCCGCCTTTCCTGCTGCGCGTTGGCAACAACAAGGTCAAAAGCATAGTTTAGCACTTGAGTCCGATCGTGTCGATCGTGCTCAGATGGTAGCTAAAGTTTCGCAGGCTCAATGTGCCGACCCGAAGCAAGAGCTGCCAGGCCAAACCTCCAACTCATTCTAATTCATTCTCGATTTTTCCTTCTAAAGCTCAATTCGAGTCTCAATACCGCGTATAACGTGACAGCCTCGCATATTCGTAACAAGCGCCACAGAATAGTTATAAATTAGTACCTGCTTAGCATATTGCGGCTACATGTAGTGTTCATTAGGTTGACGATTGTTTTGCTGGCGTTGCCACCCAACGCAGCCACAGAGCAACCAGGAAACTCGACATCAGTGGAGCTAGCCCAAATCTACCTTCCAAACTTCCATTAGTATAGTACTACCTAGGCTGTTTTGGCAAATTCACCGCGACATCTGCGCTAATTGGTCGCTGCGAAAGCACTCTCATAAGGTTTTTCACACTTGCAGCTCACGTCGCATCGACGTGCTCGACATTTTTACAATTTCACATAGAATGGCATCACTTGTGTGGCGTTCAGGTGATTGCAGATGTTGGCGATGCCACATACTTTCGTTGCCAGAGCATTGGGTAGTGTAAAATGCTAGATCCAGCAACTGTTTTGGATTTTGTATGCAAGTCCCACAGGACAAAAGTCCTTCAAATTAGGTAGAAACCGGTAGGTGCCTCCCCACTTTAGTGAATCCCTATTACTTAGCTGATTACACCTGTTTTCATTTGGAAAATATGGGTACTGTACAATGTCCAGCAAATTCTGGAGAATGACCCTTTTTGCCGTTTTGAAAAGGTAATATAATTCGATGTACATCTCATTTTTATGCCTGGTTTTATGCTCCGACCATGCTCAATCTAAGCCATAAAACGGAGCGACATTTTATCTGCAAAGCACAATACCGTACGATACCGGTAGTACTCGCGATTGCCATCTTGCTCAAAAACATTGAATCAGAGTGACAAGTGTGAAATTAGGACTGCTTGTCGAGCAACTTTTAATTTAAGCAATGTGGAATCGATGGCAAAGTTCCTGTACATCGTATCTTAGAAGATACTACTAGTAAGTAAGACAAGAAGTGTTGAGCTTCATCACTTCTTTGGTCCATTTGTTTACACGCATGGACACATGCCTGACCACTTTAACTGCATCTTCGGTCTGTATCGTGTCAGTTTGTGCTGGAGGAAGATCTAACTGTAAAACGATAAATATATCGCTCCTGTAGCTACCCAAACGGAGATCGGAAATTCACGCTACGACCGGAAAGTAGCTGCAAAACAAACTTTATTGAGGGCTCAACACAAATGCCACTATTGAAGCACCATGTGCTTCTCTTCTATTTCGGATTAAACGAAAACTGCTTCCCAGGGAATGCCGTGTCGTACGCATTGTAGTACGCGCGCCAAATGTCAGCGTTCGGGCTGCTGGTTGACTCGAGCTTTAGAACGGTCTTGTACACGTCGTCTGGGGTCAGCTTATTGTTCATCCAATGCTTGAACTGAGCTTCCTGCAAGTTCTTCGCGATCTTCGCCGTGTCTACATCCGACGCCTTCGCTGCGGCTTGGAGCATCGTTGCCAGCTTTTCGTCGCCGTAGCTCCTGGTGAAAGTCTTGATCATACCCGTCTGAGCGAACGAATACTTCTCGTTGAATGCTTTCATGTATTCCACCCATTTGCTCAACAGTGGACTGGTGAGCAGACCATCTCCGGCCTCATCGAGCTTCAACATGTTGAAAATGTTTTGCGGGTGAGTGGGCTGATCCAGCCAATGCGGGAACAACTCGTCCAGATACTTCTGGGTCCTGGGGTTGTTAGCATTGTCCGCAGAGCTCAGCAGCTTGACTAAGCCGTCCTCTTTATAATGCTGTAGCAGGACATCCAGTTCGGTGATGTCTTTCTTGTTCGTGTTCTTCTTGTTGTAAGCCGTCAGGAAGCTGACCCAAGTAGCGAATTGCGGGCTTTCAAAAATATTGTCAACTTTCTCGTTGAGGTTCAGCGAGTTGAAGATCTGGTCCGGCTTGAACCCATAATCGAGCCAACGCTTGAGTTGCACTTCCTCCAGTTTCGTGGCGATCTCCTTCGTTTTTGGGTCCTTCGCCGCCGTAGCTAGAATCTTAGACGCTCCATCGAGGCCGAATTTAATCGACAGTGCTGAAGCCAGAGATTCGTCTGGATCTTTCTTGTTGCGTTTGATGATAAACACGGCCCAGTCCTTCCACTGTTGGCTATCCAAGAGGTTGCCTGTCGCTTTATCCACCTCTAGAGCTATAAAAGCGTCATCCACTGGTGTGTTTTTCTGCAGCATCTCCTTGATCTTTGGGTTGAGGCTCACGTTCTCTATCAAATTGTCGATGGGAGCCCAGCCGGTTTTTTCCTTCAGCAAGTTCTTTACGAAATCGTCGACGGTGTCGAATATGCCTCTCTCTTCGTTGTCAACACTCGGCTTGTGAGCCCTTAAGCCCCTCTTCGAAGCAACGCCGTCGCGGTCAAATGTGGGGGAACGGGCCACAAGTGGGGTGGTTATCTTGGAATCCGTCCTCAGCAAGTCAGCGCATGCAGTAGCAGCTAGGACACCGACCAGCAGCGCAATGTAGTGAACACGCATGACGTACTACGAAAGACGTTTGTGGGAATGAATGACTGTGTCTCGTGCTTGTTGATTGTGAAGTGAGAGTGTGCCAATCAGACTGACTAGCGACAAACAACCTTGGCTGCAGACTTTTGTTTCGGCATGTGATTCAGTTTATCCATCTGTAGATCTGTAGTACCTACTTTTCTAACCGCCGAGCAAATCCCGTAATGAACCTGTCTATTACCGTATTTTAGATCTCGTACTTCATACCCCACATTTTTGAAGTTGTAGCGTTGAGTACTGAGATTTGGCCTAGGCAAAAACGTTTATCTTAATATTTGTATTGGGTGGTTTCGTCTTTGCATTTTTTGGCTTGGTTTTACAGTCCGTATTATGAGATCTCAATTGATCGGGGATATCAGGAAGTTCGCTGATTGGCTTAGAGGTGCTATGTAGTCAGAGATCTCTGAGATCTAAAATACGGTAAACATGTTCACACCGAAATAAAGCCGACGCTGACCCAAGAAGGCTGTTCTGCCGCTAACAATGGCCATGAATGCGTGTCCTTATTATTAGCTTCATCTAAAAGGTCACACTTTACTCCAGTGTGTGTGCTCATTACTTCGCTGCTAGAGTGACTGCGTAATAGCGCTGTCACGTGTCTTGAAGCCCTGCACGCCGGGTTTGGCTTTTCTCAGCCACTGCGGAAGTCCCAAGGTCCTGTTGGCCGTCGAGTCCAGAACGTCTGTCCTCGCGCCGGTGTTTGGCTCGCTGCCAGTACACCTACTTTATTTACGTTCCGTACCGTCCAAATACCCTACCTGTCTTACTTCTGCCTGTACACTACTCCGTACGCCACCTAGCAGATAGTCACCGAACCACTCGAGCCACGCCTCGGGCGTCCGCTCTCACTTCGCAGTCCTTTGGAAGACTTGGGCCACCGTTGCAGCCCTGCATCACCGTCTCCTGGGTCACCGTGCCGTCGTCCGTACAGTCCAGTCGCGTGCAGCAAGCACTCGTCCGTCCGTCTGTTCGTCGCAATACCCTCCAACTGCAGGTTGTAGGTCTGCGCGCTTCTCCGCAGAATCCAAAGTGAGACCGACTGCCGGTCGCGCGCTCTGCCACCCAGGCTGGCCCAAGTGCTTCGCAACGCCCCGGTAGCCTCTACCTGAACCGCCTAGCGGTACTTCATGGCCGCCCACTTCGTTTTCCGGATCCACTCGCCGTCCGTCCGCACAGTCTGTCTTGCGTGCTGCTGGATGACCGCACTCGTGTGTGCCACCCAGTGCCACTCCGCCCAAATCGCCGCTGCCAGGCCGCTGGTCCCGCTACAGCGCTACCGCTGTGAGAACGACGGCAACTCGATGGCCAAACCTAAAAAATCATGTGTTTCACCTCCCACGAATAGAATAGAATAGCTCTACCGTTTCGAATGCTCTAATCGTACCCCACTGGATTATAATACCTGTCCTCTCCTACAAGTTGTATCCATGAATGGTACGCCATGTATCATCGCTGGTTTAGCCGAACCCTATCCTGAGGATAAGCTATCATGGGACGCACGTGGTGACCACTTGATAAAAAAGCAGATCGCCTTGTGGTACACCGTACATGTTTACTGGTGTGATTCGTCCTAAGTAACGCCGTTCATACCGTATGAACGATGTTGCTGCCAGTTGGTGCATTTTCAGACAGGAATGTGCCGTTTGCCCGCGAAACACTCACACCAAAATGGAACGAGCATTCACGTGGTACCTTTTGATCCACCCGCAGAGAAATACAAATGAACCTGTTCACGATGAGGTATTTTGCGTGAGATGGCTGCACCAAGGTGAACGGTTTGTTCATCACATCGATCCACAATGAGCAACTATTTTTTTAATAGTGACTTACCGTAAGTCAGGGATGCGTTCAAAATTTGAACTTCAAATAGAATTTCAGATGTCGATACATATGTATTGGCCTATCATAGGCTATCCTCAGCCAATAGGATGCTTTAAAGCGGCACTTCTCCATCTAAGTCACCCTATGGATTGTAATACTACCGGTAGTATTAATTTTAATAATATTAGTAATAATTTCTTTTTAAAAATAGGTTTGACCGAACGACATCTGTCGGCATGCGCTTAAAGCTTCTATAGAAAAGGAATAATTTATAAAAAGAAAGGCATCCTTTCATCAGCGACATCTATCGAATTCGTCCGAATCTGCTACGCTACAGAATGGCAGTGAAACTAGTCGAACTCTAACAAGAGGTTAATAACACGGAATCCTCTCACAGGACCAAATTTCATTAGTTTTTCGTTCATTCGTTCCTAAATATTAGGGGGGTTCAAAGTAGAAATTATTAGTGACTTTTTGGAAAATATCTGTAAAAAATTAGACAAAAAATGCGTCTCCCGAGGCACATCGTTCGTCTAATCATTTGCTAAGCTGAGTTTTCGCGAAAAAGCTGTAAGTCCCCCTCCGAACGCCGTCGCGGAGGACCGCCAGCCACGCCGCAACTCGCCAGCACGCAGACACAAGTCACCATGCGCTGACTCCGAGTAGCAAGCCGTTGTACGCCTCACGCGAGGAGCGAGACCGTGCGGGGGCGCCGTAACCGAGATACAGCGAGGGGCAAGTGCATCACGGTGAAGCCTTCGCCGTGAGGATACATGGCGTAACGAGACACGGCAAAGGACAAGTTTGTCACATCGAGGAGCAAGCCATACGCTGGCAGTGCGTGTTGTAGGCCGCGTGGAACGTCTACGCACGCAGTATTCTGCGAGCAAGCTGCTACTGTAGACGCCACCAATTAGGGTTGGTTTGTTCGCAATAAAAATTGCATTTCGTCGATGAAATTCAATTTCCATTGAATTAATTTGCGAACGAAATCCACGGGACCGAGCTTTTGCGGGGACCAGCCACACTGGTGGAGACGACGCCATTCCACCTCCTTCCGAACGAGTCGTTCTCATGTGAGTTGCGCGAATTCAAAATATTTTCAGAACTGGATGAGCTAAATACAAATATCGCTGCTTACAATTAATTAAATTACTGTAATAGCATAGCCGTCGAATTTCGTCGACAAAACGCAATTTTAATTGCGATTTAAATGCAGATCTCGACGAAATCGAGCAAAATCAAAACCAACACTACCACCCATCGCCCCGAGATCAAGCGGTAGGCAGCAAACCGTGGAAGGGAGAGGAAAAGAAACCTAGGCAGGCTAAACAGAAACCTTCGAGCTTCTTGCTGATACATGTATTAAAACTTGTCGTTCGTGATTTTCAAGGCTACAGTGTGGTTTGGTATCGCTGTAGCCCCTCGCCGAGGGGGCCCTCGGTCGCTGTACCCGTATTCACAGCAGCAGGCGCCGCTGCCTCGACGTGGTCGACACTTGTCGATGTGCGGAGAGCAGTCCTTGGCTTCTCGGCGACGAGCTGCGGCATCACGGTGGGGGAAGCAAGCCACAGGTACATCGTGTGTCTAACACCATGAGTGGGGCTAAGTTTTAGGTCGCTTCAAGGTTGAATAAGGTCGTGGTTACGATCGTAAGATCGGCCTAATTCTTTGCGAAAAAAAATGTAATAATTTGCTACTTTGAAACCCTATTGGTTGCCAGTGAATCATTTTTACAAAGCGAAGCGTTGCAGCACCGTTAATTACGACGTATCACAGCCAGAGTCTAAAGTTAACTCTGACAGTATTAACTATTGGTAAAATATCGATATTTATTCTCTGAAATTTATTTCAGAGGTAAGGAGGGAGGTGTTTTTTGTGTGGATATATAAAGCCCGGCCTAAAACGACTTTGATGTGCCGGCAAAAAACAAAGGTAGTCTTACAAACGTCAAATTATATGAACCCCCTGAAGTTTAATACCTGAATGAAAGTGATAGACTGCCTGAATGTTGCCCATGTCGTCCACCATGAGTACAATTAATATTACAGAAGGTTGCGAGAAGGTGACAGAAACTTGGTTTTCTTTATCTTATATTTGTATCCATATAAGATAGGAGCCATCAGCGAGCACATGTGAGCACCGAAGCGAAGGCATGCGGGCTTGCTTCAACGTCACGTCATGCTATGCTCGCTGCAGCGTGTCTGGCTCGGCTGTCGCAGCAGTGTTAAGATCTTGGATACCCCACAGCGCCGACTAAAACCGCTTCCCGACGCGCTGCCGCCGCTCTTCTCCAAGCCGGAGGATCCCGGTAATTTCGTTTTCTTCAGAGATTTCTGTAAAAATAATACAGCAGTTTGAGATGTCTAATGTAAGTGCTTCGTCCGAAAGAAAATACATTGGAATCAACCACAACTGGAGTAAGTGCAAAGAGCACCGTACTCTGCCGCGCAGATTCTTCTCACTACCAGGAAGAGATAGGAGACCGAGAGGCACTTTGATCGGCCTTGATTCAAACTGAATTCTGAACTTTTAACTGTAGAGTTACAGTCCGCATTGGTGCTCAACTGAAAATTCACATGACGATCGATGCCTCGGGGCTTGGTGTAGTTGTGTTTGTATTGCTTTGAGCCTACCATGATGGCAGCATAATATCGAGTGCGGCGTGGCGGTGTTCTTGGTGCAATCCGAGATGTATTACATAATTACAGAACATGTAATTTGGATCTGGGATGGCGGACATCAAGCCCCTTCGATCGTACATGCACTGCAGATGCTGCGGCTGCGAAGCAAGCGCAGGAGATGCCTTGGCGCATGAAGATTTAATACTCGAACGAAAGATTAGCCCCATCACTCTCAAATATAGGAGCAAAAGGTAGAGGCTCACCTTGACTTCAACACTACATTTTATGAGGTCGCACTACCATGGCCATGCAGCTGTTGGGTTAGGTTTATATGTCGTGTTCCTTTCATGCTGTCTACTGTTGTCCAACAAGACGAAAAATGAAAGTACATCATGTCGTTAATAACATATAAATTTCTATTTTGTCCTGGAATCCAGGACAAATTTCATGTATGACTTGCTTTCAGTAGGGATGATCGTCATTGTCGGGTTCGTTAGTGGGGTCATATTTGTCATATGAGATACATACCATGTGATTCAACAGGAAGGACCTCCAATACAAACCTCAAGTTAATTTCGTGTCTTTCTAGGACAAAAACATAAAACTGCCGTCGACGTTTGGTCCTTTTTTCCAGGACAAAAAATATTGGGGTTAGGAGCAAAGATTTTGCTTAATTCTTCGGGTGCACTCGTTTAAACGATATCGATATCTGAATATTTGAAAAAATCAAAATCATCAAAATACTATTTATTTAATACAGCAAAGTACGGAATATTACTGTATATTTAATCAAATTGGGTGAATACCTTAGCACGGTCTTAAAGTATACCATATATTTTTTATATCTCAGATCCGGGTATTGTCTCAGTGTACCGGCGGGTATATTCCGGGTACCTCATTTTACCATAATAGGCACGAGAAGATATTGTAATTTATGATAGATTACCAAAACAGGTATTATCCAGGATTTATATCTGAACAATACATATGTATGGTATTTGGTAAAAAGCAAGAATTACACAGCAGCCAGTCTGTTGGAAGCCAAAGAGAGATGTCACATATGCTGCAGACCAACCACGACCCCCTTTGAGATCGACGTTAGCAGGATGTACCCATACAGGTTAAACCAGGTAAACACCAGGTATTCAACAGGTACTGAATATGCATTAGCCAAAGTGACACTAGCTACATGTTATCAGGCTACTCTGCAACATATCGTGTCTTCAAAACAGCAAGTAGCATCTTCCAGCGTAGCCTCTCGATGCCCGTAGGCGTCAAGTTCGTAGGAGCCTCACTGGAGACAGTATCGGCATACAAAGATTCCGCAGCTGTTGCTATCCTTCTGGGTCGGCGTCTTGATAACTTACTTCGTGTACTTGTCCATTAGCGTCTTTGCAAGACCGTCCATCACCTTTGAGATCTTGCGGCTCTTCATGCTATCGTAGACATAAATCTTCTTTGCGTCTAGGTCGATAGTCAGGCAGATCCAGTTGTTCGTGTCGATGTAAACACGTATTTCACCTGCTCTTCCTCCAGGCATGCCCGGATCTGGGCCGCCCAAGCTGGCGTGAATAAACCCGAAGTAGTATTACGTCCTTCCAAAGACATGGTTGATACTGGATCGAGAAACACAATGGCCTTATTCTTGTACGTGCGCTTGAGACACACAGAGCAGGCTCGTATTGCTCAGATGTTCAGCCAGGTTCCACCTCGGAATCGGAGCAGTTCTGCAAATGTAATGTCAAATCCAAAGCCTGGTAAAAGAGATAGAGGCCACGATGTCAGGATTCCTCGGTCACTGAACCTGCATCGCCCTTCTCCTCAAGAATGGGCGCGACGACGGAGCTTATCTATGAGCTACACTGATAGCCCTCCAAGCATACTTGCTGCCAAACCCACAAAGCTTCATCGCTTCTTTCTGCTCTCGCGTAAATTATCCTTGTTTATCGATTGTGGCCACTACTACATCCTACTGTCATTTTCGACATCGATGGAAATGATTTCTGGCAACGGCTTCCCGCCGTCAAGGTGCCCTTTCACCGTACACAGCGCCACAAGGGCACCGTCTACCTAGGCTTCTGTCAATCTGAACTGCACGCAATGGGGAACAATGCCGGTGGAAGTTCGTCACTTAGTGTTAGGTTTCGGCTCTTGGTCATGCACTTGAAAAGTCTGTAGAGATGATTGTAACTCTCGTAACTGCTGACGAATTTCACCAATAGATGCCACAATCTCACAAACGTCACTTTCACGAAAGAGAGCACGCAAGCGCACCCCTTGACTAGCGCTGTACGCGCTTTTGAACGCTATTCTGTTCGGTTCAGTCTGGGTCATCCTACATTGGGAGCTGAAGCGTTGAGGCGGATTATTGTGGTGCTACTCTTAGCTTGGCGACTTTTCGATGATACTTAAGTGGACTGATCGTCGTCCGCAACTCCTTCTTCGTGATCTCCACTTTGATCCGGTCCGTCAGAACCACCAGACTCATCTTCTCCACGGATGCTAGTAGCTCAGCCAGCTCCTGAGTTATCACCCTCATCATTTTTTTCACCATCGTCTCTAGTTGCGTCACTGGAGTTGGGTGCGGATGCAAGTGTCTTCCCGCGGCAATGCCGAAGACTGTATCGCCAGTCATTGAGTTGGCTCAATGCAGTGTCCAAATCGTCGGCTGGAAATTGTGCCAATTCTCCCGAACGTTTGCTGAACAAGTCAGTACTTGTCACGCTCCGATCGGTAGTCTGTACTTTCACTGGCGGATCTCTTGTATGCTTTGGCGACAAACGGGGACTCCACGACAGGAACTTCGTCAGTCGAGAAACGCTTTTGCCCAAACCACCTGATACGCCACGAAAAAACCCAGAAACATGGTCAATACCTGTACATTCACACAATACCTGGTAATTACCTGGCAAAACCCTGGTAAATCCATGTACTTATCTACAAGGTATCGAAGAGAACGGGGTCGTGAAGCCAGCACCGAGGAACGTCTTGTGCGCCATGGCATGTCGACACGGGAGCTGCATCGTGACTTCAAACTCGCAATCGCTCTTCAGGTCTTCCTTCGCCAACATAAACTCGTTCGCTCTGCTACAAACTGTGATGGTATGGCCATTGTATACGAAAGAATGCGCAGATGCTGATTCCGGGTCCACGGCTACCTGGTACTGGGCGTACAGTACTGCAGGCACCCAGCGAGTAGTCATTCCTAACACAATTTTCATCTCTTCCGGATAAATTGTGTCACAAAGTGTTCCTGGCATCTCCACCTTCAAGCGATACTCGTTCTCAACCATGCGCTGACACATATGCAGAGCATTCATCGCAGCTCGCATTGTCAGATCACTCTTCAGGTACTGTTTTAACTTCCCAAACATGCTCTCCACCCGGCTGTTAGTATGATTGTTGACTTGTGGCAACTCCGATCGGAAAACCATCACCCACATATCCTTGCGTGAATCCCAATTCGAAACGAAATAGTCGCACAACTCGGTCCACCCTCCACGACCACAGAGACTTCCAAACTCGCCACGATGTACATCGTAGTCTTATTCACTCTTTGCGTACGTCATGTTCGTGATGGCATGTTTCATTTGTGTCAGCCCGTCCTCTGAATAGGATTCAAATTTCTTGAACTTGCGTATTGTCTCGTGGAACCACTTGATCACGTGGAAACGGCATAAAACCACGCGCTCCTCGGGCAACTTCTTGCGGATCACTTCGACTTCTTCCATATCCTTATCCACAATCACAATGCGAACAAAGTTCCAGTGTTCATTCGTCCACTTGAAAGGGTCAAGGCACTTTGCCATATGCCAATCAGAAGTCGTCTCTAACAGAGAGTATTGCACAGATTGCTCGAGGTCAAATTGATACATCGCAACCATCGAGAATAACTGGTCGTTGTATCTGCATAACAGAAAGATACAGAGAAAACATGGTTAAAACCTGGTCAAAAGCTGGAAATACCTGTTGCAATAAAATTTAAGAAACACAGATTCGGCCTACAACGTACCTGTTCGTTTTGTGAGTGCAGTCCTCTGGAGAACCTCGGGAAAGCCTTCGAATATCGCACGCATGACCAGTCGAGAATGAGATGACACCAGTATCACCTCGAGAATATTGGTTAATTGTAGACACATTATTAGAAGACTCTAGGTTGAAGTTCACCACTGCCTCAGCCACGGCATCGTCACCACTGAGCTGGTCTTCTACAAATCGCACTATAAATGACATAATGTTAGTCGTGAAGGCACAATCTAGACTTCACCAAATGAAACCTGTACTTGAGGAATGGTACTTACGACTCTGCCGTAGACGCGCAATTAGGTTGGGCATGTCGTTCATTATCACTCTGTGGTCTGAATTGGCGCGAATGAATACCTTTGCCCGGGAAGAGTGAGACTGATTAGCCGGAAAAGTGGGACGAACATTTTTGGGGGATTTGTAAATTTTGTGTTATAAAATACATAACGACAGATCACTATCCAAAGCGATAAAAAGCCCGACCAAAGTGATAATCGCAAAGTACCGAACTGCACGTCGTCGCCATTCCTCGCAGCCTTGACAGCGTCGCGGTAATGTAGCTCCATCGATACGACCAGTTGGGGGGTGATGAAGCGCATACAAGGACCAGTTGCATTTTCGAGAATCTCCATCTGATGCCCTGAAATCGTGATCCGGTTGCCGTTTTCATCGTTCCCTATTGGGCGTCTGTTCAATGCATCACGCACGAGAGCAAGTACATCCTTGATGTGCGACTTTAGCACACTAAAACACCCCTCAATATGATTATACATAGGCGAGTATGGAGCGAGGCGAAGCAAAACCAGGTCCCGGTGTTTCGCACTTCTCTTCTCGCTCTGGTTGTGGCAGGGCGCGTTATCGAAGACAATGACTATTGTCTTTCTCGTATAATTAGCACGGTACGCGGTGGGGTCTTCGCAGCTCTGTAGATATCCTCAACGAACTCCTCGTTGCTGTCCATTCTGATGTTGCCGCGCTGTAGTCGGTGTAGCACCCCGCCCATCGTGACGTTGACAGCGCATTGTATCTGCAAATTAGGACACTGTGAAGGAGGCAGCACAGTGACGGCACGCTCACCCTTCTTGGCGTGACCACGTCCTAGACGTCAAAATTAGTCTCGCCGTAATAAATGATGCAATTACGTACTCGCTGATGCGATAGCAGCTTCTTAGCAAATTTTGCTCCCTTTTTTTGTCGTTGTTGCACGTGTTGGGTTCGAGTCGCGTCTATATAATACAGACCACACAGGGTCAGACGAGTGTAAATTCAGCAAATGGAATATATATCATACCTGTTTAACTGTGTAGGTCAGGCCGAGGAGGTGGTGGATGACGGTAGACGTTGAAATGCTCGTGCTGAAGTCCAGGGCAATCATGTTTTGCATGTAGCTCAAGGTGTACTGGAAATTCTCGTTTAGATAGCTCTCGAGGGCGGCTTTGATCTCCGGCATCACCTTGGTCGTCGCGGCGCGCGCGCCACCTCTCTGAAGCTTTTCATCGCGATATTCGCTCGCCCAACGGTAGGCTGTCGGACGCGGCACGCCGTTGTTTGCTGCGACTGTTAGGCAATCGGTACGCTGAGCACGGTAGACTGCTAGAACGTGAAGCCTTTCGGCAGGAGTGTTCTTCTTGATTGTGACTTGGCCGGCCATCGTGCTGCGGGATGGCGAAATGCAGAATGAGCCCCTCAAACTAGCGCCCAGACCGCCACGTGTTTCCCGCGCGCGCCAAATCTCACTTTGGTCGGGCTTCTTATCGCTTTGGATAGTGATCTGTCGTTATGTATTTCTAACTCAAAATTTACAAATCCCCAAAAAATGTTCGTCTCACTTTGCCTGCTAATCAGTCTCACTTTGTCCGGGCAATGGTGTAGTCGTAGTAGGAGCTGCATGTGTTTTCCACCAGGAGCTTAATGCCGGGTAATAACGCAGAATTGGATGGTACCTGGCGAATACCTGGATAATTCATGTAAATTTCGTTGGACACAGGATGATTGTATATGTAGCTCTCACGCTTCAATACGAACACCCATTTATCATCGCGCTGTCGCAACTGCGCCAAAAACTGGAAAGGACACATCATCCCGCGCAGGTTATGAGTTGTTCGCTTGCCGGATGTTCGTTCGCGCTGGAACCATCCATGCGTGCATATGTACTTGCACTGGTATATCTCGTATTCCTCAAGAACAAGCGGAATTTCGGTGTCAGGCAATCCTGCATACTGAGTTTGGGAGTGCAGCATTGCGGCGACCAACGTTGAACGTCTCACCAACCACCAGAACTTGCCTTGTCTTCCGTATGTACTCCTTCAAGTTGGCGTCAAAGTCCGCCCAAGACGCGTGTTCGGTCGGCACCATCGCAGGAACGTAAACCAGCTGCTTACGTTATCACCCCACCCTTGACACACAGAAAAATCGCCCTCGTTCTGACCCTCGTCTTCGCCCTTTTCCTGATTCTCTTCCGCGGCAGCTCTGCGAACATTGTGCAACTGTTGGCGCGTACGTACAAGACCGCCAGGATCAAGCAGCAGATGGCTGATGAGACGTTGAGGGAGCAGGAGCCCGTCAAGCTGAGGAAGCGCAACAGAAACAGCTTCGTGAGGCACGTACCCGCTCTGAGAAGAGTCGAGCCCTTGCTCAAGCTGAAGCGGAGCGTGAACGCGCTCCTGCCGAAGAAAATTATAAATAAATTTCGGGAATAAGCGAAAAAAATCTACCTGGTGAAAACCTGGGAGCATGCCCGTTTAATACCTATTATTAGATACCTGGGCACAAGCTGTGCCCAATATCTTAAACATCGTCGCCGATGCGATGATTCATCGCTAGCAAGAGTTTGTTTACAGACCCGGACAGCATAGAGGACTTTAAACCAACAAAGCTTGGTATTTCGCTGAGGGTTTTGGACCAAACTGAATGCACTACGGTCGTACAAAGCGGGAGTGAGGTACCCTGCCTTACAAAACTCAAGTCAAATGATCGCCTAAGACCATAAATTAGATCTGGCCTGATGAGTGCTTTCATCGTTTTGCTTTCTGAAGTACTAGTGGTTATTTCATAAACAGGATAAGCTCTCGTGAGGAAAAAGAAACTGGATGTTTCTCAAAATGCTAGGTGGATAACTTGCATGTCCTGATCTACCGACTCGAAACAAGAAGCACTAACCTGAGTAAAGACTGACCGACGAACCACACTGTCTCCAACCTCCAATACTACTGATATATCTTCTACAATGAACTATCCATGCTCTACTAAACGCATTACATGCATTTCGAGCGCAGCCAAATATCATGGTCCACCATGTTCTAAGTTGGCTTGGTCCGAATTATATGTATCGTATTGATATAAGCTATGGCTATCGAGTATCAGCGGTAGACTTTTTCCGGCCCTTTTCGGAAGAATGTACACATGTCTTGGTATGCGCAAGTAGTCACTAGCCTGAGCAAAACAATAGAGCAAGGGATTAAACACGATATATGTGCTATTCGATTTCAAAAATTGCTGCGTTTGACGCGAGACCGCGTCAAACGAAATGATCCTTACGAACCTAAGTACGAATCTCGAATATATTAAAATGCTATGCGCGCGCAGCGCCGGTGTACCTCCCCGTCGTGACTGCTAGTTAGGAGTATGGTTTTATACAGTCCCTAGAACACGCGATGTAGCCATCGATAGCCAGCTCACCGAGAGAAAAAATGTAGAGATCTCCCTGGCCTGTTTCCACCACCAGCCAGTGTTTAAGCTCTTTTGCGCACACAGCCCAGTGGGTGTCCTTGCTGTGACTGTTAGTTAGGAAATGCACCCGAGTACAGTGTCAAATAACCTGTAGAAGATGCGATATAGCTGTCGATACCCAACGCACCTGATGAAGCCGTGGCGACTTGTTGTTGCTGGGGAAACACAAAATATTGATATTTCAAAATCGTATATCAATGTTATATTATTTTGGGTTTTGTTTTTCAAAAGAAATAGTAGTAGTATTTACAAGGATGCAGGCATGTAGTCATACTGTATATTATTGACCGATAAATACTTACTTATTAGCCCTGATCACAGCACACGCCACCATAGGATAGGACTCCGTTAACACAGCACACCACTAACTGGGCTTTGACGTAGTCACAATAGCGACCTGAGCAACGCCACGCCATACCAAAAAGTCGGAAATGCTGCACGTGGCGCGTTCACTTGGCCTGTCCTATCGGACACGAGTGGGCACGGCCCTTTGTCGCGGTCCTTCCCGATTCGGGGGGGGGGAGTACTTCTCCAGAAGCGATTGAGGTGCGAAAGCGAAAGTAAAAAGAGAATGAAATGAAACTTGTTTAGTTGTAGTTGTAGCGGTCTGCTTCTGCAAGACCTGAAAAGTTCACGACTGTCCTCTTGCGCTTGGCTGCCGGCAGCTCCTTCGCTCTCATGTCTTTCTTACCTTCCTCCTTCATCATTGTCGTTCTTGGCGACCACCCGTCCTCGATCTGATCCACCGAAGACCCGTAGCCATCCACGCCTTCCATCTTTGCCGTCACGGGGGTGCCTTAATGGCTCCTTACCCCATACCCAACTCGGGTGATGACTGCTCGCCCTTTAGACTTGGTACTCGGTACCAATCTCGTAGTGGACGGCCACCAACCGCTCGGTTTGCACTTCACCGAGGCGTGTCACCTGCCTTGTCAGACCTGTCATTCGGCCGCCCCAGCGCGAACCGTGACACTTAAAAAAAACACTGGAGAAGATTGGGGGCCCACAGCAGGCGAGAAACAGAACCAGGAAAGCAGTGGTCTGAAATGATAGACACGGACCGATATTTATCGAGAAACGATATCGGAGTAGTAGGGTGCGCTAGTTTACTGTGTGTAGATGGAAACAGTACCATTAGAATACAAAAGATGCATGTTGGTATACGTGTTATCTTAGCCTCTACGATTTTATACATCATTCACTGCTACACCCTTCGCCATAGGTTTCCATATTCAGGATATCATCGTCAATGAGCTCTGGCTCAACCGCTTCACTGCTGCTACTGATAGTGCTCGATCTCGACATATTAACCCCTTCGTTACCACAATTTTGATCGTATATTATCCTGTAGCCTACATGATTGTAAAATACTTGAATTTAGTATTTGCGAAGTTTGGACGCGGTCTGCGGAAAGACCCCCTAGCCGCACTAGTGTAGTGTATACTACAGGATAGCGTCAAGGAATCAGGTCTCAATATCCTGTACAGGATACAATACGACCACGTTGTTCGCGTTGAAGGCGATGAGCTAATCGAGAAACTGTCATCATTCTCACTTTCTGGTCAAATTACGCAACCATTGCGCTCTTCTTTGAAACAGTAAGCCATCATTCTGTGTTGGTATTGCTATCATTCAACATTGCTTCTCTTCCTCACTCTCTTCACTAGATGCATTTCGACTACTTCCTAGGCCATTCTGCGGTGCTCTGCGACGATAGCGATGGCCTACCGGCGTATCAGTGCCGTTCCGCCACATGTCACGCCAGATCTGGCTGCATATTGGAGTGTTCACGGGTCCTGTGGGGTCGTGCTGGCAGCTATAGACAACGTCGCTTCCGTGTGCATTCGAGCACGTCCGAAAAAGATATGTAGTCTCCCATGCTGGTTTGTTTAGAGCTCGCCACAGGATTGAGCATACCTTGCAGGAATACTGACGCCTCTTTCGCTGCGTCTTATCCCGAACACGAGCAACCCGGAACCTGTCGACCTGTTCCAACTCATGTCTAGCTGGTGTGACGGATCTAGGCCGCGCCTGGGCTCTCTGTACACTACCGAACATCGCTTCGATGGAGAGGTCACCTTTAAAGTCGCTGGGACCAACAGCAAGCAGCGCGACTTGCATACTCTCCATAAATTGACAATTGGGATGGAGCCAATTTGTCGGGATACTTGTGCGCAAACAACTTCGTATAGATGATGTACATATTCACCAGCGCCATGTCGACCAGACCGACAAATATCGTGTGGTAATATTTCTTGGACCATACGGCTTTTTGAATTGAGAATCGCTGAAGACGTTTATGACCATGAGTGTCTGTTCCACCCATGCCCTCGGTATAGTCTCGAACGAGTTGTGGAGCCGGAACTTGTTGAATTGTGGCGCCATCTCGGTGTCCAACTGTAGTAAGGGCCGTTGAGCATTCCGTAGAGAGGAAGTAGACTGATTTGGTGTCCATCCAAGTGGTCGCAGCCATATTTGAAAATACTCGAGACTGCGCAATCCAGAAAGATCCTAGTGGGTCTCGTGACTCTTTCATCTTGTAAACAATAAGCCGAGGCGATCTGTGCGAATGGTCTCGACGTGATAAAGACCGCAATCAAGAAACATTGAGGAGAGAAGAACGCTTCTATAAAAGCGATCCATAATGTCAAGTCGGTTTTGCTTCCCTTGTAAGACGCTGTCTAAATTTTGTAAGACTGCATTTTCTGACAGCAACAAATCTCGACGGTCATTGGCCTCGCCCTTGGTATAGCTCGGCTCGGTAGCAGTATCCGGTCTCAGAGTCACATGTGAGATAAAACGTTGCCCCCACGGGTGGGGGTTTCATTTAGGTACTGCCGCATAAGATTGAACCGACTGCGCATTGGACGCATGCCCTCATCAAATGCAAGACGCGGCCCCGCGGTCATTCCTGTAATGAAGCCCTCATCGATAGCGTCGGCCACTGG
The DNA here is from genome assembly GCA_016864655.1 of Phytophthora cactorum. Taxonomy (NCBI): domain Eukaryota; phylum Oomycota; class Peronosporomycetes; order Peronosporales; family Peronosporaceae; genus Phytophthora; species Phytophthora cactorum. The sequence continues at coordinate 179,266 of NHQK01000072.1, forward strand.
TTTGATCTTCCATGTTTTCACGCGACGAGCATCCGGATCACCATTACTACTGAAGTGTATGTAGCGAACAATCTCTTCGAAACGACGCCGAGCGATAAACTTCCCTAAAGTGCCTTTGGGCACAGCACCTTGGGCATTTGTAATTCAATGTCGAGATAATCTCCCGCGGTGAGGGCACAATGCCCGTGCACACAACAACCCAATGAAGTTGACAAGCTCGTGGAGCTTGATCTCCTTGAATTTCGACATATCTCGTAGTCGTTGGGCAGGGCTCTTAGACCGGAAGGTCGGCTTACGGTGCGCCGACGCCGGTTCCACTCCGCTAGCTGACCCTGAGAGAAGCTACGTTGCCACCGCTGATAGCCGTTTGATTCATCTGCAATTTTCACCCACATGGTCTTGGAGAGCACCAGAAAAATAATCCTTCGAAGTTCAAGCCAATAGCTTTAGCAGTGTCACTGGGAACCGCAGGACGTTGGTCTAGTTGAGCTGCTGGTAGCTGGACATTTCGACTGTAGCAGACAGGATAAGATAATTAGTTGCAGAATCTTATTTTGTATCAAACAGACAATACTTACTCGAATCTTCCATGTGGGCATCGCAGCCCTTGAGCGTATGCAACCGTAGATCGGCCTTCGAAATGTCTTGCGAACTAGAGTAGGTGGCTTCGTCGGTGTTCGGCTCTTCCGAGATTGGATCGGGCGTCACCACCTTGGCCTCGCTGTCGCTGTCGATCTCTTCATCATTCTCATCGGCCACACTTTTATCGTCACAAGTTTCATCGTCACCAACATCATCTCCGATACAGAAGTCCTCGTCGTCACCGGGCTCCAGAAATGCGCCTTCATCAGTTGCACCCGCTGTTGATGTCTCGCAAGGCGCTGCTCGTGGGAGTTGCACTGGCGTCGACAAAGAGAGCACTCACCGCACAGGAGGTGTGCTAGGCGGCGGAGACAACGCGGAAGCTGGTGTAGGACCCCGTGGCGACGCAGACACTGTGTAGCTGCTGACAACAATGTTGAAGCTGGTATAGGAGCTGGCGACAGCGTACATGCCCGTGTAGGAACCGGTGGGCTTGACAACGACATGTCCGTTGCTACATTGGGATTCCCCACAGCCAGGGGAGAAGATACCGACGACTTGGGGCCCGCGTGCTTCTTTGGTCGCTTTATCGGCGGTTCCAGTGCGTCTATACTCATAATACATTCCATTAGCATGCTACACGAGATAAGCGTTGTATGCAAACTTGCCTTGCTCTGGTACAAACCGAAGCAGTTCATCTTCACCCCAAAACACGTCCACGCGTCGTTTAGCATTAGGCTTGTTCGTCCAACCCTTTGGTGCATACTACTTGGTCGTGGTCGATAGCCCCGTCGGAGCTGGTGGCACCATCCGCGCGCGCGCGAAGGTTCCGCCACATTGAGGAAAATGACAGTTCGGTCATGTCTTCTTGAGGTGCGAGCTCCACGAGGCGAATTTCGAAATGAGGCATGAGGGAAAGGCGCAAAACGCGCGGGAAACTGCGTACCAGCGACTCCTGGTCCTATAGTTTTGCCCGCTGCTATACCACTGTTGGAATTATCGGCCCTAGGTTAGCTACAACACTCTGAAAAATAATTATTTGTAAGTCACTTGACATTTGTATGAATTACTTGATTTACCTATTCCTTCGGGCATATCCTGTATCCTACAGGATACAAAACTTTTGTCCTGTAGGATACAGCACTCCCCTCATCGGTGCCGACGGAATCACCATCATCCCCACTGTTGAAGTCAAAGCCACAACGGGAAATGACCAGGGATTGTGGCTGGCAGGAAAAGGATGGGCGATGGACAGCTGCAGAGCCTGACGACCGTCCGGGTTATCGTATTTCTCGTAATTAGTCTTTGCCACCTCGTTGCGTGCCCCTCAGGCCTATCAACTTCTATTAATACCCGGCCACATTTTCACCCTCATTCTGGACCTGGGTGGTAGTCTACCACAGATCAAACGCACCTACCGCGAAATGAGTAGGCTCTATGAGTCGTGCTGGAGGTGGAGCGTCATGTGCACTCCCGGTGTAGCGTGCGACTTCGAGAAGCCGTTCAGCAAACGCTCGTACGCCCGGCAGCATCGCGAAGATTTGGTACTCGCACTTCGTACATGTATTGGCAAGTTACACCAACTCCTCGTAGATCTCATCGTCGATCACCACGATGTGAATGAGGAAATGAGGCGCAGCGTTGAGCACCCGCTTTCGGACTGCCGATTTTAGCATGGCCATAACAATAATGATCATAAATAGCATAAATAAATGTATTGATGACTGTCCAGAGCATGACATTATTTATTCTCGTTCATTATCCTATGTCATTATTTATTTGTGGTTGAATCGCTTGTGCCTGCTACGCTCTCCATACAAATTTAAAGTCTATTTCATTCGCAAGTCCATCATTACTTATGATGATTTGAAATATAATGTAATTATTTAAGTTACGGGTTTCCTCACAATCATCTCATTATTTACTGCAAGTTCTTGGTTTTCATAAATAAACATGCCATAGTCGGCGGCCCTGCCCGCTTTGCCGTGCAACCTGGTATGCCTGGTGTATACCGTAAACTCGGTGTCATGTGTCCGCCGTTGTTAAGTGTCCCCCCCCCGTTTGACCAATAATATACCTTGATTTGACAGGGCAAACAAGGATATGCTCCGTGTTGTTAAGCGTCACCCCAACAAAATCCCCCTTCTTTCGAGCCAGTGCAGCAAACCACGAGCTGCAGCAGCAGCATTTGATCTCCGCCGCCCCTGTCAACACAGCAATGAGAGTAACAAGCAAAGGAGGAGGGCAAAAGCCCAAGCAGCGCAAGCTGACGTCGGAAACGTTCGCGTTGAAGTCTGCTGTACTGCTTTTATATGACGCACAGAAGATGGAAGTCGTAATTCACACATTTTGGCCTGGAATTGATCGTCGGAGCACTGCGTACAAGTCGAAGGCACGTATCATCAGGCGCTGGAAGCAGCAGAGAGAGCATATTGACGCCATGGCAGCTAAGGCGAGAACAGCGCAGCAAAAGCGGTTCAGACACATTGGCACGGCAAAGACCTTGTCGGACGACGCTGAGATGGACATTTTGGAGTGGCAGCTTGCAAGCTTGATCCTGGCTGGATACGGAGGTAGGAGAGGTAACTTAGGACGACGACATCGTAAGTCGATACATCTACCAGGATTAATAAATGGATACATATTTGGTGGTATCTGCACTTTCTTTTACGTGCACGTTGAAGTTATCCTACTCACGAGATTTGCCTGCACGGAGGGGGTGACACTTGACACCAAGTTTACGGTACTGACTGGATCGCAAAAAACAGGCTCGCTGCTTGAAATCAAGGTCACTTGAATGTTGTTTTTAATTGACTGTGTCAATAAGGTCGCTTGAATGTTATTCTAGGCCGACTGGGTCAACATTCACCCTTTTGGGATACATCATTATAGTTTATTAGTTTCTGCGCCATTTTCAAATAGAAGTATGAGAAGCTGAGTTTCACTTAATTACATATAAGACCAGCAATATTCGGTTTAGCAGTATCCTCGACTGTTTTCGATCGCCCCTAAAACTCTGGATATAAACATCCAGAGAACTTTATATGGCCTGCCTCGAGCGATAAACCACAGGAAACACGTTTCCCGATCTTGGTACATGTTACCGATACTGGTATCACGATTATTACTGGATATCGCAGCTCAACTAAGGCAGCAATGCGTTCAAGGTAGTATTTGTCACGTGTACGTTTACGAAAGCCCGCGCACTAGGCGCCGTGCATGTTTGTCTGCGCTTAGAGGCGACGCGATTTCTTCTTCTTCGACGAGCGGCGGTAGTCTTCATCGTCGTCCTCGTGACCACGCTTCTCGTTGCGCATACGGTCGGACGCCTGTGCCTCCTTCTCGAGCTCGTCCCAAGACGGTGCGTCGTCATCCTCTGACGGTTCCTCTTCCGAAGAATCCTCATCCACAATGGACTCCCAGTCCGAGCCGTCCGATTCACTGGAGTCGCTATCATCGTCGTCCTCTTCGGAAGCACCAGAGTAGTTGCTATCTCCAGCTTCTTCCTCATCGTCATCTTCATCATCCGAGCCTTCCATCTACTCAGCAACATACAGCAATGTAAGCAACAACGTTCACACACACAACAATGCTCAATACAGTAACGCACCTTAAGGAACTCCCAGCCAGCTGGCTTGGGCACTCCGTCGTCATCAGTGTCCAGGTAGAAGCGGTGGTCGCTCTTGATCGTGGACATGATACTCTTCCAGTTCAGGTTAGCTGTACCCGTCGTGAAGCAGATATCGATGTCGTCCAGCCATTCCTTGATACGCTCCAGCTCGCTCATGGACACGGCACTGATCCGTGTCGGCATGATTTCGAAATTTTTGAAAACGAACACGACGTCAAAGTTCTTTGACGAGAACATGACACGCTCGAAGTGGACGTGCTCCACCTCGTCCAAAGAGATGATGAAGAACGGCATATCCGTGAGACTGACGAGGCAGTGCACGGACGGCTGCAGTAGCACCATCTCCTTGAAGGGTGTACCCATGAAGCCTAGCTCACGGTACGGAATATCGAACACCACGGGCTTGCCATGTCGCTCCGACACGCTCTCCATCTTGTGACAGAACTCTTTGAACGTCGTGTTCAGCTTCTCACGCAGCGCACGCTCGCGGTTCTCTTCATCCAGCTCATCGGGATCGTACATCGACCGCCGTCGGTTGTCCAGTGTCTGCGAACCTTCGATGACTTCCGTGTAAAACTGCACGTCCTTCTGTTTCTTCTTGCCGATCATAATGTGGTTCTTCAAGTGGAAGTGGATCAGCACCACCAGCTCTTTATCGCACGGCTGGAAGATCGCGTGCTTGATGTTGGCGTACAGAATGTCCAGCTTCTGGTTCTTGTTCGTCGTGAAGCGCACGCCGTTCGAGTGAGCCTCCAGTGTACCGTGAGTCTTTCGTCCCGTCAAGTGGGGCCGAGCCGACAAGTCAATAAGACGCGGCACACGGCGATCACGCGTCAAGATCAGGTCTTCCTGCACAACCAGGTCGGACTCTTCCTGTTCACGTTGCTCGCGCTGCTTCACGCGCTTCTGGAGCTCCTTAATCAATCGGAACTGGTTGTTCAGATTGTGCGCGTCCGAGGAGCGGAAGCCAAGCTCCTTGATGAACATCTTGTTGGGGTATTTAGTGATCGCGTTCGCCATGGCTGGAAGCACGTCACGTCCCAGGGACGTACCAGGCACGAAGAAGTTGATACGCAAGTACGTCGCCTTGTCTTCCTCGGACTTGCTCACGTTCTTGATAGTCGAAATGTGGAACGGCACCGGAACACCGTTGATAGGCAGAATAACAGCCTCGGCACGCATGTCCACCATAACTTGGCGCTCGCGTAGCTCAGACGGGTAGTCCTGCGGCCCTGGGTACGCCTTGATGCTCTTCTCCTTCTTGGGGTCGTCCGACTTGTCGTTGTTCTGCTCTTCCAATCGACGCATCGCCTCCTCGCGTTTCCTACGCATCAGTTCAGCCTGGTGACGGTCTCGACGCTCCTGGTCCGTTTCCTTGCCTTCCAACTGTCGCTGCTGATCACGCAGACGCGACTGCAGCACCTGGTTGCGAGTACCAGACAGCGACGCGTCCACGCCACCATGGATGGAACTGTCTTTGCCCTTGCTGGACTTCTTCTTGGACTTCTCCTGCGCTTCATCGTTGTCGTCTTCGATGTCGTAGCGCACTTTACCCCAAGCCTTGGGCACCTTCGTGTAGTACTTGGTTTCGTTCTCTAGTACAACGACAGTGTCGGCCAGGAACACGGCGTAGCTGTCAAGTTTCTTCTTCTTGCGCTGCGACTCTGGGATCGGGATGTCGTTGAAGCCAAAGGCCACGTTGAACGCCATGCCTTCCTTGATCACCGTCTGGTTCTTGGTAGTGAGCAGATTGCACGACTCTCGGAACTCCAGGCCAATACCGAAGCCCAGGTTCTTCGTGAGCTTGGCGAACAGCGTCGGATTCCTCGACTGGATGAACTTGCGCACTTTTTCCACCACTTTACCGACGACTTTGCCTGGCTGCAGCTCCTTGACGCACATTTCGTGGGCCTCACGCAGTAATTCGTACGATTTCTCCATCGAACTGGTCGGATCAATGAAGAACGTGCGACCCACATTGGAGCAGTAGCCCTTGTACCTCGCTCCGAGTGAACAGATGATGACATCGTACCTCATAGGGTCCTTGGTGCTTTGTGCACTAGGCTTGAGGTCGTACTTGCCTCCAGACTGGACAATCGGAGGGTAGCACGGCTCGATATCCACCGGATCAATGGTCACCTTGATCTTGGACGGGTTATCGAACACGTCTTCGATGGCCATCGAGATCTTCTCGTGGCTGATGGACTTCTCGTCGTCGATAATCTGCTCCATGTCCTCCATGAACTTGAGCTTGAACACTTTGCTGGACAGAGCTCCGGCCCAGCGGATGTTCTCGAGTTCTTCAGTCTCTTTAACTGTCAGCACCGTCTCGATACCTTTGCCCACCTCAACCTGCTCTACATCTGTGGCTTCTAGAGCCTTCTTGAAGCTGGCTACCAGCTCTCCGAGCGGGTTCTCCTTGGTCAGCACGCCTGTCTTGGCGCCACTGGCCTTGATAGCGTCTGTAAGAATCTTAAAGTTGGCCTGGTTACCGTCGGCTTTGTTGCGCTTCAGCAGCTCCAGCTTCACGTCCGACGTCGCGTTCTCCTTGGCCACAGCCTCTAGCATCGTGTACTTCTTGCCGCCTGTGAGTACGTAGAGCTTCTGCGGCGTAAACACCATCAGAGTCTCGGGGAACTCCAGGAAACCCAGTAGATAGATCTGTAGCACCGCAGACTTGCGATAGCCAGACTCTTCCTGCTGTGCACGACCCGCGAGCACGCAGAACGAGTCCACGCCGCCCCACGCGGAGTCGTTTTTGTGTTCCTGTAGACATAGATACAGATTAGGGCTTAGTACGAAGGTAGAGAGCGGTAGAAGGAGTGGTTTTCTTACCTTCCACGAGCTGTAGAGACGCTGGAGACGACGGAAGAACATGGCTGCGTTCAGACGCGGCACGTTGGAGGCGGGGGCCGCCCCCTGTTCCGTCTTGACCTCCGTCTTGACCTCCTGTTTGACCGTCACCTTGTCCTCCGCCATGGCTGTCGGCTCGTGGGGGAAGCTGAGTGCACCCGATGCCTACCTTCGCGCCAAATAATGGGCGAGCTCTTTGGCGCCAGCCCTTTTAGAAACGTTTCTTGTTGGAGACTCCATTGACCAATTGGAGACGGTTCTAAGAAAAAATCGATTAGAAATGATTAAATGGGGTTTTATTTTTTTGTACATGTGATCATTTCTAAACGTTGTGTGGTCTACTTAACCCTCTCAAATCCGCTCTTACAAATATCTCCTCCCGGCAGAGATAAACCAGGTTCGTCGGTCGTGTCCCCCGCCCGCCATGCAGCTGCAGACGCTGGCGTACGCCATCTCGGGCGCCTTCACGCTGCTGGCCATTATCCTGTCCGGGTGGCTCATCTGGACGCACTTGCTGTACAATCCGTCGGCGGGTATTCGCAAGCACGTGATCCGCATCCTCATGATGGTCCCCATTTACGCCTTAACGTCCTATATGGCGCTGGTATTCAACGAATCCAAGCTGCTGTTCGAGACTGTGCGCGACCTGTACGAGGCCTTCGCGCTCTATTCGTTCCACTGCTTCCTGGTCGAGTATCTTGGTGGCCAGTCCGTTCTAGCCAGCACCATGCGCTCCAAGCCGCAGATGACCCACGTCTTCCCCTTCTGCTGCGTACAGCCCTGGTCCATGGGCGGCAAGTTTCTGCGTCAAACCACCATCGGCATCTTGCAGTACATCCCCATCAAGCTGCTTATGAGCATCGTCATGCTCATCACGAGCTTGGCGGGTGTATACGGAGAAGGTGAACTCATGAACCCCCTCGTGAGCTACGGCTACGTGTGCTTCATCCTCAGTGCGTCGCAGACGTGGGCACTTTACTGTCTACTGATCTTCTTCCACGGTGCTCACGAGGAGCTGCAGCCCATGCGGCCGTGGCCCAAGTTCCTGGCCATTAAGGCCATTATTTTCTTTACGTACTGGCAGTCGATCATGATTAGTGGGCTCGTGAGTGTCGGTGTCATCTCGGAGAAGTGGCATATCGGCTGTCCGGACTGCTGGGACGCACAGAAAATTGCTTCAGCACTGAATGACTTTGTCATTTGCGTCGAGATGCTGGGCTTTGCTATAGCTCACCATTACGCCTTCGCGATTGAGGACTTTTTGTCGCCGTCGGGCACGGCAGGTGTTAGTGTGCCGTCTTCGAACGTTAAGGCACCGCTACTGGCCAACTTTATGGACGCCATCAACGTTACGGACGTGTCGACGGACCTCAAGAACTCCCGGAATGAGATTCTCACCAAGAAACAGGCGCTGGCTGCCAAGTTCGAGCGCTTCAACTCGTCCTCACCTGGTGGCGGCATGTTTTGAAGCGCTTGCCAATAACTTAGGGAAAGGATAGCGTCAAAGAGGGAGCGATACAGTAAGCACACGCCTAATTATTACATTTGGAATTGTACGTTACGGTGGCTTTAGAGTGAAATTAGAAGATCGAACAAAACGTTACGGTATGCGGCACAATGACACCGACCAAAAAGACATTTTCTTTGCGGGGCGGGTCGAGGCCCCGTCTTCTAACACCGAGAGCTTTACAATCCTGTTTTCCTGTTGCTGCGTTCGCGTCCTTCCCCTCCTAGGTATTTTAACTACTACGACTTCGTCAGCTCAGCTACGACTTCGTGATGACATTTCTCCATATCATGTTCCGCGTTTGTAAAAGCGCAGCACGACAGGCCGCTTGACGGCGCGCAGTGTCGCCATGGACGAGTGGAACGTCGAGCCGCTAATCTCCATGGGTCCAATCCACGTCAGCACGTCTCCTACCGACACCTTGTGCAGCATGGGGCCGCCCGAATCCATGTCCACTTTTGTCACCTTTGGTACGTCGTTGTCCGAGCTAAACACGAGTCCGAGGTTGGCGCTCTCCCGCCAGATGAGCTCGTACTCGCGGTCTTTCAGCGCTGGACCGCGTGGCAGCGTCTGATCAGACTCGTCACTTCGCAAAGAAGCATAAGCCGCGGCTGATGCACGTCGGAAACGCAGCACTGCTGGCTTTGGAAGACGCGACAAGTTCTCGAGAGTTTGCTTGAACTTGGGCTGCGGTACAATGTTCATGTTGTTGGCGGCGAAGAGGATATCGCCAGGCGAGACGTGCTCGATATTCTTGAGGTTACTCGTGCCAGTCACACGCGCCACCACAGGAAACCTCGTCGTCGGATGCACACGCAGCGTCAGACCAAGTGCCGTACCCTCGGGCCATACCACTTCGTACACATCGCTGTCCTTCTCCAGTTCTTTTTCCTTGGATCGACTAGTTTCGCTGGCAATTTGAGGCGCGGAGCCATGACGATGGCCACTCCGTGACAGAGGTTTCAATGGTGTGTCATCAATCGGATCGCTAGAAGACTTGGCCAGCGGAGACTTGCGCAGTCCGTGCTCCAAGTTGCGAAGTTTATTCTGTGTCTCCGCGATCCGGTGGCTCATGTCGTTCCGATGTGCACTGCCGTGGTCTGGACTGTTCATTTTCCGAGGAGATGGATCCTTATTGGTGAGCATTACAGGTACAGCCGCGTGGTGACCTCCCCTTGAAGCGTGTGGCGAGACTCTTGACGTATTCGACGAAGCGTTCGGTTGCCGTGCGTCATGTGCCGATCGCTTCGCCTCCTGGTCAGAGTGGCCTCGGTATTTACTTTGTGCTGCTTCCTGCGCCGTGTAGGACTGCTGTGACTGGGATACATGTTGTTGATGCTGTTGTTGTTGTGAGGAGTATGCCTGTCTGTCCTGGTGCTTCCTGGATTCAGTCTGCACTTTCGCGTTAGGGGCATTAGTAGCGTTTTCCTTGGCGTGATTACCAAGAGCTATACTCATCTTCTTGAGCGGATTAATGAAAGTTCGAGGAGTGGGGAGTGGAGTTGGCGATGGCTGCACAGCCTTCGGAGGTGACGGCGCGGCAGCAGGTGTCACGTTCTCACTCGCAGAGGACAACGAAGACGGAGGAGACGACGTGGAAGATGTGGACGTAGACGAAGATACTGACGTGGATGAGGAGGCCAGAGACGACGTCGAAGCCGTAAACTTGGACGCCGAATGGATGTCTGAAGAAGATAAAGCCGTGAGCGCGTCTTCGGGAGAGCCCTTCTTGAACCGAATGACCAGCGGGCGCTTGGCTGTGCGCAACTTCAGCAGAGATTCATGGAAGGTCAAGTCCTTGACACAGTCGTCATTAATCCACATGATGCGGTCTCCCGAGCTCACAAACGCCGCCACGTTGTTCGGAGCGCCCTTAACCTTCACCTTGATGGACTTGGCGCTGCCCAAATCAGCAACCATCATGTGACCAGCAACGTTCGGTCGTACAGTGAAGTACAGCGGCTGTTTCTTCTCCCAAATGTGGTCGTACTCATCCTCCGCGGGGTCTGGACGCGCAGAAACCTTCTTGTTGCCTGGACAGAAGAAGAGCGATACCGGTTTCTGTACCTTTTGCAGGAACTTAATCGCCGTGTTAAAATTGCCGTCTGCAGTGTTGTAGCTGCCGATCTGAACGAGATAGTGACCTGGCTGCACGTCCTGCACCTGTGGCGAGCGGTTCTTTCCCGTGATACGCGTCACTAGCGGGTACGGCACGTCCTTGCTCGCAATCAGACTAATACCCAGCGGTCCGTCAATCCATTTAATCTCGTACTTGGCCTCCAGCTTCACCGCCGGTTGAGGAGGGAATTTTTCATTCTCGGCTGCCGTCAGTTCCTCAAATTTAGCCGCCAGCTTCAATCCAATCGCACTCTTTACCTTTGGCTGTACCGGTTTCACCGCCATGGGGTCCGCCAGAAGTCTCCGGAACACCAATTTGCACGGCTTGGGCACCTCCTTAAGGTAGTCAATTGCGGCCAAAAACTCCATGTCGCGGGTCACGCGATCTCCAATTTTTAGCAACAAATCGCCCACTTCCACGAGATGAACGCCGAAAATTGAGCTTTTGCCCGTGATTTTCGACACGGCCGGCATCATCCTCGACTGCGAGTGGCGCAGTCGCAGTCCCAGCAGTCCTCCTTCCCAGATCAAAGTGCACATGTTGCCTGTCGCATTATTGGACACGCTGGACGTGCTGCCACTCATAGACGCCAGCAAATCTAAGGAAGAGCGTCTCAAATGGACAAATTCTTCCTCGGCCGGCGCGTGTTCATTCGGGTCGGTCTTATCGTCTGTATCAGCGACCACACTCTGATCTTTTGTGTCCAAATCGAGGTCCAAATCGAGATTTTCCAGATCCTCCAAGTCGTCCAGATCGCCTTCGTCTAGCGAGTCGCTGGCGCTGCGGGCGCGTTCGCTGCCTGATGACAGCGTGTCGTCATTCAGATCGTCGTCCAGGTCCATGTCCAGGCTCTCCAGAATATCTGCGAGGCTGTCGCGGCCGCCACTAACGCTCCCAGAGCCCATAGCGGGCGAATCGTCGTCGTCCATCGTCTCCTCGCGCGCCTGCTTGGACAGCGAGCCGCGCTCGGGCGCCACAGCCCCCGACGGGATCATGATGAGGTCGTCCAGCATGTCGAAGACGTTGTCACCCAGGTCCGGCTCCACCTTAGCCAGCGACGACGTTAGCGACTGGCGCGAACCGAGCTGCATGCTCATCTCCATCTGCAGCTGCATCTGCTGCTGAATCTTCTGGTGCAGGTCGAGCTGGTGCGCCAGCAGCTCCTCGTTGGTCATGGGCCCCGCGGAGCTGGCGCCGTCCTGCGGGGACGCGGCGTACATTCCTCCCACACTGGACGTCTCTGCTATAGGAGGGGGAAGAGCGACTGAGTGAGTGTATTGTACACCGGACGAGCAAACGTTTGTAAAAAAGTATGCGGTTTGGGATGGAAAACTATGGTTTGTATGGAGAAGAGCCCTAGCCCGTGATGCTAACATCCTATTGGTGGAAATGCAGCACCGCGCCTCTCCCCCGACGTTGGCGCGACATTGAGAAAACATTTTGTGCACACGTCACAGATTCGCTTGTGAACTGCAACACATGTAAGTGCTGTATGCTTACTTCAGAAAGCATAGATCTCACAGTCCACTGTGCGGCGAACTGTGTGTGTGGTCTTATTCGGATTCGACGCGACAGAATTGGCGAGCGATTGTCCAGCGGAGACAGGAAACCGAGGCTGGAAAGAGAGAGAGAGATCCGGCGTGTCGATCGCGACGCCAGTCCGGTCTTTTGTTGCGGCGCCCAAACGGGACGTGTTGACTGGCCTGGAGACTGCGCTGGAGGCACCCCACGCTGCTGTGAACCAGCCTCGAATCCGATGGATACACGCAAAGCGCACGGACAGATGGCGAGAGGGAACTGCGATCACCAACGTACAGTAGCCGGAGCTGTCAAGCGAGCGAAAAGCTCACTTCTCCATTAGAGCGACGTTCCGCCCCGAAAATCCACCAGCATTTCGGTGGCGATGCGTGTCATTTGCAGTCGCTACGCAGGTTGCTAATGGTGAAGTGGTGAAGGTTCATGCTGCGGAGCTTGAGCACGTGCGACTTGCCAGTGCAACAAGCCGACGATGGACTCAATCGAACGAGGCAAAGCTCACGCGATTCTTGTTCAATTGCGGGCAGACGAGCACAGCGATGTACACTTTTGCCTTCCCGGGGTGGACCAGACAAAGGGGAGAGCATCACTCAATTGCACTAGCTTAGACTATCCTAGTGAGCTGGATGTATTGTGGGAGTATGGATACCGAGAACTTCGCGGTGTTCGCGGTACGGCGGTAGTGATTTTTCAATACGATACAGAGAGCAGCTTAAAATTCCTGCAGTCGACCAAGTCTAGGACGTGAATCAAGCGCGAAGGCGGTGGAAGCTGGTCAAAAACCACGTATGCTCCTGTGGCAAGTGACGAATTGAGACGTGTGAGGTCTACTATAGCCAACAAGAGACACTGTTGACTTGGTTACCAAATGGGTCCGCACTTCCAGAGCAACGCCGACAAGCAGTACGTCGAATAGGAAGCGCATCAGGAAGAGTGCGTGGGGCAGCAGCAGCATCAGCGACCAAATATCGACTATCGCGATTACTACAAATACGAACATCATTTGACAAGTAAGAAACGATGAAAGCTGCTGCAGCCGGATGAAAGAACGTTGTTCATACCGGAGACGTATATCGTCAGCAACACATCCATTTTGAAATAGGCTGCCAGGACCAGAAATCCGTTGCTTAGCATGGCAATCACAAGAAGGGCAGGGCGTACGGCGATCACACGTTGAACACTTTCTAGCCCTTTCGGAGATTGGTAGACGTCAACGTGATACCAGGCGCCTATGGTGGTAGCAAAATTCACAGCAGATTACAAGGGTACCGATGATTCGAAAACAAACATGCTACTGTACGTACCTGCGTCTGCGGGACAGAGCAACGCGACCGTGAGCAGGAAGTTGGTCACTGCAGCAACAGCAATCATGAGCTGCAAGTACAGCAAAATGAACGATAAGGTCCTTAAACCAAGACAAATTATTCGAGCTTCATGCGTACCTGCATCTGTCGAAGGCGAATATTGCTGAACGAGTCGGTTAGTGGGTTCGTCGTCACCAAAATCTACCAACATCGTCATGAATCGCAGCAAGGTTTACTCAGTTCAAGGTGATTGAAGCAACATACCCGTGGGAGTTTGTCATCCTGTCCAGGGTGGAAAGGAGGATCGGAACTTGAAACGGAGGAACGCCCCGCCTCGGATAAACCTAAGACCGATCGTCCATCCATTGCCAAAAGCTGAACTGGAGCTGTTTGTCGCTGGTTACTGCTGGCTCTGGAATTCCTGTCCTGGAAGAGTAGTCTGCGGCCATTCACATCCGGCCTGCAATGGAAAACCATTCGACCTTCGGGGTGGGTCAAGCATGGAGTATCCGTCTCGACAATGTGCGATGACTGGTTGGCTCCATTCACAGGAACTACATCTGCCGAGTCCAGCATGATGTCTTCTACTTAACTTCGTTGACCGACTGAAGCGAGCCCAGCAAACCAGGCGTTTCTGAGGGGGTGGAGAGCCGTAAAAATAATCCAACGATTCTTCATCGAATCAAGCAACAGCGCAGCTTAAGGGATCCACCTGTTGTCTCAGGCTTCTGTGTACAATGCAGCGCAATCGAACCATCTCCGGTATGATCGTAGCACCAGTTCCAATGAAGAGTATCGACTTTTGTGGAGACTTGACCCCATTCACTTTGTAGAGCACCCGACGGCGGAGTCGAATCCATTCACACTTCCGTCCGATGAGGAAGTATTCCGTATGCGAGAGACAGAGAAGCAGCGGAAGGAAGAGGTGTGTTCGAGTTGACATTTCGATCTGTACTTACAGCAACAGTCTCATGGGATTCTATCGTGTCACAGGAGAAGAGCAAAAACTCGAGACTCAAGATCTACGATAAGACCACGGCGTCGTCCAAGATCGGGAATATTCGTCGCTTCCGCTCCGATGACGCGGTGAGGCAACGATCAGAACAGAACTAAACTGTCGTACACTGCTAACTAGTCTTTTGTTTCCAGCCGACTGGTGTAGATAACTACTCAGCGTCTCAGTCTCGTCAAACCCGAGGCCTCGTAGCCGCAGCCACTGCTACTATATCGAATGATCGCCTCCGGGAGAAGGAGAACATGGCAGACTTCATTGCGAAGAAGCGCGAGATGTTCCTCGTACAGATGTCGCTCGACACAAAGCGTGAAGAGATCCGCAAACTTGAAGAGAAGGCCCAACTGAAGGAGGAAGCTTTGAAGAAGAGTGAGCTGATGCTCGAAGAAGACGCTGTGCGCTTTGATACGTTCCTCAAGGAGAACGACAAGAAAGCGCATGAGGCCATCAAGCGTGCCGAGAAGGAGACCAAGGCCAAAGCTGACAAAGTCCAGGAGATTAAGAAGCTCAACCAGCAAATCCAACTTGTACAAAGCGACATGTCCAAGCTCAGTGAACAACTCCAAGACTGTCTTCAGTACAAGGCCTTCCTGGACGAGCTCACTCCACAAGAATACGAGATCGAGCAGCACGACAAGAAACGAGCTCGACAAATGGCCCGCCTGCAAAAGCGCAAGGACAAGATCTTACGCGAGTGGGAACTGCAGAAAGCCAAAGTTTTAGCTGAGATCGAAGAGCGTGAGCGAGCTGAAAAGGAGCGTCCGGACTCGAAGAACGGCAAGAAGAAGAGTGACAAAGCTGTGAAAGTCAAGGAGATTATTATCCCACCGATGCCCAACCTGGACAATATGCCGCTCACCAGCAGTGGGGAGGAGATCCCCATGTACTTCCAGAACCCACAGCAATTACTTGACATCTTCACTGCTCTAGAAGAAAGCAATCTCTTCTTAATCCAGAACAGCCAGGAGACCGAACAAACACTTGAAGAACTCAAACAAAACTACCGTGAGACCAAGAAAACCATGGACCGTAAGACACAGGCACTCAAGACAAATGTTGACGGCTTACAGCAACAGATCAGTGTCGAGGAAAGCAAAGCCAGTCAACTGCGACTGAGGTCTCAGGGCGGTACGGGTGAGAACGCACAGGAGCGAATGCTGAAGGAACTACAAGACCGAGTACTGGAAGTGTACAAACGCTGTGGCTTTGAGGCTGAGACCAACTCGTCGACGCTGTACATGCTCACGGACCTGGAGGCTCGTCTGGAAGATCTGTTGAGTGCAATTGAGCAGATGCCGGAGGACTATGTGGCTAAAGCTGAGAAGGAGAAGGAAAAGGAGCGTCGGGAACGAGTCCGACAGGAACGAATCGCGCAGCAGCAGAAAATGTACGAAGAGCGCATGAAGAAGTCCATGGAGAGAAGCATGCAGGCACCCAAGAAGCGTAAGGGGAGACAGGTCATGTGGCGATCCCAGCCAGCTCGACACATCAAACATGCTGAAGATGACAATAAAGTGGACCAAGGGGACGAGGCTGATCACCACCATTTTATCTGGTAAAATGGAAGCGTAGCATCGGTAGCAAGCAACACCGATGAATACATACACAAAAACTAGATAAATTCACTTATCCGTGGGCATCTCGTTGATTCCATCCTCCAAGTTTACAATCCTGAAGTGAGCTGCTGCTGATCTGTTCTCGGGTGTGCCACGGATGATAGTGAGTTTGTTGCTGTTCACCGGTTCTTTCATAGCGACCCAGCCGCCCAGCCCAAAGTAGCTGGATAAACAGAAAATTGGTGTGCTTGCCTTGGACTCGACGAGAAACTGTTCATACGAATTGAAATCTGCCCCTTGAACTTTCAAGTTCCCGTACCGATTGATACCCAAAAAGTTACTGGACTTCTCACTTTGGAACCCCCATACATCACTGTCATCGCCCAGCGTGTACGCACGAAATGTACAGCCATCTACAACAACATCAGCACTAAAATCCATAACAACTACGTTAGAATATCCCCGCCTTCAAAATGAGACAGGTGATCCACACACCCAAGCTGTGCCTCTCCGTCTACATCACGCAGAAACTTTCCCGTCTGGACCTCTTGAAACGCACAACGAAAGCGAAAAACTACGGGGACTTTCCTTCCCGCCATCTTGGTGGCTTGGATTCCCACTTGCTTCATGTCGTGGTGAACTCGCCCAATTTTTGTGTCCAGCCGACCCAGTTGCTCATTCTGCGTATCCAGTGCGCTCCCCAATGCCAACGACTGTTCCTTCAGCTCTGCAAGTTGTGGTTCCAAGTCGCGAAGAAATTTATCATGGATGTCTCCAATTGACTCTGCCACACGACTCTGCTGCTTGATTTGGCCATTATTCGGTCGTTTCTCAAGCAAATTGGGAGGCTGTTCCTCTTTATTTGATAGTCGCTCATGGACATTGCCATAATGCATCCCCAGTTGATCGGCAGACTGGAACTTGACTTTGCACTCAGGACAAATAAACCCCATTGCAATCTACAATATAAAATAACAGTCTGATTAGCGTCCGCCACCTATTGCTAAACCCTCAATACACTTGGATTGACTATACTTCGTGTGGTTCTTTACTGTTCGAGAGCTGCGGCACTGCTGAGAGTTTGTTGTAAACCCAACCAGACCATGTCATTCCGCGGAGAACACGCTTGGACGTGTCCACGGTCGCCTGGGTCTCGTCTACCATGCCCTCGCTGCGGCCGAGCTGCTCGGCCTGCATGCTCAGAGTGTGCGCCGTGGCTCTCCCCATTTGAAGAGACTCGGCCGTGTCCCGCAGCGCCTGCGTGTGACGCTGCTCCCACTCATACTGCGGGACTGCTTGACGCTGTGTCGCCATTTCGGATTGTGGGAATTTGATTTGAGCATAGTGTTTGTATTTAGAAGGGACTTAGATTAGTCAAGTATATTTCGTGAATTCGACTATCCCACACCTTCTTGACTGATTTCTTTGACATCGATAAAGTACAGTAACAAATCGACGGCAAAATAGGATTTGATTCTCGTCAACACCGTTGCCGAATTACCAACATTGATCCGAAATCTCATGAAGGTGTCTCCGTCATGTGCCCGAGATGCGTACAGTCAATGACACTGGTGTTCTTAGCAAGCTGTTCATGTTCAGTAGCAATCTCATCTCTCGCGACACGTTGCAATGAGCTCTGCAGTGAGCCATTTCTCAAAGCCAGGATGTGTCGTACATGCTGCAGGTGCATCATGAAAGCCAATAGTCCGTAGAAAAATGGTCGAACGTCTGGGTAGTCATGGGGCCACTTTGCGTGAGTAAAATACGCATCCAGAACTTCTACAGTTGCTGCATCAAGCTGCAATGGGTTGCACTGCTGTAAATGGGCGCTTAGTTGAGTCGGTTCTAGCAAGAAGCTACAAGCAGAGCTCCAACTGGAGGCTCCGATAATTTCCCGAGGTTTCTGCCACGAATAGTCCGGGTGAAGTATTACTCGCGTAGCTTCAACCAGCACCGCCTCGGCTACAAGATAAGCGTCGAAAGCAGACGCATGATCGCTCTCTTCATTGTCGCCGTCATCTAGTCGTACAGGATCGAGCTCGGCTATCTGACAAGCTGCGTAATTTAATGCCTGGAGGGCTTCTAGAAGATCGTAGTCACGATGGTCTCGAGCTTCACTGTTGACATCATTAGCGTCGCCTACAACGTAGGCCACGTGACATGAGAGATCATGGTGATCCGGGTACAGCCACCAGTGTAGTTCATGCACGAACACATTGGCACTGCCCACCGTCACGCCACAGCTAGCGTTGAAGAGGACGACGACCTGATCCCGTGCTAGTGCAAGCAGGAGAGCTCCTCGTGCGTGAAGACCTTCTTCAGCAATTGTATGACCATCACTTCTTTGAAAATGCAAGAAACCATTTTTGTTGCTGTCAAAGGACGTAAAATAATGCTCCAGTAGGGGTAGCAACGACACTATCATCGATGAAGATAATGCAGATCCAAGAACGAGCACAATCGGCGGGACTAGCATTGCACATCGTTCACAGTATCCATGGTATATCAATTCTAGTGCTTCGGGCGCGATAGCACCTGCATGAGCGATGAGCTCTTTGATTGCGTGAAGCCGTCGATACTGAATCATGGTACAATTAGAACAGCTTGAAGAGTAATCGAGTGATGTCTCGGGTACGGGGCACAAGTCTTGTTCGAGTAGTTTCGTACGTGCGTCAGTATAGGCTACGCATGATGAACACTCTTCGCCTTCGCTGTCCGCCAATCCTGCAGCAAAGCGACGTGTGGCATTAGCGCACCGAAGATAATCCGAAAGCGCGATACGTAGGGACTGTCGCGTTGGTACACCTCCCAGTGAAAATGACGACGATAGAGTTGGGTGTAACCACGTAATTTCGAGTAGTAAATGCGCTCGAAATTCGGTCTTCTGCTGAACGATAAAGACAGCGATAAAACAGAAAACACCGCTGATTTTGTTCGCGTATTTAGCGAGACGCAGCACACGGACATAATTCGCAAGCTTGCCTGCCCATTTTGGTGATATAGTTGTCTTCCACTTGAAAAGAGTGGCGTGTTCATTGGTACAAGTCTCGCCACCTTCCTCTATTGGTTCTAGGAGTGGAATCTGCTCGAAGCGTATCAACGACATCAAATCTGCATAATTCGATGATGAGAGATGGACATTGTATGGGTTGATGCTGCGCTTGTTGAGTACCAGTCTGTTTACCGACGGGTGAATTACTTCTTGTATAGGATCGGCTTTCCTGGGTTTTAGGATAAGTTCCACCGTGTACTCAGTCTCACTCGTATTGTACATGTGAACAGCATACTTTACTCGATTCATAATAACTTCGCTCGAATAAATTCGCTGTCCAATGTCGGT
Source organism: Phytophthora cactorum (assembly GCA_016864655.1). Taxonomy (NCBI): domain Eukaryota; phylum Oomycota; class Peronosporomycetes; order Peronosporales; family Peronosporaceae; genus Phytophthora; species Phytophthora cactorum. The sequence goes on from NHQK01000072.1 coordinate 198,706, forward strand.
AGTTGAGACTTTATCTTTCTCCTCGTCGTTGTTGAAAGTGTCAGCATGATGCCTCCATACAATCATCGCGTGATCTGTAGATCCCCACCAGACATCAAGATTGCTTGCAGCAACCAAACAACGAGCTGCTACGGCATGTTCCGTAAGTAAAAACTCGTGGTTATGCCAAGATCCCACCACAAAGCGCACAGTCGACCGGTCATCTGTTCTCAGGTATACTGCTACGAACGAATAGCTGCCGGTTGATGAGCTACTCACTTTAACTCCTTCTTTATGAAGACACACAAGAGCTTGGTCGTTTTCACGCACCCGAAGAGGTGGAGGGCAGGGCGCCCCAGACCAGACAAGTCGGAACTGTCGGCGTCGCTTGTCGTACAGCAAGCACAGCCACTTACAGAAAGACCGCAAACCTTCGCTCGTGCGACCATACCCGAGTGAATTGAACTCACGAAATGTCATTACCAGTGTGAATGTAGCAGACGTACTTGGATCATACGCCACGATGCGAAGTCCCTCCAAATCGTATCCTCGAGCGTTCCGAGTGTACACAGATATCAAAAACCGTTTCCCGTTCATTTCGTGCATACACTTGAACATAGCACAGGAGGCGACTTGATTCATAATTTCTTTTTGTGCCCTCAATTGAGCTTTTCTCTTTGCTTCGAGCTCCACTATCCGAGACAAAGTATCTTCCCTTTTCATCCCCACATTTTCAGCTCGTCTGGAATCTAACACGTGCTCGTTTTCCTTTGCAGTACGCGCTTGTTGTTCAAGACGAGATCGTTTTAGATAAACCATTCTTTGACGTTTCTCTTCGAGCTGATGGTAAATAGTCTCAGGACTCTCTCCATTTGTTACCGGAATACTGGACTTCTTCTCTACGATCACGAGAATATCACTTTCAATGTCCGCTGCGATGTCGTTCGTGGTGTTATTTGTCTCTCCTGGACCTTCATCAACAGACTGGTGATATTTTTGTGGCTTCTTTTTCTTCGGTCGCAACTTCACACTACCTTCTTCAGTCTTTTTACGGATCCCATCACGCCTTGACATTTCTTCCTCCGTTTTCTTGTTGTGTCTGATTACTCGTTGCTTCTCCTACGGAACGAACCATTGCATATCTGGTGAGTTAAGTGACATGTGGTACATCTAGGAGTGTGCGTACTACCTTTTCCACCCTTAACTCACTCATCCGGCATTTGCACTTGTCTAAAAGGCCATCGAAGTGATTCTCCCCGCCCTTTAGTACTGCAAGACAATGCTCCATTTCTTCTATCAGCTTGGCATATAACTTGAGTACCTCTTGTCGGTACATATCACGGCAGGGCCTAAAAAAGGTGAAATCATTCAAGCATAAATGCCACCTATTGCACAACAGAATTTGAAATGCTGAAGCACAATTCTACCTGACACGGTGATCTCTTGTGCGATCGCAGTCACGGTTTAGCTCTGTCCATCTCATCTTACAAGTACACCATATGAGAACCAAATTCATCCGTTTGATATCAAACTGACTCGAGTAGAATACCTGGTTCCTCAAGTCTCGAAGTGTACACTCTACCTGCGCGCGCTCTTGACGAAGCAGAGACGATCGGTACTCGGCTGTTCTGGATACAGAAATATGTGAACATCTTAGGTTTCCTAAACCGCTTCCTTGCTGCAATTTATCATATCATGGTAGAACGAATGACGTACTTTTGTTGTGCGTTCAGCGCTGCAATCGCATCGTATACTGCTGGAGGCTCTACATTGTTGCCAACCTCACAGCGCTTAAGTATCGAGGGCCCTCTGTCCACGTACTCTTGAACTGCCTTCAGTGCTAGCAGCCGACCGTGAAAACTTTCTTCATCCAAAAGTATCTGCTGAGCAGCAGCAATACGTGACCCATCTACGACGCCATCTTCCGGGCTAATGCTAACCAAAGGCTTTACTAGAGGCTGTGGCGGGGGTTGCTTCTTCCATCTGGCCTTAATAGTTGGTGTTGACTGGGACTCCAGTGGCTTTGACGAATTCAGGACAGTATCTTTCTTACTGGAAAGCTTCAGATTCTGATGCCAGCTAGCAGAGCTCCAATATTTCAGCCAACGATCATCACGGACACTAATTTCGAGCCGTGAGCTGACGATATCATCTAGTGCCTTGTCGACGATGAATGGGTTGCGAAGAAGACGGAACCCAAGCCACTCCACCAAATCTCCAACCCGGTCTAGAAAATCGAGATCTTCACACATTCTCAGCAAATAGTTTTCCTGGTCGTAAATGTAGGGCCGAGGAATTCCCTCGTGAACAATTTTTCGCCACTCCTGAATGTTCTCCACGACATCCACAGAAGCCGCACGAGTAAGCAAGAGTAGATCACCCAGTACGTGGATTTCTTTGCCCTCTGGGACCTGAAACCCCGTGTGCGTTGTTTTCTTCGATTTAGATTTCGTAAAAACCTGGGGCTTTCCACAAATCGGTTGTCCAGTTGATAATGTAGTTGGGGCAATGATTGAGAGCAATGCACGGAGTTTCGCCTTGTACTCTTCCCGTACGGTAATACCACTCGACACCGCAAATTCTGCCTCCTGGATTGACTTGATTGCTCTCGCGACGGCATATTTTCCTGGGTCCATCGAGCGCAGTTGTTAACCAAGGGGCGTCTGTAACGACTCTGTTGTTAGGGACGCAGCAATTACCCTCTTTATTTCTTCATGTCCGAATGCGAACATTATATTAGTACATGCATTTTGTGGAATTATTTTGTGCTTTCCCTCATTTATCAAATTGTGGCTTGGGGTACCCAGAGTGCACGTATACATGTACTGTAGTGTACCTAATGCACTGACGTAAACTTTGGAGTGATACGTGTATCGCGGCATCGAAGCAGTCAACTCCTATTATACATGTAGCATGTAAACCCGAGGCACGTAACGCTACGCATCAATGCCATCATTTTTTTTAAAGTTTCCTAAACCACATGGTATCCAGACACCACGGCGCAGTGGATACTGTATGACGGGTATGGTTAACCGGAATTTTGCGTTTGCGACCTCTGATGTATCCGGGATACTGTACATCAGAGGTCGCAAACACAAGATTCCGGTTAGCCATACCCGTCCGAAAGCCCTTGCGGTCAGGTTTCGATGACCATGTACGAATCAGTCGGACAATCATGGCCGGCCAAAAATTACAATTGGATAACCGAGAATTACGTGTATTTTTTTTAGAGAGTGAGTAGTGCGCCCAACTGGGAATCCGACTATACAAGGTATACCCAATAGCATGCATAAAATGGACTTTGCCGAAGTTAACACTACACCTTTGCCAGTGCAATATGAAACGGCAGGAAATGCAAACTGGGATATTTTATGGCTCACTAATTTTGGGTACAAATAACAAATATTATATTGGGTGCCTCCCACGCAAACGAGATTAGCTCCAGGGCAAACGAGATTTCGTGTTAGTTGGTTAGGAACTACACCCCGTACTCCATGTCCTCCATCTTCAGGGCGTCTGCGACGAAGCGCTGACAGTGCAGCGCCGTTGCCACGACCAAATGACGGTTCATGCAGCTGATGGACACGGTGGCAGCGTCTTCGAGCAGGGACATCCTCGCCTCCGTCATGTTGAGGTGCGCGCCCTGCACGAACATGCGCTGCCTGTGCTCAGCCAAGTATGCCTTCACTCGCGCCTTAAAGACGCTAAAACACCCTGAACATAACATCGTAAAGCTAACCGTTAGATCAGAATAGTACGTTGTATGCACATCATTAGAGCTCTTACCTTCAATGGGGTTGAGCATTGGGGAGTATGGGCCAAGGCGAAGCGGTCACCGTGCTCGGCAATCACCTCCTCCAAGCGCTCCTCAGTTTGGTTGTGGGCGGGAGCGTTGTCGGGCCTCAGTCGCCACGCTCCGGGGCGGGGTCGAGAAGGAGAGGCGAGGTGGAGCTCGGGGCATGGGAGTGGCGAGTGGAAGTGGTGGCGAGAGGTGTGGCCTATCTGGAGATTGAGCACGCTGGCCACGCGGTTCGTCTCGCTTGCTCCACAGCCAGTGAAATAAAAACATGTAATTTATCAATCTTGGGTAAATTTCCCTTGTAATTTACCGCTGTCTCGCATTGCCCTGGCGCAGTCTCATATTGCACTGGCAAAGGTGTAGAGACGTTTCGCAAATGACTTCACCTTCACATTACAGTATCCTCACATGACAGCTGTAGACACATAAAACCCAAATAGGACTTTGCGGGTGACCCGGCTGAATGTTTGGACTGGGATCGGGTATCCGGACCCACCCGATTATAATTTTGGAGAGGTTCGGCCCGAACCGGGTACCCGAACTGCGGGTACCCGCCCGAATGGCCGGTCTCATGGAAATTCCATACTAAAAAAACATTTTAGTAAATAATTGTCGTGGCACCCGGACCGCACGCAGCGATTCAGCATCCATATCGGGCGCCCGTACCCGTCCATGAGACAAACGGGCTGATAGGGTGTCCGACCCGTTGAGACCTCTGGTGTAGATGCCAAGGTTTGAAAGATCTTTTTACCCGCGAAAGCTGTGTGACTTTATGTATTCGCCAGTTCCTGTCCGATATTAAGTGGTTATCTTCCTAGGGTTAGGTGACCCTTTATTTGCGTGCACTATGTCTGGGGGACGTCGTCCCTGTGTGCGAAAGACCGACCGTGGATAGCTCAAACCTGCTAAATTTCATAATCACCTTGTTTAGGCATAGACAGGTTTTAGCTGTACAGACGTCATGGAGCCACCAGGGCTGCAAGTAGCGCTTGAAGAGAGTGCAAATGCGACTCTAGACCGCTGTCGTGAGGCACGTCCTGCGAACACCATTCGCGCATACGCCCCAAAGCAACGAGAGTTTAAGGCATGGTGTGACAAGAAAGAATTCCACGAAACTACTCGCTACCAGGTTACTACATCGAAAATGCACTTGTTTCTACAAGAGGAAGTGGTAGACCGGAAGGTTCGTGTCAAGGGCTGTGAGCGCAAGGTTAGTGTTGCTACTGTTGAGATGTACGTAAATGCGATATCGGATCTGTATAGTGATCAGCAGAGTCGAGGCGCAAATTCGCATCCACATCCTCGCAACAGTCTTATCAAAGCACTATTGTCGTCGCTCAAACGAGAGAAGCACGAAAAATATAAGCGTGAATATGCTGATCGTGGAGTTGGATCTCTATTAGATGGTTACTGTACGACTAATGATCTAGTGGCGATCTTTCGCTACTATATGAATCTGAATACTGGGAGTGATTTACGGAATCGCTTGAGTCACTTTCTGTGTCATGCATGCCTTCTTCGAGGTGAATCTGCGCGTCAGATGGAGCTACCTGATCTATTTAGCGTGATTTTGGAGCACGAAGGTTTCACAGAATGCCGAGCATTGGTGATAATCATGGAGCAAGGCAAGATAAATCAATTTGGCCGACGTGAATTTGGATCTTGTATTAGACATCGCAATGTTGAAGTTTGTCCTATTGGAGCACTAGCAATGTATTGGTTTTTCCGTTGGAGTGTACAAATGGAATCAATTCCAGACTTCTTAGTTCCTGAAAGGTGGTACGATATTAAGGTTTTGAAGTCCGGCAAAGACGCGTCAACCGCGATGACGACCGTACACATTGTATCGCCACCGTCAAGGCCTTTACGGCGCTCGGTATGCACTCGAAGGCAAAAACTCACGCAGCTCGAGGGCCAGGTGCTAGGATGGCTGAGCTAGCCGGTGCTACAGAGTCTCAAATTAGAAGGTTAGGACGATGGAATACATCAACGATGGAGGGGTGCTACCTGAGTGCTTTGCCACGAGAAGCAATGCGTTCTCATGCTGGATTCTCACCAGATAGACGAACATTTTTCCTGGAGCGAGCAGCCCTAGACCCGCCTGGGAATCTCCAGAGTGAAGTCTTTTCGTTTGTCGTGGACTATATGGCGTCATACATGCAGCAGTCAGCACCTCACATAGCGACAGGAGGGTTTTTAAGACTTATTTCAGTACCTTCGCGTGGTCTTCCTCCAAGATGCTGTGCTTCTGCGCGACGTTCATCCCGTGCACAAACTCGGGTCACACCCTCCCTTCAACAGCAGCGCCTTTGACACATTCGCCACAGAGCTGAAAGCAAAAATGATCACTGAAAACTCGCCGTAGACAGCTCATTTGCACGAAGTAGTGCCTGACTTGATGGACCATCTAAAAAAAAGCATCAACAAACGATAGCTCACATAGATGATAAGATCACTGAGCTCGGGGCGTCAGCTAATAACATTAATGGCGCGCTATATCAACTTATCTCAGGCGGAGCTGCTGTCCGCCTGACTGTGGGCTGGGGAACATCTCGAGCAACAGTGTCTCTTCCTGACGTACCTCGTACTCAGCAACAGTTGTCTGCAACATACAAACATGCGAGATCGCTGAAGACCGTCCACCAAGTTTGGCAAGAGTGGGCGACTGGAATTCACGGCGGTCCTGCTGTGCGTGCCTGGAGCAGCAACACGGATCAGCGTGGAGGAACGCCTCTGCTGATAAACGTTTCTTCTTTCGACGCAAGCGTATCATTGATCGTGTTATACTAATAGGACAGCAGCAGCATGTTAGCGAAGAGGAAGCCGTTTGCATCCTTGCGAGACAACGCACGCAACAAACACTTACCCTGAATGCCCTAAGTGATAGCTTGAAGGGATGAGCTTGCAGCCTGTAGCAGACAAAACATAACCAAGTTCAATTAGTAAAGCATTGAACTATTCGTCACACTCGTAAGGTTCTCAAGTAGATACGTACAATCCCCATAAGCGTACTCGTTAGGTGTCAACATAGCTTCACTCCCAGCGCCGGCCGACGCAGCTGCACTTGCTCTCGGTATGCTCACAATGTCGCGTACAGAGCCGCCCCCCCCCCCCCCCCCTGCTGTACGTCTCCGTATTCTCGTTTCTGTCCTGTTTTCGAATGTACCCTTAATCTATCCTTAAAAAGGCGTACACTTGGATATAAATAACAGCAGTTATCTGGAACCGCCCCCTTCAGATAATTGGATTATCCGAGGGACAAGCCAGGGACGAGACTGTGACGCATAGGGGACGGCGTCACTCGTCCACTTCCGATAATGTGCGTTCTATTCGATATTTCCGGGCCCGGTTGAAATGAATCAACGTAGTCAAACCGTCACGAAGCCATCTCACTCCCATAAATTAATTTAATATTAAATGCTACGATGATTTGTCGCATCGTGAGCCCGCATCCAGTTTCAGTCCGCATCCGGCAAACAGGCTTCACGGCGTGCGTGACCGCCGCCTCTAGGAACAGCAGGTTCTTCGCAGCGTGCGTGGTCGCCGCCCCCAGCAGCAGCAAGAGCATCACGGCGGGCGTGGGGCCGTATCCAGCAGCAAAGGCTCCATGTCAAGTGCAATGCCGCCACCCCCGATGGTTGGTCGAATACCTCGTGAGTGTAGTCACCTGCGCATGTTGCCATATCGTTCCCGGGGTGGCACAGCTCTTCGAGGGCGGGTGATCCGATTAGCACTACGTTGGATGCAATCCGAGAAAATTGTCGTCATACTGCCTTCGACTGTGGAAACAACGGTGACTACCTATCACGCTCGCTGAAGCAGTTTCAAAGTATGCCCAAGAGGGTTATCCGCTGTCAAGATCGAAGAAGTTACCTCAGTCGCTGCCTGAAGATATCCCCGATGCCTCAACTCATCCGCCCTGCGTCCCGCCAAGTTGGCTCCAGCACCAAGGTTACATTTACCTTCTCGAGCTTATCAGAGGAGAGCAACTAGCCCCGCTGACGGGTAGTACTATACTGAATTCAACTGAGGAAGGTGGCGCCGTGACGTCTATCGAAGAGATCATCTCTATGACTCTTTCGACAGAGGAAACACCCCCGGCACTATCTTTAACTGCCCCCCCCCCCCCCCCCCCCCCGATCTGGGGGGGCGTTTGGACGACGACTTGACGAGCTCGAGCGCAACCTGATGACTATCAAAACTATAATTGAAGGGTTCATGCGTGATATCGCCCCTCCGAGTCCCAGTTCAATTCCAGATCCATTGCTTCAGCTCCAGAATACTGTAGACACATACCACATCGATTCAAGCTTTCCTTGTTACCGTTTTACCAACGATTTAAGCGGCGTTCGAAGGAGGAAGTTCAAGACTCATCAAGAGTCAACTAGGGCTGCGCTTTTATTTTTCGTCTACGATCCAGAACTAGCTCCTCTAATCCCAAGCTGTTTTGGTTTCGCTCGTTGACATTGAGGTCTGGTGCTGCACGGTTCTCGACTGAAAGCGGCCCAACAGGGTCAACGTATCCCTGCCGTTTCCTGCCGCAATTCTTGATGTCCCTTCCCATGTCGAAGCACTCAAACGGCGAAATGTCTCGACATGAACGACAGCAAGTTGCGCTTGCTGGACTCGGTGCCATGGCGTTGAACCGATCGTTTACATAGCCGAACATGAACCCAATTGTGTAAAAGAACGGGCAATACGCTGGGTGAGAAATGGGAATCACGCGAACACTCCTCAGGAAGTGAATAATCTCGGGGTGCATATGAATTGCTATTTAAAATCAAGCGCGGCCACTGCCACGACAATCACGAAGAGTGATCAGACCGACACAGAATTGACGTATGGGCTTTGGGTTCTCTAGAACGAACATCTATTGATGGAAACGATGGAGATCTACTACACCATCTCGACAATGCTTATGAAAATGCTGCTCGAAATTGTTGGAGTGCTGGGAATACCGGCGTTAGTGATGATTGTGATAACTCACACACATGGAGATGCAAAGAGCGGCACGATTGTGGTGATGATAGTGGTGATTTATCGCTTAAGCCCACGACATGCTATCCCTATGGCCATTAGAAGTTCCGGGTTGGACCATATTCATGCTGCCGTAAGCTTAGTGTGTGAAGTCGAAGCGAGCCGTCCTGCTGCTACTGCACCGAGTGAAGGCTTTCAAATCGGAAGTGACGACTTAGTCGCATCCAAAAGTGAGAGTACATGCGCGAATATCGGAAGCGTAAAAAGGCAAGCAAGATGAATCCGGTAGGGGCGAAGCGGTCATTGTCATTACCTGATAATGATGACGATCGTGCTAATGAAGTGGCAAGCAACGCAACCGAAGCTTTTCAAAAATGAAGTGACGAGTTACGTCGCAAGCGCAATCGAGAATACATGCGTGAGAACCGGAAGAGGAAAAAGACCAGCAGGGTGAAGCAATCGGATTCTGCCAAACAAGCGCGGAACAACACGACTGAAGCACTTCGAAGTAGCAGCGATGAGTTGCGTCGCATGCGAAACGGAGAGTACATGCGTGAACACCGTCAAAAACAACAACAAAAAGTAGCGAGGAGTATCAGTTTAAGAACAAGATGGCATTGCTATTATATGTTGGCGATGACTACCGTGCCAAGGCTCTAAAAAGCTTCAGGACGCTATGGGCCCAATTGGTAAGGAAGAATGTATTTGCGTATTGCATTGCGTTTGATTGAACTCCAGGACCTGCGACATATTTGCTCCCTCGTTCGTTATCGGAGGTAGCTTCGTTTCGAGTAGCCATGATCGGACAATTACGGAGGCTCGAGTAAATAAGGTGAAGAAAATGCATCGGATTCGTCGTGACTGAGTAGATGAACTTTTCACATTTTACGAAGAGATCAATTCAATCTGCACTGATGTTCTTTACAACGCTGATGCTGTGGATAGCACTATCGACACTGATCTTGTTGAGAAATATTTTGGATCATATTGAGGATATTGGTGGTGTCGTGGAAGATGAGTTGGATGCCTTAAACCCGAGCTTAAAAACTTCCGTGGTTGCTCCGATGTATGGAACGTTAACTATGCACAGGATGCGTTGAACATTGTCGAACGTAGAGCTGACTTGTCCGATACTTCTCTGTCCCACCAATTTATAGGGATTGTGATTTGTAGAACTTAGTACTAGCTACAGAAACACGTTAGCGACCGGAGTGCCCTTATTCGAAAGCTTTTACGAGCACGATACTCACTATATTTTTTTGTAGATTTATAACAGAAGCCAACAAGTAAATACCTCCACGAACGTGCGCTCAAATTTCGGGTGAATAAGTTTTTTCTCGTATTTCATCGGAAAATTAGCGAAATTACAAAAACATTTTACCAGAGACTACGACTTAGCGACCTCTTACAACAACTGCGTAATCATCGTAACCGTGTTTAACACCGTTACTAGGCGCTCAATTTAGTGAGGTTTTACTGCATGTTAAGCCGATATTCTTCAAATCACAAGAACATTTTATCCATCATCACTCAAACATATCTAGGTGTGGAATTGATACAGTAAGAGTACAGCTTTGCCGCAGGACATTGGTTGCGACCTAGCCGGATTAGACTGCTGAAGGCGCTTCAAAAGACCATATCGCGAAAAGTCTCTCTTCTCGGGGAAGAGGTGGTTCTTCCGGAGTGATTTCGGCCGCTGGGGCGGCACGAGTGCGGCAGGGTCGTTGGCGAACACTTCGGGAGCTCTCGATAGATGGGTGGCTCAACTGAGGCTGCTGCTTGCGCGCAATGTCAGGAGACCTCCTAGCCAAAATGTGTGTTTTCCTATGGACGGGGACACCCTGGAGAAGCTAGACGAGGCCCTGTATCTGTCAAGGAGTGCGCTAAACACTGCACTCTATTGTCTGGGCATCAATTTGCGGAAGATTTCTTGTTTACTCTTGTTATTTTCGACCGGATTTCGATGCAAAATATGTACTTGCAAAACTCTATCAGATGCCAGCGCTCTTCGCAACTGAATCGGGGTAATGAGACGATAGGTGCGAGTTAACTAGGAAAGGCTTTGTTGAGAAATGAACAGCGACGACAGGGATGCCGTTCTCATCGCTCTTCTTCTGGGTCTTTAGCAACTAAATTTCTGAAAACAGTGGAGGTTGCGTCGCGATCTGCGTGGGTCAGTAACGCAGAGCGTTCACGAGGCAGGCAAAAGGCTTTTGCGTATCGGACGCGTTTTGGTCAGACGTCACTATTTAATACTTTGACGCCAAATACGGAAAATTCGCAGGTGATGGCTCACCATGCCGTCATTACATCGGTAGACACGCTATTCGGCATTTTGGATTCTAAATTGCCAAGTAAGGCCGAGTTGCGTGAGGCGAGTCTGGGCAACGCCTGCGCATCAGAACAGTTATTTATGCAGAATGTGAAAGAGTTTATAAAACCCGTTTTGGGTATTGATCCAGCAACAAGGAAGCAAATGCCTTTCAAAGGATTGTTAGGTGAAGCAGAGGCTTACTTCGGAATGATGGACACGCAGGGGAGAGGAACCTGCGTATTCATTTCCTAATTTGGTTGACAAAAGCTCCATCTAGCTCGTTTGAACTCGCCAAATCCTCAATAGACATTTAGGAAAGACGTTTAAGAAGTCTTTAGAGTCGTACGTGGACCATATTGTAAGCAACGAGCCCCCCCCCCCCCTGTTAGAGACTATTCCTGTACAACTTGTGGGGCAGCGTACGCAAATCTCGTGGAGCTGAAAATTAACCAACGTGACGTCAAAAAGCCGCGACGTGGGCTCTATAGCACCCACGCTAGCTCAATTCAGTGTGTTCTTGACAAAAAAGTTATACTGGCAGTACATATTATGACAGGTGTTGCTAGATCCTGGCCACCACATTGACCTCCGTGGAAGCAAACACTGTCTGAAATGGAAGTTGAGCCTGTAGCAAAGCAAGAAGCTATTGCCGAGACAAAGTATGTCACTGGCGTGATATCGTCGACAAGAGAGAAAAAGTACAAATGCATTGGAGAAGCGAATGCAGAATCTTGACCGATGAATGTGGCCTAAATGGTGCTGTTGATGCTGACCAATTACGGAGAGCTAACATTCCCAGAATGGATATGCACAAAGTGACGAAGGTTCATTTTCGTGGAGCTGAGATGTGCAGTGGAAAGCATCGCACATCTTTCACGGATGAAGTAAAGGAACGTGGCATGGGCGCGGCATATTTGGGGTACCTTCGGCGTGCACCTGACGTTCCGACACCTCCATAAGGTTTACCCTCGCGCCAACCAATTGCTGATTGCGTTAAGCGCCTACGCGAAAAGCTAATTAAAGACAAGCTGTGAAGGGAGATATTGCTAGATAAACGCAAGCTACAATAAGCGGATCGTATCAAATACAAGTATCACTTTATCGGCGGATCGCGCAACAGGATCAATATCACTTGATCCTAGTTTCAGTAGCAATATTGAGTGGATCAGCATCAATGATACAACATAAAGAGTAGATGCTCCGAACCCATGGATAAGGTATTCATTGGGTCTTTGACTCTCAAGCGTTCCTTCAAGGCTTCTTCTCGCGAGGAAGCTGAGAGCGCGAATACTACTGCTGTATGCCGCGAGCTTATCCACCAGTTATATGAAACCGATGAGGGTCGAGTCGCTGCTGGCGCCAATAATGTTTTGCTCATTTTCCTATCTCCAGCGCCTCGAAAATAAAGGACAATAGTTAGGACCAACAGTTAGAGCCGTGTCTTGAAGTATTACATATGAACAAGGTGTTCGCGGTACAACTGCAGGTATAATCACCGTCCAGGTAGATCAAGGCAAATATAGGTTTATGGCCTGGAAGTATTGGCTTTTGGCTTTCGAAAATATGAATATTCACGTCGGGATAACCATGATCTACTATAGAGGTCGAGATATCCAGCTATGAGCACCTTCCTCGTTTCTCATTGGTCCTGTATGGCTTATTTTACGCTTCGGCAAGTGTCGAATTATCAACGAAGGAAAGGGCAGGTTTGTAGTGTTATTCAAATTCACTAATCTGCGACCTTCAATCTGCGACTCAAAATATGGCCTACACATGTACGTTCGAATATCAGGAACCAGGCGATCTATTTTATGCCACTTTCACGTTACATTTTATTTCTTACACAGCACGCACATCGCTAATTCTTCACTAAAGCAAGCGATGTAAGTGCACTTCCTGGCTCACACCTCCTACATTAATGCGTTGGTAGGCCAAGCAAGCATTCAAGCGTTAGTTTAAGACAGAAAAGTATATATGTGCCATTTGCCAGTCCAAGCAGCTGCTGGCGAAGAAGCTGGATCAGGATCAACCTACCAGGGGACCTGCAGCTGGATCGCGAACACCTTGTTAAGAGTTATGAGATCTTACTCCCATGGCCATAAAGCCCTTTACAAGTTCCATGCATGGTATGACTGCCGTGGTGTTTACTGTTGCCCAACACGACAAAAATGTAGCAGCAAAATTGTCATTAATAAAAAAGATAATTTTATTTTGTCCTTGATTCTAGGACATATATCTCAGTTTTACCTGAATTAATCACGCGGATATTGACATATCTAGATTTCGTAGTAGCTCTATTTGAAATATTATTTTTTATATATGCCACATCGCAATCCTTTCAGCCAAAAGCTGGAAACTAATGGGGGGGCAAAGCATTTCTAAAGGGGCACTACCGTCTTACCGCGCACCAGGCGCCTAAGCGCACAAAACGAGGGAATAGTATAAAACTGTAGGGCGTGAAACCTCAAATAAAAGACACAGTCCAATAGAACGAACACACAGAACGATCATCTGGTGGACCACAACACCTGTCAAGATTCGGCTGGACCAAAATTTTATCAACAGGTGATACTGGATTCAGCCGAATATCTCTACCAACCATTCGAATCGCTGGTCATCGTTACAACACGTCCATCGAGGACCACCTAAATCGCTTTTAGCTTCACAGTTACGGCGCCATGCAAACGGCGAAGAAGCGGAATAGCTACTGCCTCCAGTTAAAATTGAGCGTGGTAAACGATTACATGCCCAGCGTCGTTGGCCATGGATTCCATGCTCTGGCCAAGAAGCACCACGTGACCTCTTCAATGGTGAGGCAATGGCGTAAGCTCCAAGATGAGCTGACGCAAGCATCGAAGGACCGTCAACTTGGGACGCGTTCGCTACGAAGAATGCCGGGTGCAGGTCGCAAACCCGAGCACCATACACTCGAGCAGCAACTTCACGTTTGGGTGGCCACCTGAAACAAAAAAGGGCTGCGTATCAAGGATAAATGCATCCAGCTACAGGCTCTCAACATCCATCGCACTTTAATAGAGAACGGCGCGCTGCCAACCGACTTTCGAGCTTCGTCGGGGTGGTTGGATCGGTTCAAGGGCCGCTACAACCTGGTTTCACGACGCCAGACGACTAACAGAACACTCCCCGACAACGCTACCGACATTTCCCTTCAGTTTATAAGAAAGGCACAATAACTGATTGAAGAGCACCACATACTGTCATGCAACGTTATAAACATGGACCAGGTCCCTAGCTACTTCGAAACAGAGCCGAAATCTACAATTACAGCCCACAGCGCTAGAGATGTGCTTCTGCGGAAGGGCGGGAGCATTCACAAACGGTTCACTGCAACATTTGCCATCACAGGTGATGGCAAATATTGACACCTCACGTCCTATTCTCCAAGCTAATGAAGAAGCCGTCATGCCCACCTGGCATTCTTGTGGACGTGAGCCCCACAGGAATGTGGAGCGATGGCATACTTCTCCGGCATGCAAAGGACGTTGTATGCAGTAGGAAAGAAACTCAGTTCTACCGTCACCCCGTGCTGTATATTATGGACTCGTACGCCGCCCACATCAAAATGTTCAACGAGGAACTTCTCAAACGCTACAACGTGTTCGTGTTGTTAGTGCCGCCAAACTTCACGAACCTGCTTCAATCACTCGATGTGGCTGTAGAAGCTTTCAAGCCTACTACAGGACCAAGTACGACGGCTTCATGGGGCAGGCACTGCAAGACACAAGCCTTCAAACGAAGGCTGGCAACCCCAAAGTTTCACACTACGAGAAGGTAGCACAATGGGTGCTTGCCTGGGCAGCAACTAGAACAACGAAGGACATTGCAAGAGCTTTTCAGCTATGCGGGCTTGTCGCTAAGGCAGAGTTTAGCGTGTATAAGTTACACCCTCCACTTCGAGAGCTACTCAGCTCGACGGTTAACATGCACGAGTGGCATCAGTGGTACCAGCATATTGTCGACGGGAGTGATGATCATGAGGAGCTGTGTATCTCTCCACCAGGCTGGTATCTTCCGGATGATATACACTCAAGCCTGTTTTGCTGCCTTCGGCACAGTCTCGGCGCATCCTACGCCGACTACGTATCGGTCCTGACGGACTATATGCAGTAGCTAGAGAAACTGGAAGGATTGTTCGACGACGAATACGTAGCATCGCTTCGAAGCGTTGAGCTTGCCGTTGGTGAGCTTGAGCTGTTTCCTACATCAAGAAAGCTCAATTGCGACATTGAGGTCATCAAGCTCAACTACGACTGCAAAGTCATCTCCAAGTACACGCACACTATTGAGTGTGCAACTCAATCGATCTGCGTCGCTCGTATCGGGCCCTACTTTACCTTGAAGGTGGACGGATTGCATACCTCCCCACTGCTCTTCTAGGTTTTAGCGACACTCTGCATTTAAACGCCTAGGCTGTATACATGAATACAAAGCCCCTGGGGCTCTCTATTTTAATTGAGTGCTTAGGCGCCTGGTGCGTGGTAATACGGTAGCTGATTTTTTAAATTTTTGGGCATGTTTTAGTCCATTTTTTAAAGAAAATGTGACTTGGGTACCAATGTTTGCTATGGATTGGCTACATATTTTCACTTGGCGTTTGGTTGTCGCTTGCGTAAGGTAGCGATCCTGAGTTGTTATATTCGGCTCAAATTTGTATAACAAAAAACCTTGGACAAGTACCCCCTCGAGGAGGCGCATTATTTCAGTTGAGCACGGTACTGCCCCGGGTTAAATTCAAGGTAGAACAATCGAATGGTCGGCGGATTGATAGAAATAACCTTTGTTGAGTATGTGAAGAGTCACCGATTTGTCCATATGTCCGTCTGAAAAAGTGTACGGTCGGCCAATGTATGCAAAGGTCCCCCAATGAGCGAAAAATCGAAATATGGGGCAAGGTGGTCACTTGATTTGAGTACGACCTCACCAGGTTCTACCTCAACTTGAACAGCGCTTTAATCCCCAGGCTCAATCGTTTCTATCGAACGGCATCTTCTAAATGTGGTCCACATAAGGTTAGTGCAGAGATCGCAATTGCTAGTCTCTTTGGCAGAGATCGGAATTACCAAACCAGAGGGATTTCGCTGATAGATCGGAAACACAACGGAGACCTTCACATTCGCATTCGTAGTAATATTCCTGGCAATATATTAATATCAATATTACTCCAAGCATGGGATATCCAGCTACAATATAGCGAAAAAGAAACTTCTAGTGCAGTCGTATTTGCCGAACGCTCCTGAGTATATTTTGTTTTGGTTGAGATCTTTCAGCCTTGTAAAATAAGAACTCCTCGATGCAGGATGGGGCACGGTGTCCCACAAAACAATGATCAAGTTCGTAATAATGTTCGGAAAATTGTTTTGCAATAAAATAGCATTGCTGGATAGCATTATTGCTACAGCGACTGTTTCTCTCTCTCTCTCTCTCTCTCTCTCTCTCTCTCTCTCTCTCTCGACAGCCGTGAACTGTATGCAACTTTGTTTACATGTTAGTGACGACAAACCTGATTGGGACGATATGACCTATTTTTTATTAACGGAGTATTCGTCGTGTATAAGGTTTGCGATGAGCTAGAAATGTGCTGATGCATTCAACCGTTATCCCCCTGATCGTTGCTAAGACAGCTATATTAAGCGCCACATTAAAGCCCAGAAAGTAGACGGTTTCCAGTTGGATCGTCCACTCCTTTACTATCTGCTGCTAACTTTCCTCAAGACCTCGCTGATAAGAATTCATCAACCGTTCTTGATGGACTCATTATTTGATTCTCTCACTCACGAATTTCTTGGAAAGTCTCATGGACGCAGCCGGTGCCAACGCAGAATAAACTTTGGGCACAAATACGACGCTTCTGCGGCGGTGGTTTTAGCCGAGGGCTAGTTACACCAGCTGTGTATCCTGCACCTGACTAGGAGTCCTATCGTAGACGCCGACGCGACGAAATTGGGTCAGCTTTGCTCGTAATATGGGCAAGCTTGCGATGAAATGGATCGTGTAGACGCGTGTTTTCAGCGAGCCGTGCTAGCCGATATGCGAGAGCATCGAGAACATCGTAGAAAACTGCACGGGGAACAACGTCAGTTAGTACGCCTGCAAACACCTGCGCCCGTCCCTCTTGGTGCAGCCACGGCGAACCATGTTGAAGTAGACCCAGAACTGCGTGCTGTGCCCAGGGAGATGTGCACCGAGCAGCTGCTCCGGACCGCCGAGGAATACGCGAGAGTACGATGGGTTTGTGTGACTCACAGGAGACCTAGAGCCGGGAGAAAGGCAAGTAGGATTCTAACGCTAATCTCACTCTCTCATTTGCATCATTGACCTCGGAGCGAAGTGCACGTGAGGTTTGGGGACTGCCGTCCAACAGGTTTTGAGCCCAAAATGACAATCGCCCATGCTGGAGCTACTTCCGGTGATGCGGACGCGTCGCCGTCTGCTCTGGCAGCCAGCCACGAAAGGGCTGGACAGGCCGACAGTGTTAATGAGACGAGCATCGCCGTTGCTCGCAAAAGGAGCAGCGGTAACTCCCTCGGCGACCACACAGCGCATGCCGGGGAATGCGGAGGAAACGACATGACGATGATGCTGACTCTGATGGAGGGACTCGTTGGACGTCTCGAGCGAGTTGAGCAGTCGCAGACGAAAATAGAGCAGAAGA
Organism: Phytophthora cactorum; assembly: GCA_016864655.1. Lineage (NCBI taxonomy): Eukaryota > Oomycota > Peronosporomycetes > Peronosporales > Peronosporaceae > Phytophthora > Phytophthora cactorum. The sequence continues at coordinate 216,448 of NHQK01000072.1, forward strand.
TGGATGAGGACGCCAGGCGTGCGCGCGACGTCGACCAGCCGATGACGCCTTCGATGAACCCCAGTCTCTTCGCATCTCACCTTGGTCGAGGATCTCGCATGCACCTTGATTCACTGGCGGGTTTGCCGAGCACTCCGCCCACGTCGACACTGCAAAGACCCGTGGCAGCCCCGCAGTACTTCGGGCAACGACAGCCTGGGTACGGGATGCCTATGTCTGACCTTCAGCGTCTGTACGCAGCAGCTCAAGCAGCACAAGGCCATGGACCCGTGGGTCCGCCTCCGCAGCCTCGAGAGGCTCCACCGCAACCTAGTTCCGGACGGTTTCCGGCACAGGATCAGAACGGAGGTGGCGTTCGCTATCCGGACGCGCGGCAGAAGAAACTGGCCATTAGGCCTTTTAACGGCAAAGTACTATATGTCGGTTTGGGATCTGGGTTCCTCGAGTGGGGCCGCAGGTTCGAACGACAGGTGAACATCGCGCAGTAGGCGTGTGGGTTCGCCTGGCCAGAGGACGTCACGATGGATTTGCTGAGTCACTACTTATCGGGCACGGCGGAAAGGTATTATAACAAGCAGGTCGAGGCCTGGTGGGGACAACTTCCTACTCTCCAGTACGTCATGGAGAAGATGCTGGAGGCCTTCAAGCCCAATTTGACGCCGGCCCAGGCGATGAAGCTGTTCACTGCGCCGAAGGACGCCAAGCGCACATGGCCTGAACATCACATGTACCTAGTTGCGATATCTGAGGCATGTGGAGGCGGCGCTGATTACCTGGTACTGAACAACGTTGTACAGTACGCGTCTGCCGACTTGCGCACCGTACTGATGGCTAAAGTAGACGGCACAAGACAGGATTACCTGCAGCAGGCTGTGGAGCTCGCGCATTTTGCCCAGTCCTGGGAACTGGAACCGGCCAACATCGAAATCTGGGGCGAGAAGTCGTGGCTGCTGTCGGCGAAGAAAAAAGAAGGAGACATACCGTTGCCATGTGTGCAACAAGGTCGGATATCTGCGCGCAAATTGTCCGGAACACGGCCGCGGCCGCGGTGAATCTGGCCTAACACTCGCTGTGGGCGAAGCGGTCAACGGAGAAACCGTATGGATCCTTGACAGTGGACCCAGTGGGCACTTGGTGCAGGAAGAGTCGTAGCTCGGTGAGGTCGAGCTCTGCAACGACGAATGTTTGCAGCCAAACGGAGAACCGCTCAAGGTCACTAAGAAGGGCACGTTGATACTGCTAGTGACAGCGTGTAGCAAGACGAAGTCAGTGAAGCTGACGGATGTGTACTACGCTGCAACGTGATGCTCAACCTCATATCGTAGGGAAAACTCGATGAGAAGGTTTATACTCTGACACATAGAAATGGGCAACGTATCGTGGCAGGCAAAGACGAAAGCGACGTCGCGTTCGATGTCGCCATGAGAAGGAACGTACTCGTCGTGCACGGCACCGTGGAGAATCATGAGCGCGCGTCGGGCGTGATAACGGCGGCGCTGGACTGGGAAGTGTCTGCGGCCGACGGCGTGGACATTAGTGTGGTAAAGGGAAGCCTGGTGGGGTTCCACAAGCGGCTCGGGCACTTGAGCTACGATGCAGTGGAGCGTCTAGCGCAGGATCCGATCTCCGGCATAGAGATAACGGACCATCACCGTGTAAATTGCCTGACCTGTGCACAAGGGAAGCAGTCAAAGAACATACAGTCGAAGAAGGACACGAGCTCGAATCCGGGACGTGCCTCGCCGCTGAAGATCCTGGCTAAACCGACCCCATCTCTGGGCGAGATCGTGGTGTTCGGATCGCCCTATACGGTGTACAGAGACCCACAGAACCGAACGTTTCTCACCGTGCGCTGCAGGGCATGGTAGTTGGGATAGGAGTGGAGACCAAGGGCTATCGCGTGTACTTACCCAAGGATCGCAACGTGGTGACGACTCAGCGCGCGAAGAACGGAAAGAAACGCAGTAAGAAATCCAAGAAGAAGAAGAAGACTTGGACCAGAGAACGACTAGTAACGCGTTCTGTCGGACGTACGGATGCCGCCGAGGCGGCCTCGCCCGTGCAGCAAGTGGAAGACACCCGTGACGTCGTGAATAACGTGGTTGAGGTGGATCCGAATAACTACGGACAAGCCATGCGCAACGCTCACAAGGAGGGTTGGTTGGAAGCGATGGCGGAAGAACTCAAGGCTCTCGAAGCGAACGGGGTATGGGAAGTGGTTCAGAAGCCGCGTGGTGTGCATATCTTGCGCACCAAGTGGGTCTACAAAACCAAGTGAGATGCAGAAGGACTAATCGAGTGTCTGAAGGCGAGATTAGTGGCATGTGGAAACGAACAAGAGTTCGGTGTGAGCTATAATATCACATTTGCAGCCGACGAGCGTTAAGATCATCCTGGTGCTGGTCATGAAGTGGCGCGTGCCTGCAAAGCATGGTGACGTGCCGAATGCGTACGTAAAGGCAGACAAGGAGGAGAAGCTGAGAATCTTTTATACGCATTCCGAAGGGGATGGAGATTTCTGAGGAAATGTTGAAACGCCTGGGTGTAACGTCTGAGGACGAGATTGTGCTAAATTGCACAAGGATCTGTACGGTTTTAAGCAGGCGGGGAGATTGTGGAGCAAGCTCCTTCACCGCAAGCTGGTCGAGATTGGGTTTGTACAGAGCATGGTGGACCTCTGTGTGTACTTTAAAAAGCGAGGTGGTGTTCTGGCTGTCGTGGGAGTCTATGTCGACGATCTACTGATCACTGGGACCAGGCAGGACGCTGTGGACGCGTTTTTCGAGGAACTGGCGTCGCTCTTAATCAAGAACCTTGGCAGATCGCACAAGTTCCTGGGAATGCGGGTGAACTACGACGATACGGACGGGTACAGGCTGGACCAGGAGCTGACGATTATGGACATGTTGAAGGAGTTTGGCATGGAGATGGCGCACAGCGTGAGGACGTCAATAGGCGAGGAATGGCAAGGTGAGTCGAAATCGAATGCAGAACTCTTACCAGCAGCGGGACCGGGAGGAATGCCCACGATCACGAAGTTTCAGTCTCGTGTTGGTAGTCTGATGTGGGTTGCGAGATGTACTCGGCCGGACATTGCGTTCGCCGAAGGCATTGCCCGACAATTGCGGATTGGAAACTTGTGAAGCGCATTTTGAGGTACCTGTCAGGCACTACGTGCCTGAGTCTACTAATGGGAGGCGACTCGAGTGTGCGAAAGGAGTTAGAGGTGATTGGCTATAGCGATGCGGACTTCGCGGCAGACAAGCTGGATAGGAAGTCTGTGACGGGAGGCTTCATCACTACGGATGGGATGGCCGTGGGCTGGACCTGCAAGAATCAGGGAGGCATGGCATTGTCCACGATGGAAGCCGAGTACACGGCAGCGTCTGTGATCGGACAAGAACTGCTCGGTATTAGAGAACTGCTCGGAGAGTTGGAAGTCGCCTGTGTGCAGCCTTTCGAACGGCGTGTTGATAACCAAGCAACACTCAAGCAACTCGAAGGAGAGAAAGCATCGTCGAAGGCCAAGCACATCGACGTGCGGATAAAGTTCGTGGTCCACTACACGAAAAAGGGAGTATTGAAGCCACAATACTGGGAAAGTGAGCGCATGCCTGCAGACGTGTTCACGAAGGTGCTGGCGGCGCCGCGGCTCGACACGCTGCCGACGCTCGTGGCCTTGCACTGATCGAGATCTGGAGAACGAGAAGGTTGCACTACTCGGCGAGGAGGAGTGTTTAGGTAGACCAAGAACTGCGTGCTGTGCCCAGGGAGATGTGCACCGAGCAGCTGCTCCGGACCGCCGAGGAATACGCGAGAGTACGATGGGTTTGTGTGACTCACAGGAGACCTAGAGCCGGGAGAAAGGCAAGTAGGATTCTAACGCTAATCTCACTCTCTCATTTGCATCATTGACGTCGGAGCGAAGTGCACGTGCGGTGTGCGGACCGCCGTCCAACAAACCAGGCGGCGTCTACAGCGGGCACGCACCCCCCGAATACGGTCCGGTGGCAGCATCGCACCATCAAGACCCACCAAGCGTTTAAATTTGGGTGGTACAGGCCCTCTCGTGCTAAGCAATGCTGGGGCACCTAGCCCATAGGGTGAGGAGGTATCTGGAGCAACTCTTCAAGATTGTGACGAGAATACCAGTGAGGCGAGCGACAAATATTCTAGATCCCAGAGCGTAGCTATCGATTACGATTCTGTGCGGTCTTCATGTGAGAGCTGCTGCGTCGGCTACAGAGGCGAATAGCAGTGAGGAGAAGGACGAGGCGGCGTGCGACGATGTGGTGGCCGAGAAGAATAGTAGCTCTGAGGATATTGAGGTGGAGAGTAGTGATGTGGGTAGCCGTGAGGAGAAGATTGAGTTGGAGAGTGCAGAGTCTACGAGCAGCGACGCTAGGTGCGAGGTGACAAGTGGTCAAGGTTAAACCGAAATCGCGACCAGTGAGGGGTCGAGCAGTGGAAAAAGAGGTGAAATGGCAAGAAGTAGCGAGCATGATGATTCGGAAAGTAGTTAGCCGGTGGGTGGGCTCGAAAGCGAAGCATCTACACCTTTGTCGAAGCAAAGTGAGACATCAAGCACAGCAGAGCGAGACTGTGCCTAAATTAGGCATAACCAGGACAGATTAGTTTAGGACACACAAAGCAAGTGATATTTGTTCCAGAGCAAGAGAGATCAGGAGATGGAGCAAAATGAAAATGATCCGTGATGGCTCAAAATGACAACAACGGTGGCTCAAGAGCCCACTCGCCCGCCGACTTCTTCGCCACGCCGCCTTGCCACTGCGGAGGAGCGCCAACGCGTCCTCACCGCGTACAAAAGGGGTGACGACTGGCTCACCGTAGCCAGGTGCAACAACATGTCGAGGGCTCCTGCCTACCGGCAGTGCAAGACTGGAGATCCAAGCCCGCCTGCTCGTGGCGGCGCACGTGCAAGCGTCGTCAAGAGCACATAAGAGATGGTAACGAGCTGTGGCGGATGCACTGAAGATGGAGGACATGCAGTATGGGACATAGGCTAAAATGTAAAGCTCATACAGCCTGCACCAATATCACTTGCTTCGGAGCTAATCTCGCTTGCTTAGGAGCAACCCAAACTATCAGAATGAAATCTAACCCAAAACTATTTTGGCGGTTATAGTTGGGTATTATATCTCTTTGCTTTGCTTGATGTCTCACTTTGCTTCGGCAAAGGTGTAGCAGTGATTAAGTATTTGTATGTTGAAATAGTGAAAGTAATTTCGAATGAATGTAAGTTTGCTTTATTTTTTTGTCAAGGTTTATTTGGTTCTTGCCTCATAAAATTTAAGTTATAGCGCGGCAACAACTGTTGCGTTAATCCCTGGTCGCTTGGTAGGGTCATGATGATGACTAATTGCCGGTTCGGCAAAAATAACGCGAAGGTATGATTTCTAGAAGTATCAATGACTATCTCGTAGTTGTGTGAAAACTGATCTTGCCGAGTACGACGTGGTGTTGATTTAAGATATCTGGTATGTCTTCTAAAAATGTTGACTACACAGCTAGTAGAGTGGGTCCATTAGTCTATAATTTGTGCTTTCGCTCGGAATGGATTAACAGAAGCTGCCTCTAGTAAAAAACACACACACACAGAAAAGGGCTGTTTCTCGAGATACCGAAAAATCACCGACCTTAAGAACACGTTCAACTAAATTTACGCATCCAATCTTTGTATCTTGCACTGTACAGGCAAAGGGTACCCAAAGTGAGCGTCTTAACAAGAACGCTGCTCGACAGCTACTGCGTCGATGAACACATACGGAGCACCAAAATGCTCGAGAGCTCGAGCTCTTTCCAGTAGACCCTGTTCTAGTTTCCAGCATATAACGTAATATATGTATGCCACATGGTAAAACCCTCATGATTCATCATAAATTACGTTTCTCTTGGTAACTACGGCATTATTCAATTGGATGGGCAAACTCCACCATACTTCATTCACTGCAACTATTATTCAGGTTGGTCCAGTGCTTGATGTGAAGCCACGAATGGGTCCCAAGCCGTGAAATCTTGCTCTTACCCTATTCTGTCTATTACTGAACATGAGCCTCGGAAGTGCGCTATTAATACTGTTTGGCCTGAGTAAAACGCCCCTTTACAAACTTCAAGTCATTTTTATCCTTAAAACTCGACAAAGTCGGACAAACTCCGTCGTACTTAAACGAGTTTTTTATTTTAAAAAAAGAACAAAAATGTTATTATTCGCACTTTTCAAGAAAATAATATTTTGTGTGCTGTACCACTTCAAAATTATACACAGTCTCGAACTAACACCGTCGATGGCTGGGCTCGTGGAGAAGCTCGTCAAGCTCGTGGGACGGTACGTCTCTCACTAGCTGCACGTCTGCCCCACTTCTTCCCATTAAGTATTGCCTTCTTTCTCTCCATTCAGCGCCTTCTATTCGGACGAGCATGTCGTCGTACTCAGCGCCTTAATCCGCGAAAAGTTCATGAAGGTCTTGACCTCCATCTTGTTCCTCATACCATTGTTGCATTTATTTTACCTGCAATTATATTATTGCTATGCTTGTTTTTCGCAGGACGACGAAATGGGGAACGCTGTGAACCTACAGACGCGCCAAGTGCGCAAGATCATGAACGAACTGCACCAGGACAACCTCGTCTGCGAGTCAGTGCCCTCTACAGTCTGTGAACGCACGCTGTCTGGAGTAGTATAATACTCATTTTATTTATTTATTGTTTAATATGAGCAGGGAGGTGCTGAACGACAAGCGGCAGGGCGGCAGCTCGTCCACGTCCTACTGGTACATTGACTACAAGTACTTTGTGGACGTGGTACAGTATCGACTGTACCTGATGCACGAGCATCTCAAAGACAGCGAGCAGCTGGAAATCGAGCGACAAACATTCCAATGCAGCGACCCAGAGTGTGGGCGAGAATACACGGCACTTGAAGCACAATTGCTGCTGATGCCCGGACAGTATCAGTTCCGATGCGGACACTGCAATGAATTACTGCTGGAATGTGACAATAACGACCGCCTGCTGCGGATTCAGAACTTGCAGCGCAAGTTTAAGGACCAGATGAACAAGCAGAACGGCATGCACGAAGGCCTTTATGAAGTTTTACGTCGTATCGGCGACTTTGTCAAGGAAGGCCACGCGCTGCCGAATAATCTGCCGAGTGACAACCGAGCCGCTGGCATTGGAGGCAACAGCGCTCGTGCTGCTAATGGTACTGGAGGTGGCGGCCGAGGAGGAGGCGGCGGAGGAGGTGGCGGCAATCGCGGAGACGACCAGAACAGCCAGTCGTACTTGTATCCGTACGGCGCACAGGACCAGGAGATTATCGTCGATATTGCAGGCAACGACCAGGCCGAGGACGAGTATTTAACGAGCAGAGAGCGGAAAGAGGACAAAGAGGCGGCAAACCAACAGGTGGCAGCTCCTCGCGCGTTGCCGGAGTTCTTGCAGGGCAGTTCTATCAGTGGACATATGGCGGCGAAGCACCTGCAGGCTGCTGCTGCAGATGAGCAGCCAATTCCTATGGAAACTAGCCTTCAGGGTGTGGATCCTCTCACTCAGAGTGAGATGACAGAGGAGCAGCGGCAGGAAGCGTTCAAGCGCGCGTATATGGCCGAGCTGGAGCGATACAACGAAGAGAACCACGAAGGAGAGGTGCAGGTACAGGTAGACAAGCAAGGCTGGGACGCCGAGATGAATGGTGACGCGATGGACGAAGAAGAGCTCGAGGACGTCGAGTGGGAGTGGTGCACAGACGACGAAGGCGGCGTCAATGACATGGAAGTCATGGTCAATGGCCAACCCAAGCGATTGGATGGCGTGGACGATGAAGATCTGCTCAATATGACGGAGGAAGAGTTCTTGGTAAGGTTACAAGGAGTCGTCCAGACCAGTGCGAGCACAGGACTAATGAACGTTCCTCGTTGTTTGTCGTGTACAGAGCTGCTACCGGATGTGTCTCGCTGAGAACGGCGTGTCTCAATAACCTGAAGAACGCAGCTTGTACATTGCAGACGAGAAGATTGATCTGTGGCCGAAGCAATCTAGAAAAAATGATTGAAACTAAGTTGCTAAATTGTTTTTTTTTGCTAAATTTTCTTGACAGGACGTAGCGTGTTGTGGCGGGAGCTATCTTTTTACTGCTGATGCTCCGGTTCGTCGTCAACGAAGACTCCTTTATGGTGGTGTCTGATACTCGTGATGGAGGTGATCTGCCGTCCGTAGTTGACGGTATTATTTCCTTGCTGAAGTTCTGGATGCGTCTTCGTCTTACTCGCTTCAAGCACTTCACGCTTCTGCATGACGGCAATCATCGGGTCGGTGGAGTACATCCAAGATCGCTGCGCCAGCGTGTCTCTCTGCGGCTCGGAGCTCTTCTTGTAGACCTCTCCCATCGCCCCGGACGCAGCCTTGCCACGTTCGACGGCCCTTCCACCCGGTCTTCCTGCTGCGATCATGGCCCCGACAGTCGATGTGTACGAGGGTTTTGACGAAGCAAAGTGGTTTACATGCACGCGATGCTGGGTCGAGATCATGCTGCGATCAGGCTCTGGATCCGGCACTGGGAGCACGGAACGAAAGCCACGACTCCAATCCAGTGAAGAAGTCTGGCGGATTGCCTCGTCGACGTTGCCATCGTTGATCATGCGATGCTTTTGGCGCTGTTTACAACAAGACACGTCAATTACAAGCACTTTTCAGTGAAGATATTGTGCTACACGTACCGGGACGATCGGCTGGGCCCCGTTGAAATCAGTTCCGTGGGTCGTCTTGAACTCTTTCTACAAACAAGAGCTTCCAGTAAGAAAAAAAGGTTCCTATCAAGGAGAAAAGCATTCAGACTTACCACTCCGTCACGAGGAAGCACACCATTCAGAGGTTCCGCGCGCTCTTCATACCAGTTATCTGGACAAATCCGACCGACGTCAGTACCAAACCGACAACACTTGAGGACTTTACACATGGTACCATTCAGAGTTTCGCGGTGATAGCTCTTCAACGCCATAAGAGAAGTTCCTCAATTACAACAGTTCGGTGTGGTTCTGGATCAAGAGAATCAATTCTACCAAGCACCTTCATCCCATTCGACTTCCCTAAGAATAGGGAGAGACAATATTAGCATCAAGTCCAGCGCAACAACTCCAAGTTTATCGGCCGAAACGGACTGATAGCGGCTCGAACTAGAGCGCCACAGCTTCACCATAGAATCGTGAGCAGTTGAGTTCAAGCGTGTCGAGTGACGTTGAGGTAGAGGCTTTGGGGACATGAGCCATCGGCTGTCCCAGAATGCAAGGCACACGAAGGATCTGCTGGAGGAACTGGAGCGAGACAAGGAGCTGGATGTACTTCGAGAGTACCTTACGCGGTTCGAGCTGTTCCCTCGCCAACGTGACCCCGCAGCGGCGCCAATTCGCTTCGAGGAGTTAAAAGAACTCGCAAAGCACTGGAAACTTCATCGCCAACGCAACTTCTGGAAGACCAACACGACCAAGGAAGACCTGGTACGGACACTGTACCGCCACATCAACACGAAGATCATCCCACAGGAAACTCGAGAGGAAAATAATAGCCACGGATCGCCTTCGCACTTGGTAAATAGTCCGGGAGGTGCAATAACACCCGCTCCACCACAACGCAATTCTGGGTCTTTTATTGAGGCGCCGAGGAATCGACCCATAATAAAACCCACCCCACCAAGCCGAGGACCACGCGTCAATAACGTCTTCAGCGGATACAGCGGCGATCTCTTTGGTCAACGAGGCAACTACGAAGATGGGATGATTTACCTGTCACGATTTCGAAAACCCACGACGCTCCTGAACAGTATGGGTGGAATGAGCAGCTCGCTCGCTAGCGTCGTGGATAGCAACTCGACGTTAATAAACCGCCCCAGTAAGAGTAAAGAAGAAGAAGAAGATGAAGAGCAGGAGCCAAGTACCGATGCTCTGGACTTTAGCACCGGAATGAGTCGCGAGATTCGACTAAAACAGGAGTGCGCCTTCAGTATCTACCACTTTTCAACGATCGCTGGCCACGAAAGGCAAATGGTTACTGAAGGTTGTATGCTGGCGCTTAGTAAGCTAGCAGTATTCGAAGATATGGAGGTGAAGCGGTTCTGTGCCGCTGCGATCCTGAACCTCTTGTGCGAGTCGGTACTTGGCGTTAAAATGGCAGACGAAGGTGTGCTTTTAGCGTCACTGGAGCTGGCCAAAGCGCAGCACGAAGAAGTACGTCGTCACACGAGTATGGCGCTGTGTCGCTTCTCGTACGAACGAGCAGGGCAGCTCCGACTCGTGCAGGAAGGCTGCGTGTCTGCTATTCTCTCGATGCTTAACGTTCCTGACTTAGAGACGAAAGAAGCTTGCGTCAAGGCGCTCATCAACATCGCCTCGGCTTCTAGCACCACAGTAGCCGAGAGTGTCGTCCATGTTCTCATGAAACTTGCCACTCGTAAGGACCAAACCAGCGCGAAATTCGCAGCACAAGCCATCTGCAACCTGTCATTGTTGAGTGGTTCTCGAGCCAAAGTCGTTGAAGAAGGGATCCTAGATACCGTGTGTGAATTAGCTCAACAAACGAGCGTAGCCACTGGGTCTGGAGAAGCGGAAGACGGAGGTGACGTCGGCACTGTACGCAAGCATCTGGCTACTGCTCTGTGCAATTTATCGGGTCTTCCCGGGAACTTAGATCCTCTGAGTCACGGACGTATCCTCGAGTGTCTAGGAGAGCTTCTGAAATGCGAGAAGCCTCGAGAAGTGCGTGAGATGTGCGCGGTTACTATCGCCAACATCTCATCATACCCACCGTCGCCCAAGAACTTGGCTCTCAGTGACGCGGTAGCGAATCTCGTCGAGATCGGGACGCACCATTCTAGCTCTTCGGTTCGTGAGAATACGGCGCTGTGTCTGTCCAATATGTCTGCTACAGCCGACAGTCGGGCATTACTGGCGCGGTTTGGCGTCGTATCGTTACTACTCCGCTTCGTGGAGGAAGACGAAGGCAGCGACGCCGGTGCCAGTGCTTTGGCTCAACAGTTCGCAGTACTCACGCTCTGCAGCATGTTGGCTCACCCTGCTGCCTGTGTGGAGATTCTACAAAGCAACATGCCCGCAGCTATAGCTAGACTGGCGATACGCACTCCACACGACCGTGTAAGAGACCTCTGTGCCAACGCTCTCTTCAACGTATCGTGTGAGAAGAGTCTTCATGGCGTTCTGCTGCAAGACGACACGATCCGTGCGATCGTACGACTCTGTAGACGCAAGGGAGAGGTCGACGATGAAGCTTCTGGTGCGTCAGCACCCACTCCTTCCACGCCTGCAACAGGAGGACCACCGACGGTCCTGCTTCGGTACCAGGAGTGCGCACTAGGTTGTCTCCTCAATCTCTCGTTCGCGCCGGATAGTAGACCTGCTTTGCTACGTGCTGACGTGGTGGCTACGCTGGCCAGAGTGTTCAACAAACCTCCGGTCAAAGCTGACGAGCTGCTGCGTCAATGTGCTGGAGTACTGGCCAACTTGTCCTTTGACGCTGAAGCGCGCGCTCGTATGGTGGCGGACCACGGCGTGCGCTTAATTCGCCGCATCATGAGCGCCGCCACGGCCTCTGCAGCAGCCGCGGCGGCTTCAGATGTCCCGGTAAGCGCGTCCGCCGTCGCGATCATCCGCGAGACGCTGCGATGCTGTGCCACGGCATGTTGCAACCTTGCGGCGGACGCACTGGAGAAGACTCCGGTGCTGGATATGCTCATAGACTTATCAGCGTCGTCGTACGGTCCCACTACGCTAACGTGTGCTATAGCGTTCGCTAAACTGGCGTCTAGCGCGACACATCGCGGCCTGCTCACACGTTGTGCCGAGCTGTATCCGGCACTTACTCTAATGATGCGCTGCGGCGTGGAGGATATCCAGATCTACTCGGCGGTGGCCTTGTGTAACTTGGCCGTAGAACCGCCAGCAGCTAAGCCTGTGGGGGTACGCTACGTCTGGAAGGAAGGCACTGTACCCGACTTCATAGTGAACGCGTTGTTACGGATCAACAGCGACTCCACCAAGGAGATCTGCGCTCGCGCACTGTTCAACTTACTCACGCACGACGAGCTACGCGCAGCTCATATTAAAGACGGCGTGCTGTACGCTCTGGTGAAGCTCGCGCGGCTAGAGAGCGTAGAGATCCGTACACTGTGCGTCACAGCTCTGTATAACCTCAGCTGTGACCCGGCACTAGCAGAGACGCTAATGGAGCTCAAAGTGGCTCAGGTGATCACCAAGCTCTGCGAAATGGAGTTCAGTAGCCAGGAGATTCATCGCAAACTGGCTGCGTGTCTGACCAACCTGGCGTCGGAGCCTAAGCCTCCGGGTAAAAAGGTTAGCGACGTCTCTGCGTCAAATAGTTCCTCAAGTATGGCAGTGAGACTGGTAGAGAGCGGCGCACTGGTTGCTCTGCTGGTACTGTGTGAACACGCCGACCCACCCACAAGACACGCTTGTGCCGCTGCGCTCTGCTTTCTATCGGCGTACCGAGTCAACTGCGAAGCGATGGCTACACTCGGACTAGTGGACGTACTCACCAAGAAGCTGTTACTTGCACCGCTCGATGCAGGAACTAATAGTTCCGATGTGGAGCTGGAGCAGCGACAACAGCACGAGTACGCACTCAACGCGTTGTGTAACATTTCGTGTTATCCAGCACTACACGACCGCACGGAAGAGGCTGGCGCTGTGCCACAGATTATCCGCGTTCTTGCGAGTCTAGATGAAGACAATGACCAGGAGGACGAAGCGATGGTGCTGGCCTGTGTGCAGACTCTGGCCAACTTGACTTTCCACGCGCGACACCGGCGTGCACTGCTGACTCACGGCCTGGTTCCAACGTTGCTGGGCCGGTCTCAATCCCTGCGAAGCCCACGCGTTGGCGATGTTTGCGCCGAGATAATCGCCGTCTTGTGTGAAGACCCGCTGCACTGGCACGAGCTCATCGCTACAGGTGCCGTCCGGGTACTACGCGAGATCATTCAAGCCTCCGATAGTTCTTCAGTCTCTCAAACTGCGCTTCGTGCGTCTATCTACGCTTTAAGCCAACTCGCTCGCTGCGAGAAGGCCGGAGAGGCTGTGATAGCGGACGGAGCGCTGGACGTGGTGGCGTACGCACTCGACGATCCACCTGGTGAGGATACAGAGCGTAAGAAAAGCCTCGAAGCTCGTCAAGAGATGGCTGAGCGCTGCGCCGTCATCCTCCGTGCACTGTCGACACAGGGAGAGTTTGTTTGCCTCAGACTCATGAGTAATGTACGTCTCGTGCCGTTGCTTAGCGCTATCGTAACCACGTGCTGCCCCGGTCGTCGACAGATCCAAGCTAGTAAGCACGTTATCCTTGCCTTCTACAACCTAACTTCCTGTCGAGTAAGTACTGACGATGAAGAAGATACCGCTGAAAACAATGGAGAAAGCGAAGGCATGCGCGGCTTGAACGCCATGGTGATCAGTGGCGTCGTGCCGCTACTCATTCGCCTCTCAACTGACGGGGGAACGGACATGGCGCCAGCGTGTGCCGTCGCACTGGCACATGTTAAACATCGTATCAAGGAGAGACTTGCTATGATCCAAGCACAAGAAGGCGAAGGCTCCGGCCGAAGAGAGTTCGAAGCGATGGATAACTTAATGGAGGCCGGCGTCGTGACGGCGTTGTTGGCCATGTTCGAGCTGGACCCGGCCGGCATCCAACGCGTTGACCGGCTAGCCGCAGCGACGCCTCCGGCACTCCCGGTCCTCCGTGCTGCCACGGAAAAAGACTGGGTGTTCCTATCTGGCAACGCAACGCTGCGGTACGAGACGCCACTGCCTGTATGCTGGGACTTCCGCAGTTCAGCTATCGACGACGCGCGGTTCGTGCCGGCAGAGCCGCGGTCGTTCCTGTCCGTCCTCGCGCCGCTTGTGCCGGCGTCGGGCGCTACGATTCAAGACAAACTGTTCGGTCGCTTCCAGATCCTCAAGGTGCGTCCGAATAAATGTCTGCTACGTCTCGAGAACTCGCGCTTCACCAAGCTAGCAACCGCTTTATTGGGGGGTCAAACCGGGTCAGCCAGAAGCAGTGCCAGCGATCTGTCGGACGCCATCGCGTTGGCGATAGGAGACGGACATGTGGACGAACACTCGACCCACTCGAAAGCCAACAACAACCGGAACAGATCAATAGCAGGAGCTACAGATGAAGACGAAAGCGAGACGAGGATGCCGTCGCCCGTGAGAAAGAAGCCCACGGGACGACAGCTGATGGCGATGGCTCGATCCATGAGCAACCGAGGCAGCGCTGCCTTCGGTATTGGCTCCAACGCTGACAACTCACCCAGACGAGTGTCTAAACCGTCCTCCCACACGATGGCACGACGTCCCAGTCGAAATTTGATCCATGAGAACCACAATTCGGCCATGAACAGCACACGCAACCTCGGTGGCCACAAAGACTCGTCTCATCGTCTTAACAGCGACAGCTCCGGAGTCACGTTGCCCAGAATCTTGTAGTTGCTTTAGTAAAAGAAAAACTCATTATATTGCCCTCTATCTACTCCAGTACAATCTTGTTCCTCAACTCGTCCGCCATCTTGAGCTGTCCGTCCTTCAATGATTGTATCAACTCGACATTGCCCGCCACTTGCAGGGTCTGGAGCTTCGGCAGCGTCTGGAGCTGCTGCACTGGTAGTGTTTTTAACTGGTTGTGTCTAACGTCCAGCGTCTCGAGCTGTGTGAGCTTCTGCACGTCTGTGGACAGCGTCGTGAGCCGGTTCTGCTGCACGTCGAGCCTCTCTAGGGACTGCAGCGCGTACACAGCGTCCGGTAGAGCGCGTAGCTGGTTGTTGGACAGATCGAGACGCTGCAGACGCGGCACACGCTCCAATGCCAGCGCCAAACGACAGGCGCAGGCGTCACCAACGTGTTCGCACATGAGCTGGCGACACACCAAGTCGCCGGACTTGGGGAGCTCTAGCTCCACCACGCGAGTTCCTGAGCGGGCGATATCACGTAGACATGTAGCCAAGACGGCGGCGGAGGACGAGCGGTTTGTAAAACGCATTTTTCATAATTATCTATTCAATCGAACCGATAATTTCGACCCCAAATTCGAAACTTACAGTAATTTCGAATAGGGGGGACGAGTAAAACATGGCTACATTCAGTAAATGGCTACACTAGTTCTGAAGTGTTATGGCTACACTCACTTGGACCATTCATCGATATGGATGAATATCATCAAATCTCCGACATACTTAAGGCGCGTCATATACAAACTGCTAGTTATGCTCCGACGGAGCATAACACGATTACCCTATCCCTTGGTCGGGTGTTATGCATACAGTAATCAAGATAAGGACCTCGCCTCGTTTGCTAATTGGTCGGAGACCAGGGACCGATGTCACGAGCGAGCAGAAGCAAGCCTGCCTGCGGTTTGCAGGCCGTGTGCGGAGCACGCAGATGCAAACCCAGGACACAGCGTTCCCTATTCTAGCAAGCGCAGGTCCGCGTGCGGGCCGCAGCGGGCTTAGGTTTCTGTCCACAGCGAGCGTAGCGAGCCTACCGCAGGGTTGGTTTAGGGCAGGGTGATATGTAATAAAGGTGACACCCCACCAAAAAGAGCGGTTTCTGTGCAAGGTCGGAGAAAGTCGGAGGTCGGAGCTTTTATGGTATGGTAGGGTACCTTTAAAATCCTATTTAATACCGGACCAAACGTCTCAAATATGCGTTTTTGGTTTATTTTCTCATTTTTTTCACCGTCTTTTTTTTAGTCGAATGGAGGAAGTGATAATGGAGGCACGCATGGCCGAGCTCCCGTTGGTTTCCTAACTACCGAGGCTGGGAGGTAAAAACCCTCTCCTGGGTCCAAATATCCTCCCACCTCATTTAAATATATAAGCTCACTGACCGACCAATCTCAACAAGTTTCTCACTCAAGAAACCTCCTGCCATCTTTGGCGTCCTCTACATCTCTTACTAGGTAAGTATGTAACTGCTACTGGTAACCCCTCACCGGATTCTTGGTGCTCACCCTTCGTTTTCTTCGCTTTTGGCGACGCATAGCTGCATTCGCTCGGCGATGGCAGGACGCAAAAGGGAAGCTCACTGGGAGGGCTTCGGAGAGCCATTTGATGACCCTAACTTCAAGGGAAAGCGCATACGGCGCCAGCACTGCCAGAACTCTGTGTCCGCGTCTGCCAAAAATATGAGAACCCACATATCGAACTGCAATTCGGCACCCCGGAACATTGGCCGTATCCCAGACCATCTACCT
Source organism: Phytophthora cactorum (assembly GCA_016864655.1). NCBI lineage: Eukaryota > Oomycota > Peronosporomycetes > Peronosporales > Peronosporaceae > Phytophthora > Phytophthora cactorum. The sequence goes on from NHQK01000072.1 coordinate 232,741, forward strand.
CTCGCAAGTGATTCTCAAGGGCCAACAGCTTGTAGTCCATACATGGTTACGCATATGGTGCATCTTTGCATGTTAAGATGAGCTCCATCTACTGTGTGCTCCAAAAATCATTTAATTTTCTACATGATTAAGGACTTAAAAAGAACGCCACCTAAACAAAACGCATTTAAAATTGATTTAACGGATATTCCCGATTAATACTCGGGGCACCATTTTATAGTTCCCTCATCAAATGACAAAAAGGTTACTCTTTACTAATAAAGGTTACAGTTAGTATTTTTCACTACCAACATCAATGCATATCGCCAGGAAGCCCGATAAATACATTTATTGAAAATTATTTTTTACTGTTTCCTTAAAAAAATTATTTATGGATTCTCCTCCAACAAAATATGTATTTACGAAATTTGGTGTGCCTGCACACAAAATTTATTTTCCCAGACAGCGACAACCAACAGTTTGTGGTTAGGTCTGTGCCCCACGGATCTCCGCATCACGTAGACTAGCTCATTCTGCAATTTTCACGCAACACAACCAAGCCTAGTCTCTCCTGTCTACCATGTCCGACTCTCTTTTCGCCCCGCAGCTTACAAAGAGCAAGTTCACGCCGAAGCAAGTCGCTTCGTTCTACTTCAAGCTCTTACTGGCTGAGCACGGCGACCCAACCGGTCTGCAAATATGCAATGCGTGTGGGAAAACAAGAAAATATGCACCAAAAACTGGGAACACCAATCTGGTGTCTCATGTGCGCTCTGATCACCCCCTCTTTGAGGTGGAGATGGAGGCTGCCAGCGCCGCTGCAACCGGAACTCTCATTCCGTGGGTACGCCAGAAGGCGTCAAATCGATACGTGTGGATCGACTGGGTCGTCAAAGGCAACCTTCCCTTCGCATTCGTCGAGATGGAGACGACCAGAAAGTAAATACCAGCAAAACTAAGACCCGTTATCCAATTAATTTCTCTAACTTTTATTTTTATGTTAGGTACACAAACTTGGCGCCGGTGTGCGAGGAGACCACCACTCACGCCATGGAGCTCATCACTAAGGCAGCGGAGAAGAACATCGGAGAAGAACTGCCGGAAGCCTTTGGAGTCATTCTCGACGACTGTACCTTCGGCAGTGAGCACTACATGGCGGTGTACGGCTGCTACAAGCGCAATGGTGTGTGCTGCTGCCCTCATCTCTCCATGGCGCCGGTGATCAATGGCCCAGACGACTGTCTCAACGCTGAGACGCATATGGTAGCGCTAGCCTCGTTTCTGCCCTTTTTCGATAAGAACCCGTCTAATGTGAAATTTCTAGTTGGCGATTACTGTGCAGTAAACAAGCGCCTCGCCCGAATTATGGGGTCTCGCTTGTAGGTTGTGCTAGTCATCGACTTAACTTGGCAGTCCGCAGTTTTCTGTCGCCCTACGAGGATGACCTCGACCAAGTGCAACTGCTCATGAAACACCTGCGCACGATTAAGCAAGCTGCAAAGCTACGGTACGTAAATTGTTTTATTTACGGATTTTTTTATATGACAGGTATTATCTTATTTTATGTATGGCACGCATAGACTGAAGACCCTTCTAAAACCCAAACTGCGTCAAGAAATGCGATGGTGGTCCACGTATTCGATGTTGGCGCGCTATTTCGAGCTGTGTGAGTTTCACAGCGCCGATGACGAAGACCTAGCAGACGTATTGCCCACCCCAGCAGTACACCGCAAGCTGAAGGCGCTGAAGGAGCAGCTATCGGACGTGGAGTCCGTATCGAAGACACTTCAATGCGATGCCCTCAACTTGCTGGATGCTCGTGACCTGCTCGATGGTCTACTTGAGATCCAGCCGTCATTTTCCAACTACCTGGGTAAGTCAGTTGTTTACTATTTTAAATTATTTTATTATGATTATTGCTAACTATTTTTTGCTGAGATAGAACCAAACGCTGATATTGTACACTCCCCTGACTTTGAGTCGGGAGTGGTGAAAGTGCTGTCGGGCCAGGTCAAGCGACTCTCTCGTGGTGAACGCTCGGCGCTCCAGCCTCTTAAAATGGCAGCAAAGCCTTCTGCCCAGCACCGGAGCCGGCCAAGATGGGCTTTGCTGACAGGATTTTGAAGAAGCGCAAGACGGAGAGTACGTCATGCGCGTACGAGTTGCTGGACGTCATCCCGCCGACATCCAACATTGTTGAACGGCTGTTCAGCTCTACTCGCATGGTACTACGCTACGAGCGCAACAGGCTTTCTCCATTCACGCTAGAGATGATCCTTTTCTTGAGGGTCAATGAGACGTACTGGGATGTCACCACAGTGGATGCTTGCATCTAGGCAGCTACAAACAGGCAAGTTACTTTATTTTACTAATAATCTACTTTTGCTATGTCTCCGCTACAATTATTTATTTGCTCAGTTCTCAGGTTGCTGCCCGTAAAATATTTGCTGTTGTCCTCTGAAATTGATATAAATTATATTGTCGGGTTCCCTGCATATCGCGCACGACGTCACCGTTGAGCTCGATGCATTGTACAGAAGTATTCGACCGCACGTCTAGGAACTTGGTAGGAGGCAGTTTCAGCTGACGCAGTAGTACTAGGATTTCTCGATGGTTTTTTTTTCTGAAGAAAGAAAAGGATATGCTGCCATCTTTCAACCAATGGCAGTATGGCCGGATGACGTTATCGGGTATTTATTTTAGAATTAATGTTTTCTTCGAAGTACTGCTACCGATACGTACTAAAGTACTTGAATTCTAGTGAGGTTACTCGATGAGGGTATTATTCGGGAATTTACGCTTGGACCAACGCATTTAAAATCGATTTAAAATAGTACCCTTCCATATTCATCAAAGTGGCTTTGGGCACCTGTAGGAACTAAAAAAAACCTGGATGCTTTCTCAAAACTTCCATGAGACAGGAAAACGCCTCGCCCTATTCACATCACTACCAAAACTTGTTCATATCGAGCTCTTGCCGCTGTCTTGTTACAAGACTAAAACCGCTCATGCTCCATTTCATATAAAAAAACTTCTCCGTTCATCGCAGCTACCGTTCACTTGGTGTCATTCAGCAATGCCAAAAGATTCACAGTGGCGGCGTAGGTGACGAGTCCTACAAACAGCACGGCGATTGCAATTCCAGCAGGACGACTGTACTCGCCATAGGTGCGCATCTCTTGAGCCTCCAGCTTCTGACGTGGTAATAAATAAAGAATCGGTACCAGCGCCAGTAAATTAATCGCGGAGTTCGACATGACAAACGACAACACTTGAGTATGCGTCTCCGAAGAATCTTGTGCGATGACATCGTCCGAAAAATCTTTCTCCAGCTGAGCACTCGACGTACTAATTGCATCCGAGAAAGTCAAAATCACCATACTAATCAACGTATTGTAGGACGACACTAAGCCCGTGGTCGCGCCTTCCAGACAGTTCTCTGTGATCTCCACGATAGGCAGCGACGTTACCAGCAGCACCGCAGCACGCGAAATACCAAACAACGACAAAATCGACAGTGTATACCAGGCACTGCGAACAGCATCAAAGATTGTTGGCAGTGCTGCAAGTAGGTACACAGCCACTCCGACCAGCAAGCCTCCCACGGAGATGCGTACCCAACTGTAGTTGAATAATGTGAGCTGGAAGGCCAAGATCGATAGGATCAAGATAATCTGCTTCGAGATCTCGCCCACACGCTCAGCATTAGGCGAAGCGTCTGCCCAGTAGAGCACTGCGTCGTCTGCAAAGTTGAATCTGAACGAAGACAGGAACACCGAGAAGCAGACGAACAGGATAATACGCCACACTGCTTCTTGCTGCAGAATGCTCCACAGCTGATGAGTGAGCGATGATCGATCCACCGAGTCCACTTTGAGCTGTCTAGGTTCCTCGTCTAGACGGAATAATACCGCAGGAATCGGTATTAACGTCACCACCGCCATTATGAGAATAATAACCTTCATCGAGATCACCGCCTGCGTCGTGTCTGACTCCTTATTGTAGCCCACAACTAACGATATGACAATATCTGCCAGTAGCGTTGCTGCCTCTTGTGTCAGCAAATACTGCACCACCAGCGTGCCACGTTCGTGAATCGGTTCGCGTTGTGATAACTCCACCAGAAAGGCAAATGCAGCAATTGAAGCCACCGTGATACCTAAACTTGTAGCCATCATGAGAAGCACATACACTGCGCCTCCGTAAAACGTTCGGACGCTGGGATTCATGAACCCTGCGCTGTCGTCGATCAAAGCCACAATAACGAGCGCCATCAGCGCCATGTAGGCAAAAATCCATCCTCCCAGCATGTACGACTTGCGGTGGAAACTCCAGATCGGGTAAAAATCTGATAACAGTCCAATGAAAAAGCTGATGACGCCTGGAAGCTTGAGAAATCGAAGTGTGGCTGTGCACTGGTCGCTGTTCAAACTCAGATAGACACAAAGCAGTGGCTGGAAGGCGTCCGCGAGGAACGGGACCATAAAACCAGTAGCTGCGGCGGAGATGGCCAAGCCACAGTATGGCTCCGAGAACAGCTCTGCCAATGCACCTGCTCGTAAACTGCCATACAATAAGTGGTTAAAGAAGCCAGAGGGTGGAGCTGTAGCCGCTCTTCTCCTCTCCGACGGTCGAATCACTTCCTGTAGCAGTTGAATGGACGGTGGAGCGGAGCTGGACCTGCCTACGACTGGAATCTCAGAGTCCACCCACGTCCGGTCGAATGCAACCGAGTGTTTCTGTCCCATTTCGCACGTGTTGCTGGCTGCTGTAGCTGTTCTCGACCTCGGAGTGGCACTCAGTACGTCGTCCACATTGTCCGTCGGTGTGGATGAATGTACGCGCAGTTCTCGAGGCACTCGAAGGCCGTAGACGTCGTCACCGGCGTCGGTCTGGGCAGCGATGCGGTCCCAGTCGTAGGCTGTGCTCTCGGCACAGAACGAGCCTTCCGAGATGAAGCTGTAGCTCTTGGAAGACCGCTGACTCTGCATTTTGCCTTACTTGTCTGTATTTGTGACAGTGAAAGAGCGGTCCGAGGCCTAAATCGGCCGGGAAGCGGCGAGGAAGCGTCCGCTGCGATGCTGTTGGAAGAGAGGGACTGTAACACTCCGCTTTGTGCTCTCGTCGTCATGCACTGGGACTCCGAGGTCTCCTTTTGCACTTTTGGTCACAAGTCACAGCTTGACTCGCTCTTTCGGTCCGACTCGATGACACGAATGAGAGGCAAATGGGAAAAAGGGGATGGATGGTTTGACTAGGAGTTTGTATGCAGGAAGTCTGAACCCATGCCACAAATTGACGACAGGCACCACAAAGCAGAAGACGAGGAGGAATTGAGTCAACTGTAGATATCGATAAAGCCGTTCCACACCGAAAGTACTCAAGGGCAAGGGTGAAAGCCGAAGTCTTGGTGGATGTCAAAATGCATTCGGCGTTTAATACTGAGTGACCGCTGTGCCTTTCTCAGGTTGATTCTTCCTTTTAACTGGCGAAATGGCCGCTCTCGCACGCTTTTTGTTGATGGGCTTTCGTGCCGGAATTCGTGGCTCTGTGCTTTGCTGCATGTTTTGTGTTGGCAAAAGACTGGCAGGCACTGCCACTGTCAATGTCGGAAGAAGACCGTCTTCAAGAATACAGTGCCGAGTCGAGTCGTCGTGGGGGTTGGTGCGGGACAAACGCAAGGGCAAGTTCTTTTGAATGGTTGCAAGTACCCTCTCGCGGACGAGCAGAGACTTTGCACGGTGAAACTTGACTTGTCCACCAAGATGGAGAGGCAAAATGGAGAGGCACACCTGCAACGTCGTGGCTCATAATGCCTGCCATATTGGCGTGCCATTTTTCGCCTGAGTAGTAGGTACTGTATACCACTTTTTCTTCCACGCTTCTAATTGGCTGTAATTACTGTCCTACAAACGGCAAGTGAAGTGATTCCGCGTAGTCATTTCCCGGTTACCTGCAATGGCTTCCCTAGTGGAAGATGCCGCCGCTGCAGCGCCTCCTGCCGACGCCACCCCAGCTCCAGCAACTGACGTCGACATGGACAAAGAGACCAAGATGCTGATGCACGACGTGAGCCTCTCTACGCTTTCAAACTCGCAGTATTCATATAGATACAGCCCTTTAAACTTTGATACACAACACCTGTAGGAACGCTCTTGCATCTTCGAGACGCGCATCGAGCGAGCCGATCTCTGCCGTCAACGAGGCTCCGCGCAGTTCAAAACAGGAGATATCGACGAGGCGGTGACCTGGTACCAGCGCGCGCTCTATCACGTGGACTTCGACGAGGGCACGTGGCATTTCGAGGTCTGCAGCTCTCAATACTCAACTTTAGTAGGCATTTACTCTAACGCTATTGTGCGCTATGCTGCAATAGTTCACGCCAAAGAACCGTTCAGATGTGAACGTAGTAAGACTGCCAGTGTATCTGAACCTAGCGGCGTGTTATTTGGTCCAAGGAGCTCCAAAGGATGGAGAAAACGATGAAGAACTGCTGACAAAGGTCATTGAGAACGCCAATCTGGCACTTGCCATCGACCCGGAGAATGACAAGGCGCTGTACCGTGCAGGACGTGCGTTGTTACTAACGGGAGACCTGGATGGAGCGAAGGAGAAATTGACGAAAGCAGCGAAATATCATCCCTCAGATAGAAATATCCGTGACGCGCTGTCGACGCTGAAGGAGAAATTGAATGAGCATAAGAAAGTGGAGAAGGAGCGTTGGGGTGGGAGACTGCTAGATGAGATGGAAGCTAACGGAAATAAGACTGCCACCCAACAGCAACTGAAAATGCCCAGTGGGTCCAGTAACGCGCTGTGGTGGTTCGCCATCGTGCTGATTGGCGTTGCATTGGCGCTAGGCCAACTCAGCTTCGTGGAGTAAACGAGAGAAAAGGTTAATTGACGTGGGTTAAATGCAGTTCCTGGTCTCGAAATACCCTTACGCATACTCGAAGAGCTTGACGGTGTGCAGGTACTTGTCGTCGCACTCGCGATGCGGTCGCCAGTACGTGTAGTATCCGTTGGCCTTGACTCTGGTACAGCGCACAAAGCCATTCTGCCAGCGTTCCGGCTCGCCGTACGTCTCCATGTACTCCTTGATGTCGCGCCAGCCCGTTTGCTGCACACGGAACGCTTCCTCGGCCTCGACACTCCACTCCTTTGGGCGATAGCAACGCGTTGCCTTGGTGCTTGTGACCACAGGATTCAGCTGTGGTTGCGCGTGGTTGTTGTTGCCCGACGAGTATTCCTCGTCCATCTTGTACTGAGTATTCGAACTGCGCGACGTGGAGCCCTTGCGTGACGAGAGACTGGAACGAGCCACGGACGTCGCGTTGACCGATAACACCTCCATTGACTTGCAGGTTGACTTGGGTTTTAGGTAACACGGGAGCGGAAGTTTATGTCTTCTCTCCGGCAAGAACAGGTATGTGGATGTCTTGCCACTGGTTAGACACAGCAAGTATATTTTGAGAGTTGAGTAGTGGGCGTTGGAGCCTGCGAAAAACTTCACCGTCCCGAAAGACGTTGCAGCGAACTGCTGCTGTAACGTAACATCAGGTTGAAGTGTATCACTTCGTGCGGCCTCTTGGTCCCCGCCTAGTTGCTTTGACTTCAACGCCTGCTTGCTCCACAAGCCCGTTGTAAGAGCTTCGCGACGTATGCTTCTTGCTATTACTGGGGGCATGTCTGTGGATCGAACGTCGACGGAAGACAGCGGTTGTCTGCCGTGCAGTGGCTTCTTCCAGTGCTTGACTCCGTTTTTCGTAGGCCTCTGGGTCCAAAAACCTCCAGCGTCGACAAACTTGCGAGTCTGTGCGATCGCCTAGCTCAGCAGCAAGGCGAGGCCACAGTCTGGCAGACTCAATCCCCCACTCACGCACTCTCGCCAGAATAATCTGATCCTCCTGTTTGGTAAACTTACGGAACGACAACTCCGGGTTCAAACAATTGAGAAATCGATCACGAATCGCTGGCTGCGTTCGGCCGGGGATATGATGACTGATATCGTTCCAAGCTACTTGCTCCAAGTTGTACTCAGAGCCATTAGAAACGTAAGCGCGGAGTGCTAACAACATCCGTCGATCCTCAATCACCGAGAACTTGCCACGTCGAAGACCTGGAGCGAGCGTGAGTTGCCAACGGTGGCGAATCTGCTCCGACACTCGGCCATCCAGTAAATCTGCAATCACGTTCCATTTCTCCCCGAAAATCGGGACCGCTTCACGCAATATCTGGTCTTCTTCGGGTGTAAATCCGGATTTCGCGCTGTTGGCACACAACGCAGTCTGGTATCGCGTAAGACAGTGAGCTGCGGGTCTTCCCGGGATTGGCATGCGTTTGGCAATCTCAGGCCACTGGTTAACCAGTGTAGAGTCAGCTTCACCCGTTGCTAGGCGTCTTAACGCCGCATCTTCCTGCTTAGTCCACGCGCATAGACGCAAGTTAGGCGATTCATGGAGATCGTACCACAACTTGCAGGCGAAACCTGAGCGCTCAATTGGGAGCTGCCTCGACTTCCTCATGCCCTGCCACTTGTGAATCCCGTTCCACACTTGCAATGGGATTTCCTCGTTTGGTGCATGAGTCATGTAAAAATCCTCTGCGAAATCCTTGACGACTTTCCGTTCTCTGGACGAAAAAATGGTCGGGGGACCCGCGACGAACGCCTCGTGACTGTGAGCACGCAGAAACTCCGTGTCCGTATTGGGTGGAGGCTCTGAAAGAGCTCGGAGCCTCGTCTGCTCTTGATCTTCAGCGCCTGTATGCTCCAGCGTCTTCTGTTTCTTCTTCTTGGGCCTGCCCACCTTCCGCTCGCGCTCCACCTCGTCCGTGAAGAACGAAACCTGTTGGCGGATGTTTGAGCGAGGCACGACCCCCGGTTTCTTTCTGGTACGTGGATCTCTCTCATACCGCTGCATCATTGCCCCCTTCTGCGGTGTAGGAGGCAGTAGGGCGTCCATTGCCTGCTTTGCTCTTCGCAGAGCCATACCACGGCGAATTGACTGCGTTTTGGCCAATAGTTTGGCCTCTTCCTTCGCGAGCGACTGCTCCAGAGCTTGCAGTTCTGCTACCAGGGCACGGTTGGCTTCGAGAGCCTCTGCGACGGACGCAGCGGAGCCTCCACGAGCGCCACGAGCATCAAGGCCCATTGATGTAGCGGTAAAGTACTTTTTCTAGGCGGTCTTTACAAAATCTAAATAAAACCGGAAAAGTATTTTTTTCCAATTGGAAAAGTACTTTTTCTCGAATCTTCATTTATTGAAGAACTTTATCAAGAAGATGGCAACTCCGCTGTCGCTTACGGGGCAGATGCGCGCTGCCACGCGCGAGATCCACAATGTCTCGGACAAGTACGGACGTAGCTGTGTGTTGCGATGCGTTCTGTATTGTAATAATGATTCCATCTTCTGTATTTTTCAGCCTCGTGAATCTGAAGTTGGTTGTGGCGCTGACTGACAAACAGCTCTACGGCCGCGCGCTGATGCTCTTCTGTACGTGGCGGGTGAACCTTTAAGTTGAATATTGTGAATATGTGAGTTATTTTATAATCCTTATGCTGGTAGACTACGTCTACGCGCAGCTGGAGGCAGCCATCAGAGACCACAAAGACCACGAGGCCTTTCGTGGTCTCTACGAGATTCTCAACGAGATCGCCAGGGTCAGTGTAGCTGTACGTTTGTTAGTGAAAAGTGAGTGATAAAATATGCAGTTCTCTTTCGCAGGCTGACGGCATCGCCAAGGATCTTCGGTTCTACCTTGGTGAGGACTGGGACACCAAGTACCAGCCAACTCAAGCCGTGCAAGACTATGTCAAGTACGTTGGAAGATGCCCTTTAATCTTTATTGTGCTTGATTGTTCTGGACTAATGTGGTTGCATTTGTGCTAGACATCTGCAAGAGCTGGGGGAGAAGGTACTGCATGTATAAGCAACCCACCCATTTATAAGCGAGAAATGTACCTAGAAACCTCCTGGTTTGCTCTGCAGGACCCGATTTTGGTGCTGCCGTACTGCTATCACATGTATATGGCAATGCTCGCGGGCGGAACGATGATCAAGAAGTTGGTCAAGAGAAGCTTTGCACCTCCGGAGGGAGAGGGGCTCAACTGCTTTGCCTTCGACGTCAAGAGTAACAAGGTTGATTTTTGCGTGGGATACACGATGTATTCATTGATCAAGTGTAGTAAGTACACTGTATTTACATACGACGGTGTATGTGGCAGGTACTTCGCGACACCATCAAGGAGAAAATTGATGCTGTCCCACACGACGAAGAGACCAAGAAGCTCATTCTCGCCGAGTCGATGGCTTGCTTCAAGATGAACAATCAGGTGAGGCACGAGGAAATGGCAACACCTTCAAAGTTTCTTGTTGATGGAGTGGTTTTTGCCTTGTACGGTTGTTCCAGGTTGTTCGAAGCCTCGACGGTGCCGGAAATTACGTAGTGAAGTTCATTGTGAAGTGGCTCATCATCATCGGTCTCGTCTTGTTGGTGAGTTCTTCTCTAAATATTTCATTCAGAGCTGGGAGAACTGACAGTACCTTACTACAATCTAGACGTTCTTCGCCTTGCTGCCCTATTTCATCCGCCAAAACTAGTACAGCCCTATCACATTGTGGCATTACCTTCGTCGCTGCTTTGTGAATACCTTTATTCCCGGGGAGAGATTAAGTGTGCACCACGGGGAATACCAACGTCTCAACTCTTCTAGGCACAGGAGGCGGTTTGGTGCTAAACGTGGAGTTAAATAAAAAGTAAGGACAAACGAATAGACTCTGTGAGAACTTATCCATGGTGTGCTGCCGTGGAATCTTCACACTACATTTTTCACACGTGTTTTATTCTATCTTGTATATGAACTCCCCACAGTTCCTCAGGCCAGGGAGCCTCCGACGGAATGGGAGAAATTAATTCATACAGTAAAAAACACCTACATCTCGACAAATCGTCCTGCAATTCCAGGACCATTCATAGGATGCTTTACCAACATTTAGGATCTTGTGTAGGATGTTTTATCTGATGCCGGGGGACAAATGTCAAAAGTGATGCAAACCCAGGACCAAGCAGTGACATCTCTTAGGTCCGCAGCGGGCTTAGGGTTCTGTCAACAGCGAGATGACGATAAGATAAAGCGTTAGCGCTGTGAATTAGCTATGATTGAACTTCAGTACTAATTCAGAGATATTGCATTTGCCAAGTTCGGTGGTCACGTAAATATTAAATCTTAAAGGAACGAACTACATTGTCATAGCAACTAGGCTGCTAGTTTCATGCTGGGCACTATCCGCTGAGCTCCCAGTAGAAGCGACAATGGCTTTGGAAGAAACACGCAACTCTTATTGATCAGCACTGTGTACAAAAAACAACAATATTAGCATGTAATACACGTTCCCCGCCGATCGAAGCGAGGCGGCAAGGAACGTGTGCTCCACTTATTCACATGAACCATAGTAGGTGACGTCGGCTTAATATCAAGCATATTACACTCCGCTCAGAGTATACAAATTCAGAACGTATTATGGTTTACATAAAAAAAATTAACCCCCGCCGAGCGAAGCGAGGCGGACCACACTTCACCTCGGCCAAAACCTGCGCAAAGAGCCCGCTTGCGGGGCTCCGCTCGGCTTGTTCCTCATAGGCCTCTAAAACTTAAGCGATTGTGCAGAGGGGACTTGTATTTTATGCAGTTTGTGGGTGGCCTACAGTTTTTACCCTACAAGCTACGAACCCGCCACAGGCTGTCAGCAATGTGTCTGAGATCCTCTCATCTATCGGCATGGACACTGCTGTACAAATACGCCACAGACAAGAAATTGTTGGACGTCACGACGTTAACACGGTGATGCAGCTCATGTAGAAGGTGTATGGCTACGCTCTCAATCTAGACGTGCTAATTGTTAACTTTTTTGTTGCTATACCAGATCAGTGTTCAATCTACTGCTCGACCGTTTTGCGGAATTCTATCCTATCAACCGAGCTGGGCCTTGTGGTGGACGGCCACTAAAGCTGGTGTACCACCACCAGGTACTCCGCCTTCCCATGCACTACTATGAAGGCTCTATGGGCTTGAAATCCCTGTGTGAGGTCCACCATCGACACTGCAGCGAACGCTCGCCAGAGCGGAAAAGGCTCTGCAGGCATCCCTGAAAGGTTTGCATCCTGCCAGAATAGGGTGGCCGTCTCTGGAGCATCAGTTGCGAATGGTTTCATGGGTTGAAGCCCGAGAGCCCCTCTTGAAGAACGTATTTGAGTTCGTGGACGCCAAGAATTACAGAGTAAGAGCGAGTATGTCTATTAGGTGATGCAGCCGAGTTGCTCGGATCTTCAGAACGCCTACTATAATGGCTGGCTCCACAAATTTTTTTGTCACTGGGACGGTCTGTTTTGGGGGAGACGGATGTATCTTGTAGGCAAAGCATAACTGCCCTGGTTCATGGAACGATGCCGACACGAGTTTGAAGTTCTGTGCCAAGCTCCTTGACGATCGCCTATGCCCCAGATAAGAGTCTTGGCGTCGTTAGTAATTCTGTGTTCCCGTGCTCGTCGGCTATGAGAGGGCGCATCCTCACGCCTTTGAAAGACGGAGATATCGATCGGCCGCTTCCTTCAGTACGTCGGCCTGCTCGGATGCTGCATAACGCCATCACGTCAGTGCGGCAAGCAGCGGAGTGTGGGTATGGGTAGTGTCGAGAAGGTCTACCACCTGCTGCTGTTACCGCTGCCGTACAAACCGGAGAGAAGACGCTTAATGTTGTCCAACATTTTTCACTTAGCAAACTACAGAGTTCGCACGACGGGGATCAGCCAAATCCGCACTACGTTCGCTACTCTAGGGTGTCAGAGTAGTCATCTCGATTAACTACGGCAATACAATGTTCGTATCGGTGCAGTTCTACTTGTATTGCTGTCACGTTTTTAGGCAGTCGGACTTTGTTTAGCTGGTTCCACTAAGAGCTCGAGCTGCCACATCAGATAAAGGAACATGGAGATAGAGATAAGTGACATCAAAGGATATTTGTATTAGTCCTAGTTGATGCTAACATTTGAAGAGTGCGTGAAAGCGTGGTAATGGCTTACTACAAGAAATATAACCGCGTCTGTGAAGGTGAAAGTATTCCCAAGCGTTGGGGTTGTTTGACGAACACAAGGGTGGTAGCTTGCCGACCCGTACGTCTATTACAGACGAATTCCAGGCATCGTGTCATTCTGTAGAGCCGATAGCTCATCAGCATGTCCTGCATGTCCTGCATGTGCTACCGCGCCTCTCTGCGGTCTTCACGACGGCGCTCTTCCGCAGCCTCGCGCTCGACACGACGCTTCTCCCGGCCAACAGCGTCAGCGGCCTGACGTTCAACACGGCGCTCCTCACCGCGTCAGGTCCCGCTGATCTCGGCGCGCGCAGCCTCCGTCCTCTCTGTATCAGCTCTCAAAGTCATGATGGTCTTCACTAGGTTGGTGCCACTGTCAGCAGCGGTTTGCGATGCGTCTTCCAACTTATCAACAGAACATGAAGGGCTTGAACAATTATTCGCGTAGGGCTTGCTGGAGTGCCTACCGACGAGACGTTAGACGGAGAGCTTGTGCGCGGGTTCACATTTTAGTCTTTGAAAGTCTCAGGAAATAGAGAAGTGAGGTTCGCTGCTACGAGTGCCAAACGCGAGTGGCCTCAGTGCGCGACCCGCCTTCCAGTGCGGGCCCAACAAGTAGCCAATAGAGATCGTTCAAACCCAGAGCCCGCCAACCCACAACGGGCAAATGCGCGCAAAACCCGACTTGAACTTCTAGCTTTGAGCCACGCAGCTACCAGCGTTAGCACGCAAAAATCGGCTCCGGTGGATTCGAATATCGTTTGTACTTGACGACGGCGGCCCTCACACCAGAGTACCACAGCAGTTGTACTTCACCATGTCTAGTCAACACCTTCACCCTAGACAACAACATGCTCAGAACTTTGTTATCACATATAGCTAAGCGTTAAAATCTGGGGTGTACAGCACCTTGTGGAGCGCTATTCAGCTACACGGGCTCTACAGGTCTTCCTGGTCTTGGATGTCCCGGTGCACGCAGTTGGCTGAGTGACACCTGCACCTGCACACAACCACAAGTCTTGTCCATATGTCACGGTGACTTCATCCCCCGGCGAAATATCTTGCGTTGTCACGACCACGAAAGTGTGGCAATGGCCATTGGCAAACTCGAATAATCTCGCATTGGCCGAACATGAATGGTTGGTGAACCGCATGCGACCACCCAACTGCCGAGCATCTATTCCAACGTATTCCTCTAGAATCAACCGAGCACGCATGCGCAGCTTGTATCCCTGGTTTCGAGCGCGGAGTGACGTATTCTTTGGCACGCAGCGTAGTTGCCCGAGATACTCTCCTAGGACTTCGTCTGCCTCGACGCGCGTGGGAGCTACTAGTCCGTACTGCGACGTCTTTGCGTCCTGCATTACTGTCACCTTGGAGCACTCGCGAGGACGATTCGCGCAAACGTCGTCCCAAACGCAGCACTTGACCGTGCAGGATACATTCATTCGAGCATTTCGGCAGCTCTCGATCCGGCAAGGATAGTCAGAGCCACAGCCCCCAAAGTGGTGAACGAATGGGAACTTGATCGATCTGGAGTTAAAGAAGTCATGAAGATAGGCCACTCTGGTTGACCAAACAGCCGCTGCAAACACTTTCGCCGGTGCTGCTACACTGGGGCTTGAAATCGATGGTCGCGCCACGCCAGCGTGCGCAAACACCGGAATCGAGCATATCATCGCCTTCACGTCAGGAGGCGTCCGAGGCGGATCAGCAGCCGTCTTGACCGGTGCCGACGATCTGTGCACCGTAAACATTTGTATGATGTAATTCAGGCGCGTTGGTAGAGGAAGATCCTTCTGCGGCCTTGGAGGTGGAGGAGAAACTCGCTCTTCACGCTCTGCAGCAGCGCGCTGAAACGATTCACAGAGACGCCGATTGATGGGTGGAGTCTCATTGGTCGGAGCCTCAGCAGCAGCATCTCGTGTAGTAGTGGATAGTGAAGCAGTAGTGGCTAGTGACGGCATAGCTGTAGACCCGCTGGCGTCATCACATCGCGGGGCTCGTAGACATGCACGCTTGGCGGAAGCCAATCGGCCTTCTCTTCATCCTCACTGCTGTCGTCGATGACGATGACGTCGTGGTGGTTATCAGGGCATCGTCTGCGATCTGTAAGAGAAGCACAGTTGTTGTCGTTGTTAGTTAAATTCAGATGAGCCTATTCTAGATGAAGTATTAACGCTGCAAGCGACTGCATTGCCTCCCGTTTTGGTCATGAGCGCGCTGTGGCGGAGGGCTCGCAGAACGCGAAATGAGGCCGTCACTGTTGTGGCAGAGCAAGGGCGAATGCGGAAGTGATACCGCTAGCCGCAAGGCGCATCGGACTTAGCAGCTTGCATATATATGTGTGTCGTATGCACCAAGTCTGGAGATACGACTTTTTGGTCTCACCAGATTTGTGGCTCGTTCTGTCATGAATTATGATGGGTCACAAGGTACATCTACGTCACCCCCACTGACCTTGATAGGGCAGTTTTGGGCGGCGTATTCATTATGTACAACTACGATAAATAGTGTATATAATAGATTAATTTGTGCCGGACTTTTATTTCTGGAAGCTCGAGGAGGATACCTGGCCGGACTTATAATACGTGCAGGACTTATATTTGGAAATATCCGGTAGTAGGTTATAGAACTGGAGAGTATGTGGTTAGTGGCCAGCTGCTCGTATCCTTCGTTGGAAGTCCCTCTGTGGCTCACATGAGCTTGTAGCGGGCAATAGGATTCTTCCTTTTGCTCGTTTGGGGATAACTAGGTCCCCGTAGGCACTCAAGTGAGAACTTGTCCGTGGAGTGCTGCTGTAGCTTCTTGTTCACCTTCACCATATCTCACACGCACTTTCATTCTATGGCCCTTGTTGTCGGACCAGCAACAGCCATTCGAGACACGTTTCGAGCCACAATGAGCCCTAAACGACCCCCCCCCCCCCACACACACACACACTTTCTCGGTCCAGGGATCTTCAGACGGAATGACAAAATCGTCAGGAATGCCTCCACCACCACCATACTGCATTGCGTAAATATCAACCAACGGGACAATACGCTCCTGCCACGCTCACGGTAACATGGATGCCCGTATGAGTTCGTGGTGCCGGAGGGAGATGAAGCGTGACCGAAACTTGCGTGGGGTCGTCGCCTTGGGTTCACAGTTAGAGCTATGTGAGCAGGGAACAATTATGCTTTACAAATGGCCGAATCGAAAGAGGAGCTGGAGAGGCTGGGGTTTTACTTCACTTCGACTTATGAGCGCGATTGGACGGAGAAGATCCTTCCTTCCTTCAAAATATATCATCAGAAATTTGGGCACTGTATCATCAGGCGGGGCTTTAAGGTTCCGGATTGTCATCCATGGCCGACGAAAGCGTGGGGAATGTCTCTATGGTTACGTGGTAAATCGTATTCGAACGGGGGGGGGGGGGGGCTACGGGGAGCAAGCTGCTCGCGAGAAGGAGATACTAGTCGCGTTGGGCTTTATCTGGAAGTACGACGAAGCCGTTTGGAACCAACAGATCATTCCTGGTATTCGAGGTTATTCTGAGGTTTTCAAGAACGGCAACATTCCGCACGAGTTTGTTGTTCCTAGTGAAGATCCTTGGCCAAGGAGTGCATGGGCGACGAATCTAGTATCGAAACTCACTAACATAGGACACAGGATCCTATTTGGGATACTTCGGTCACGATGCGGGTTTGCTGGATGCATTGGGCGTCAATCTGAAACTGTCAAGTCGACAACTTCCAGAACTACATAGTGATCCCATTTGAACTGCGACACGTCTTGTACAAAGCCCACTCTCTCCAGCTCCTTAATCAATCATTTCGACCGACGTCAAATGAACAATTGATGCAGAAGAACACCAACGTGTCAAGTGCACAAGGAGAATATGGTTCATATCTTCTGGGACTGCCCACGTGCGCAAGCGTGTTGGCGAAGACTAATCAGTCATTAGACAGGGCAACTATGGGAAGTTGGAACTATCCAGTCCTTTCAGAAGAATTGTGCGTCAAGGAAGCTGCCTCCATTACCGCCTACAATTCAACAGCAAATTCGCAGAGGTTTTGGGTGGACGCGAGCCCTACGTGCAGCAATGGAAGAGAATATGGTGGCTGCTAAGCACGCTATGCATCACCACACTATGGATGCAGCGAAATGTGGTAGTCCACCAGGGGAAACACATTTCGGCGGAAGAGGGAGCAATGGCTTTCTGGACTCGAGGTCTTCAAAAATTGCGAGCAGTGGCCAAGCGAGAGCGGCGTCGACCCAGTACCAAAGTAGAGGGCACGAGATTTCTCCAATGCATTGGGATATTCTCGAGTGAATCAACGGAGTCACCGCGACAAGTGGGGAGCCACGATCGACTACTGGGACCTGCAGGGCAACCGGCGTTGATATCCTGGCTTAGAAAATTCCAGACATCTTGTATACAATAATTTGTTAAATAGACTAGTCTGATCCTCTCTCTCTCCAGCTCCTCAATCATCTGCGTAGACCACGCACCCTTGCCTGATTACAGATTACATCGCCTCCGAACACGTTTCACGGCAAGCCCGAGTCTGTATCCCCACAGAGATTGTGGGCAGGTCTCATTACCCAATGGCACAGTGAATGCGCCTGGAACCAGCAGGTTTACTTACTTCTCCTTGTACGCCTTCAGCCCGATCAGCATCCTCTACTCCCAAGCACTCATCCTCTCGCGTCTCTCCCCATTCTTGACATCATTCAGGAGAGCCACAGAGGAGCTACGATCACTGGAATTGCTGCCCCCTCCCGAAGTATAGCAGTGTGTAATCAAACGAGAGTGCGTGTTTCCTCCTCCGCACACCTGGAGCGGCCTCGCCAGCCACGTCCCACGCCGTAACAATGCTACTAGCATGGGCAACTCTCTCTGCTACCGGTAGCCAATCTCTCCAACTTGCTTCAAAATCTCAAAATTGACAGTGGTCGACAGCGACTGGGACGCTCTTTTTTTACCCTGCCAAAAATATATATCAGTCGCTTTGTTATCGCATTCTGCGTTGATTGGTGGGTATATCAGACAAATCTGTCGAGCCGTTTGTTTGGAAACTGCTTGGGAAGCCGACTCCTATACAGGAGTGTCATGGTCCTTATAGGGTGTGAATGCAAATATTTATTCGAACATTCTAATTGAGGTTAGCCAATCAAATCCATTTTATTGTTTTAAATTTTAGGTTATTCTGACTCGCTATTATATTATTATTCTTCTACACCTGAAAGCTCCCCCTCCGATGAAGACTCGTCGCAGTCGTCCATTGTCTCGATATGCTTTTTGAGTTGTATCAGCTGTTTGTTAACAGCATTGATACATCCCTGTACACTTTTGGGCTTCAGGTTTGCGAACTCAGACTCTAGGCGCGGTAGAATATCTGCAAATGCCGTGGTTGTAGAGTACTGTTGACCAACCTTACTCTTCACAATAGCCCACACAACCTCTATGGGGTGCAGATCAGAGTGATACGGTGGTATATAAACCACCTCGTGACCTTTGTTCTTGGCCATCCCCACAACAACTGGTCCAACGTGTTTTTTCGATATGTATTGATAGTCGATCCCATAGATTTTTTTTGTTGCATTCGGGGGAACTTCAAGGCCATACTCCACCATCGGCTCCAGCATTTTAGCGCGCCTGCTGCCCTGTTTAGGTGTTTTTAGCGGAAGTACTTTGTGGTACTTTGCATTGTCCATAACGATCATGCAATTGGAGAGCTGCATAGTATCTAGGACATCCAACAATGTACCCTCCACTTTGCAAAATAGTCATGGCAGAACATACCATGATTGTCGGCTGTTTGTTTTCCTCCTTCGAAAATGTCAACAGTATCAGCTAGTAGGTGCGCACGCTGTGCCTCAGTGTAGTCTTCATCGCTTACGGTGTAGTCTTTGTCAATAATCGCTGCGATAAAACATAGTAGTCTGCCTTTGTGCTTAGCCTTGACATATGAGTCATCAGTCGGGTCAACTAGCAAATCATTGTGACGTATGTAGTGCTGATGTATGTAGCTTTCGTCTAGATATACAATACGAAGTGACACAATATCAGCGCTAGTCATTTTTTGCACGTATTCAGCTCGAGCCAAGTCGCTAGCAGGAGACAGCTTCAATGTATTGCCCTTGTTTTCTCCCCTTGTGTACCCATGTTTGATCAGATATCGCTGCACTGTCCGCAACGCCGCATTGGTGCTGCTAGTATCAGTACTGTCAAATGCCAAATAGCTCTGCTCCGACAGTAGATGCATGATATCTTTCGCTGTAGTTCTGGTTCGAGTTTCACATCTTCCCCGAATAAAATCACGAACCACCGATTCCATCTCTGTTGACCGAGGCAACCTTGTCATTCGAATGTCTTGATTTGCAGGAGGAGCGGACACCAGAACTGTTCCGTAAGACCGAAAAGTAATCCAAACTTTACCGCAAGTCTTATTTGAACGACCTAACAAACGTGCAACTATGCTTGTAACAGACTCCTTTCGCGGTATACTCCCGTGATCTGCTCGTAAATTGGCCTGAAGTGCGAGGATATCGTATTTTTCACCAGCGGATAGAGCTCCATTCCGGTGGATTTTCACATATGCTTTGGCGAGGGCAGCTTCTTCATCTTCACGACGAGATTTCTTCACACGGGCGTCCTCGGGGGGTATGATAATGCGAAATGTGACTTTTGGTACTGTCTCAGTTATTTTTGTCAGAGTTCAACTCCGATATGCATGGGCAAAAGCATGCGACCTGTTCAATCCAATAAATTAAAACAGATCTGTTTTAAAAATATACAGGTGGAATACCTGAATGTTACTGGTCAAAAGGCTCAAAGGATCGTGATAAAATCGAAAGAAATATGTAGCGTCGAGGATTTTGCGCTTTTTACCGGCTATATTACTGCATACGTGGCCAAATGATCGATCTCACCAGCCTGAAAGTTTGCAAATTTTCGGACTAAAAATAAGGAAACTATATAGAAAACCGCTGTCGCCACTGTGAAAACTCTGTCAGATTCTAGGTTGTCGGGACTTTTGATTGGCCAATATTGATTCCGTGTCATCATGGACTTCTTGGTAAGAACATCTTCTCCTCATGACACGCAGGGGGGTTCCAGGTCGCGGGCGTAGTCGCTATCCCCGCGCTCGATGCCGAGGCAACCACAGCAATGACCCGCCATCAGCTCCTGTGTCACTTCAGCAAGGACCGATCTGCGGTGAATGCCAGGCGCTGTGTCCTCCAAAGGAAGAAGCGGAGCGTGCTCGAACTCAGGAGCTCAGTCGCTTCGAGCGTCCAACTGCAAATGCTCAAGCGCTCGTACCCGTAAAGAAATACCGTCGAGCTGCTGCAGGTCGCGACGTCTGGGACCCGTTGGAACTGAGACCGGCGCTTGTACTGCTACGAACTCTGCGTCACCTATTCTCGACGGTGCTGCCTTGGCCTCAGAGCGGCTTTGATGCTTGGGAAGAGCGTGGATCGACACAAGCTGCAGAGTTTCTGGCAGTTTATCACTTTATCAACGACCGTATACGCAGTGTGCGACAGGATTTTACTGTGCAGGTAGAGTGTTAAATAGAAGAGAGTACTGGAAAAGTATCTAACACTCTGTGGTGTTGCAGAGAATTGAAGACGCGTCGCTGGTAACAGCATTGCAACAGGCAGCACGGTTCTATCTACTGGCAGGACTGCGATCGGTTCAATTGTTGGATAATGTGAAGAATCAACAGGACTGGAGCGACAAGCTGAACGATGAACAGCTAGCGTCGGCCCTGTCACAGCTTCAAGTACTGTATAGTATGCACGAGTTGGCTGGTTTTAGTCACGAGGACGTTCCCGAGTTGAAAGATGCAGGGGAGTTTATTGCGTACGATCTGCTGCTACATGCTGACATGCCTCAAGATGTGGCTTGGATGCTACTGAAGCTGTCGTCGAAACTACGCGGACGACCGCCGGTGCAGCGTGCACTCCGCGCATTTATCGCGTTGCAGACGGATGACTTCCACGCGTTTTTCGTCCAGTTTAACGCTATGACGATGTTGGAACGAGCGGCGTCACTGCGTCATTTTTCGAAGATATGGACGCGCAGTCTGCACATGATCAACAAGGGAGTCGGCAAGCAGGATCGCTTCCCACTGGAAGAACTCGCGCGTTGGATGTGCCTCGCAGACCCACAGACTGAAGGTGAGGGTGGCGAACTCGCTGAGAGACTGTGCAATGCCCTGAACATCCAGACACAGCGGCACTCTCCACGGCCACCAACTAGAACGAACAATACCGACGTGGCTGATTCTTGGGAAATTGTCGATCAAATCTCCGACCAAGTAGCGTCGCTGACAATGACGAAGCCGTCGTCGATCGGGTTTGTACAGCTCAAGCTTGCACCGTTGCATGACGACGTCGATTCGGACACTGTGCGACACCTGCTTCACCACGTCGCGTTCCGTACCGAGGATGACTTTGCTGGAAAATATTCAACGACAGAACTGATCGTGGGAGTCGTCACAAGTGGCTAGCACGTCATTTGTAAACCATTTGCTTTCTTTCGTTTTATTGACCACACATTCGTTCAAAAAGCCTAAAACTCGCAGCAGCTTACCTCTGCAGTCAGCGCCGGTACACCTTTAAGGAGTAGACTCTGTCCCCTCGTTGCTTTCACTACTTAAGAAAATTATGTCGAGCTAAAACAACATTCCAGTAGACAGCGTCGGTGCCGTAGACTTGGGCCATAGTACGGTAAAGATCATGTAGTACGTAGTAGGTTATAGAACTGGAGAGTATGTGGTTAGTGGCCAGCTGCTCGTATCCTTCGTTGGAAGTCCCTCTGTGGCTCACATGAGCTTGTAGCGGGCAATAGGATTCTTCCTTTTGCTCGTTTGGGGATAACTAGGTCCCCGTAGGCACTCAAGTGAGAACTTGTCCGTGGAGTGCTGCTGTAGCTTCTTGTTCACCTTCACCATATCTCACACGCACTTTCATTCTATGGCCCTTGTTGTCGGACCAGCAACAGCCATTCGAGACACGTTTCGAGCCACAATGAGCCCTAAACGACCCCCCCCCCCCCCCACACACACACACACTTTCTCGGTCCAGGGATCTTCAGACGGAATGACAAAATCGTCAGGAATGCCTCCACCACCACCATACTGCGTTGCGTAAATATCAACCAACGGAACAATGCGCTCTTGCCACGCTCGACTTGACAGTTTCAGGTTGACGCCCAATGCATCCAGCAAACCCGCATCGTGACCGAAGTATCCCAAATAGGATCCTGTGTCCTATGTTAGTGAGTTTCGATACTAGATTCGTTGCCCATGCACTCCTTGGCCAAGGATCTTCACTAGGAACAACAAACTCATGCGGGATGTTGCCGTTCTTGAAAACCTCAGAATAACCTCGAATACCAGGAATAATCTGTTGGTTCCAAACTGCTTCGTCGTAATTCCAGATACGACTAGTACTAGTACGCGACCAGCTCCAGAATCTGAAATTGAGTTTTATCGATGTCAGATTCTAGTTTGTGCGGGCTTTTGATTGGCCAATATTGATTCCGTGTCAAGGACTTGATCAAGGACGCCTTGATAAGAATATTACCGAGGATGTATTTTGCTGGGGGAATTCAACGACAGAGCTGATCATGGGAGTAAACAGGTAGTTTGCACGCCAGTCTTGTAGTCTGTTTCTTCGTTTTATTGGTTTCACATACAACAAAGCTCTTTCAAAATGCCAAATCGCAGCAGCTTCCTCCTCCGTTGTCAACTCCGGCACCAATTAGAAGACTCCCCGTACGTTCGACTGCTGCTGAATAGTCTCCTCCATCTTGTTCGCTACTTTCGACGGGTTTTGATTTTTCTGTGATAGCCTCTCGGTTAAGCTGCGTTTGCATAGTCCTCCACTTGATGGAACTGCACAATGTTATCACACCTTGGTTTTCTTCTTGGGAGGCGGTAAGCTGTCAAGCGCATCGAAGCTCAGCTCCACTTTAGTGTCCTGCAAGTTGTCGAGATCACGGTACGACGTCGACACCTGCCGAGGATCCACCGGTAGTTCGCTGTCAGGAACACGAGGCGGACCAGACGGGGGAGGTCCGCGTGAAGGCGAGCGTCCGTAGCCACCTCCGTTGTACCGAGGAGGAGAGCGCGGTGGGCGATCAAAGGAACCCCGTCGCATCCGGTCATCACGAATGGGAGGGCCACGACCCCTGTAGCCGTCGTCGCGGTAGAATCCTCGGCCACCTCCGCCAAAATCTCTCTCGGGTCGTCCACGGTACCCACCGCTATTGCGTCCTCCGTTAGATCCTCCTGCACGTCCACCAAGCACAGCGCCACCGGGCATACTGTTGGTAGTCTCAAGAGGAGGCATCGGGTGCTGTTCGTCTTCACGGTATTGCTCCCACATGTAGCTCTCGCCCACCTCAGCAATCTTGTCCACTACCAGCTCCGGGTGTTTGTTGCGAATGTGCTTCTTGACAAAGTCCATGGCCTTGAAAAGCTTCGTGCACAGGCGACAACGGTGTTTGCCGTCATCGCTGGCCTTCTCGCCATAGTTCGAGTACGTGCTTTCCAGCGCCGCCTCCTCACGAGCTTCAATCTCGTCAACCAGAGCGCGATCCTTAGCACGCTTCGCCTCCACTACCTCAGGCGCCAACTCCTTCAAGTACGTCTGCACCTTCTCGTCCAACGCTGCGGCCCATCCGCCGATTGCCTTCGCGGTCTCACCGATCGGCTCTTTTTCTCCTGCTTCAGCCGCGTCACTCTTGTTTTCCTCCGTCGGAGCCTCCTCCTGTTTGGCTGCGGCATCCTGTCGCGCCCTTTCTTCCTCAATATCGCGAGCTGAAGGGGGCGGACGGCAGAAGAGCGCAGGGTGAGCGTGCATGATATCGCCCATGTCGAGACACTGCACACCTGCATAATAAATATAGTGGTGTACGCGGCGCAAGTATGCCACGACAACGTCCAGCTTCTGCTTATCACTCGAGTAGTTCTGCGTCACTTCTTCGGATGCCAATAAGGCCTCAATGCCGAAACGTGCCAGCTTCTCTTCGGCGCCATGGAACAGACGCGCGTCCAGCGCCTTAGCGAGAGAAAGAGACTGGGTGAAGTCGGCTGTCAGACGTTCAGGCACGGACAAGTACGACGGAGTCTTGAGCGGCGCACGCGCGCGGTGCGGAGACACCTGGAGACGGAACGGGGGGAACTGGTTGCCGTCTTCCACGAACGTGTTGTGGATCTTGGGCATGGCGTCGCTGGCAGCGGCCGCGCTCTCGTAGATGATGTACGCCGAGCGGTCAAAGTCGAACGCGCTCTTCTTCACTGGATCCGACAGGTACAAGTGCATGTACGGTCCTCCCTGCAACAAAACATCAGTACTTCACTATGTACTCCTAGTCAATACAGAAGTACGTACAGCCTTCTTGATGGCTTCACTGAGGGTGCCGACGGGACACGCGCACGGCACGCGGCGCACGTACAGTACGCGCGCGCTGTTCTCGAGATCATTGGCGAAGTCTTCGCCCAACGGGTTCACGCCGTTCTCGGCGGGCGGCTGTTCATCCAGACAGATCTTGGCCGCGCCGGACCGCACGCGCTCGCCGAACTGCTTGGCTTCGTTCATCTGATGCGTGGTCTTTTGCTTCTCGACGCGGTGACGCAGCGCCGGCGAGTAGCGCTCCTGCAGCCACTCGTCGCGCTTGTGCAGCTCGAAGAAGGCGCGCAACACGCGCTGCACGTGCTTCTTCTTGTACTCCTCGTAGCGCTGCTGGTACACCTCGGGTGACGACTCGTCCGTCTGCCGCATCATCCACACCTTGTACGATACCAGCGGCTCAGGTAGAGACGACGCACGCGCGTCACGACGTGGAGGCCCTGACTCGTCGAAGCGCGGGCCCGATTCCCAGTCCCCGCGACCGCGACGCGGGCTGCGGCTGCGACTGCGGCCACGCGGGCCGCGGAAACGCATGTCGTAGTTGTCGCGGCTGTCGCTGCGGCGGCGGAAGTCGTCGCGCGGGCCGTAGGGCCCGTTCATGGGCGGGAAATCCTCGCGCATCGGCGGCTCCGCCTGGAGATTGAGAGGGTGTTAGGGGTCTTAGGAGGTGGTGGAGAGGGAGAGGAGGATGTGGGGGCAAGCAGGGACGCACCATTGTGGGTCTAGTGTCCGGGAAGGAAGAGATAAGCTACGTACAAGAGCAAGGAGACTCTACTGGGACGTAGCAGGCGATTTGAAGACTGAGGCGCCTCCACCAAGTAGTAAGCGTACCGCTCAAATGGTACAGTACCTGCTAAAGTGGATTATTAAATAGGAGAGGCAAGTTGAAGTGAGTCATTTTGTTAAATTGTGATTAGACCTCAGCGGAACCGCGGTTGGCATTGGCCTTTTGGCTGCGTGGAGAGCCTGCAGTCTCGCCGAAGGTGAAGTCTTCGGCGGGTGGCTCGCTGCTGCCTACGGGGATGGCGCCGGTGGTGAAGAGGATGTCGAACACGATGCACACGGAGGTGAGGAACATGGCGATGATGGCGGTGACGATGTTGGAGCAATGGAACTCGCACACTTCCTCTAGTAGGATCATGATGTCCTTGTCCACGCCAGAACATACCGACGTACCCACGGGTGCAGCCGCGACGGCCACGGCGGACGCAAACGTGAACATGAGCCACACCGAGTCGAAGATCACGAACGCACGCAGCTTTGGCAGACGAAGTTTGCGGACGTCGAAGACCAGCACACGAACGGTAAACATGATGACCACCAGCGCTCCGATGGTGATGAGGAAGTAAACCTGCGTGCCGGACCGGAACATCTCCTGTCCGTAGTCACAGCTCTTGATGCCGCCGGAGCCCGCCGTTCCTGTAGCGATTATCGCGAGGAAAATCGTCAGTAGACGGACTGCCATCGGCACGCGCTCGTGCACCATCTTTGCTCTTGTGTGTTAGAACGAGAGCGACTTAGGGTGGTTTCTACGAGGAGAATTCGAGAATGGGGTCGCTGGTAAAGTTCATCCCTCTCATATCAAAGAAGGCAGCAAGCGAGGCTACCACACCATAACGCCTTCCTTCATACCTCTAAGAATACGCTTGCTCGGCAACGCGATCGTACAAATTGCACTTTGCAGGAGATACCATGGGAAGAAGTGGCGGCGTTTTTGCTGCACACCACCGCACCAAAGTATTTTTACAATTCATCTTGTCGGATGTTCAATCACGGCATCGCACTTCCTATTTGTGTGAAGAAAATGGTGGCCATGTCTACTCAACTGACAACCAAGACGGCAGGTTTGAACGTGTCTGGTACCGCTCAAGTTCCGATCGATGTAAGGCCTGAACGTACGGAGTCTCCTTCGCAGAATGACGGTGCGACTTCAGTTGATAGCGAAGACGACGACGATGAAAGCGATTATGAAGACAGCGGTGACGACTCGGATGAGGAAAGTGACGATGAACCGGTGCTTGGTCCTCTGCAGCGGCTATCGAATGCGCTGAGAATGAAGCAACAAGACATGCTGGCTAAGCGACGCCATCCAGTTCTTGAGTGGAAGGCTGCGGCTCAATGGCACGCTGACAATGCAGCGGGTTGGGCAGCAGCCGAACAAGAACAAAAGCACCATGAGGAGATAGCAACGGAAAAGTCAGCACGCCGTGAACGCAAGACGAAGCGCAAAGCTCAGCGCCAATTCACAAAGCAGAAAGAGA
Organism: Phytophthora cactorum; assembly: GCA_016864655.1. Classification (NCBI taxonomy): domain Eukaryota; phylum Oomycota; class Peronosporomycetes; order Peronosporales; family Peronosporaceae; genus Phytophthora; species Phytophthora cactorum. Next base: position 259,484 of record NHQK01000072.1, read on the forward strand.
CCGAGTTTCGGGCACTTCTGGAGGAATACAGTGTCGCCATCATAAAAAGCGAGAAGCGCACTGAACTACTGACGCGTTTCTCCATTGACAACCGCTCCATTGAGAAGCGAAAGCTTGCTGCTATCGAGACTGCTAAGCGTGCAGATCAATTGCGCGACGCTGCAGAGAAGATAACGCAGCTAGAAAAGCGCGATGAAGAGGAAAAGCAGGTTACGTTGGACAAGCTACAGCAGTGCATGGAAGTATCCAACGAGATGGGGAGGCGATATGGTTTACTCCCAGCTATCAACACGCCCGCAGCAGCACCAGCAGAGGAACAGGACGAGACGTCCACAGTGCTGATACTTCGAGTCAATAACGCCCCACTCCCAAGCGATACCGAGGCAAGCCGTACACCAGGTCCATCAATGCTGACAGCTAAGCGGCAGTACTTCACGCTCAACTTGAAGCGATGCAAGCATGTGGAAGAGCTACGAGGTGAGCGGATTGGCGATCGAGGGGCGAAAGAGTTGGCACGATCTTTGCTAACTGGGGCGTGTCCACGGGTACGCAGCATTCACTTGGGATGGAACCTCGTCAAGTACTCCGGAATATCAGCGTTAGCAGATTGCTTTACACGCGGTGCATGTTCCCAGCTTCAGGAGCTTGACTTACGGTGCAACAATATCGATAGCAAGGCGTTCTTAACACTACTCACTGCTCTCGAAAAGGGGGCACTGCCAGAGTTGCTAGACATCGGGCTACAGGGCAATATACTGGGCGATGAAGGCGCTCGAGCTCTTGCACACGCGTTTTTCCGAGGTACGCTCCGCGCGTTACGACGAATCAATGTACGCCAGAACAGAATACGCAACGATGGCGTTCTGGCACTCTGGAACGTATTCACAGCACCCAATTTCAGAAGGTTTTGTCCGAAGCTTGAACTCCTGGATATGCGTCGGAACGACGCGCACGGAGCACTGACAAGATCCTTTTGTCCGTGCCCTCCATACCTCACATTTTAGTTGTAGTTCGGCAAGTTAAATTGATTGGTTTTTGTTTAAAAGGTTTGCTGTTGTTGAGGTTTCACATGAACGAGGCCGACGCGTTCTTGATCTCTTGTGTCCTGTAAAAGGATAGTGATATGAGCGTAGCAGATTCAATACAAACACCGTATAACTGTACGTACACACTGCGAATGAAGAGCGCTTGGTTGATCGTTGATACTGACTCTGGCAAGCGGAGTGTCGGCTTTTCAATCCCAAGATTTAGCAACGCTAGAAACCATAAGCAAAAGGGTTAAATTGTCTAGCAATACAGTTTACAAGTGCAGTTTTGCTTGATGTTGAAACCTTGATCGTATTGCTCCGTGGTGATAAAGCCTTGCTCTTTGATGTCGAACGCTGCGAACATTACCTTGAGGTCGTTCTCTTCAAAGAATGGTTCCTGCAGAGGAGAATTAATTAATTTTTCGGTCGGACAGAAGCCACAAAATTCAAGATCTCGTATCCGTACGTGACGTTGCTCCTGCTTCGCTTTTCGCATTTCATCAAGCTGTTGAATGAGAAATTCGCGAGGATTGGACGGGCGATGGTAGAGGAGAAGGGTCCCCAGACCCTCAAAGAGCTCCTTGATGCCATGCGAAGCCATGTACAGCTCCGCGCGCACCTTAGGGTCCTTCGTGTTGGCTTCAGGTGGCATCGAGCTTGTTGGCCGTACCGACGACATGGCTATTTGTCTTCTTGCCGACAAAATATCTACTTGAAACGAACCGTCGCGACTCAAATGAAGCTCCTCAAATAACATTTAATCGTCCTCTATTTTGCACGATAAACCCATCGTACACCGCTTAAAAAGACTACGCGACAAGGAATCACTTACTCTTAAAAGGACTGTGGTCGGTAAAGCACTGGTCAAACATCTTGTCGACTTCTTCACGCGCTTCAGCAGGAAACATGGACTGCAACACAAAGCCACCAGTACTCACGTCAGCATCCAATTAGGTACATGCCACCACCGCTAAAAGAGCGGCATACACTGGTAGATCGAACAGCGTGCTCACGAACGCATCGCGCGTTGAGCCAGCGAGCGCTCTTCTTGAAGAACTCGACGTCCGGCAACACTGTCTCCAGTAACTTCGCCTTCTGATAGCACTCGGACTCACGCGCCGATCGGATCTCACTACAACACAACGTACAGTCAGCACAAACGTACTTTAATTATCTATTGAGACTGTGCATACCTGCAGGCCAAGATGTCCGACTTGGTGATGTCCATCTTGCGCACCGTAAACTGCAACAGAGAACCACAAATTTTGTTAGCAATGACGGATCCAAAACTTCAACTTGCTGTCCAATCAGCGTACATCATAAGCGTGGATGAGCTCGTGCACCATCGTCTCCTCCACCTCCCGCGCCGAGTGTAGACGGTTGGCACAGAAGACTACAGTCGGCGGCGGCGCCGAGAAGAAGGCGCGCGCGTTGCCCTCGGGGCCTGCAAATAATTTTTGAGAGTCTTTACAATAGATCGTCTAACTTGGTATTATTGTCGATGTGGCACGTACCGTCGTCACGACAGTCGAGACACACGAAGTCAATGGCGGGCACGGTGCTCTTGCCTTCACTATGCTGTTCGGCCAGGAACTACAAGATATGACGTCGTTAGCGCCTGGGTGGATTGAAAATTAAGTATGGGAGAACGATGCCGCTCGCCTGCCTTGTTGATGATGCCCACGATGTGCTGCGGCCGCCGCTGCTGTAGCGCCGCCTGCACGGCGTCCTCGCACTCATACAGCTCCATCCTCTATCATGCACTCAACTCCAGATCTTCACTGTCCAGACATTATAGTCGCATATCCTTACAATTTGTTTTGGAGTAAGACATAAAGAAAAGGACACAAGCTAAACGATGCCAGCCACACCAAACTTTTGTACACCACATCTTCTCAACTTCAATTTGAGATCGCGTCAACACTTTCGAATCTGCCGCAATGCGCTTCGACCAACGTGGTATGCAGCACTCTACATGTTTGTTCTACCCTTTCTCCTTCGTCTAATGTCGATTTTGAATGCAGTGGCAATCGTCACGGGCGCTGGTAACGGACTGGGCCGCGCCTACGCCGAGTATTTGGGCAAATTAGGTGCCAATGTGCTGGTAAACGACCCACAAGCATCCGCAGCTGATGACGTTGTGCAGCGTCTCGGAGGGGGCGACAAGGCACTAGCTAATTACGACAGCGTCGTAGAAGGGCACAAAGTCGTGGACGCAGCGCTGCAAAAGTGTACGCACCGAGTCAACAGCGATAACTGACCGACAACTGACGCTGTGGACTAAACAGGGGGCCGAGTGGACATCCTTGTGAACAATGCGGGGATTATTCGGGACAGTTCGTTCGCAAAGATGACGCAGCAGCAGTGGGACGACGTGTACAAAGTGCATTTGGAAGGAACCATGAGGTGGGTCGGCTTATTGAGAGAGTAGGGAGCTAGAATTCTCACCTTCTCTGTCTGTAGAATGACCAAGGCGTCGTGGGACGTCATGAGGGAGCAGGAGTTCGGGCGCATTGTGAACGTGGCGTCCGCCTCCGGACTGTATGGGAACTTCGGACAGGCCAACTACTCGGCCATGAAGCTGGGGATTGCTGGGCTCACGTTCACGTTGTGTAAGGAAGGCGCCAAGCGCAATATCCTGGCCAACGTCGTGGCCCCGTTGGCCAAGTCGCAGATGACCGAGGGGCTGCTGGAGAAAGAATTGAACGACAAGTTGACACCCGAGAGCGTCGCTGCTTTCGTTGCGTGAGTTCAAATCTAGAATGGCGTAGATTTGGATAAGTACTAACGTGTACCTGATGGATGAGTGCAGGTATTTGTGCCATGAAAGTTGCGATCGGACGGGGAACGTGTACGAGGTGGGAGGCGGCTGGGTAGCCCAGGTGCGATGGCAGCGATCACGCGGTGTAGTATTCCCGAAAGATGAGCTCACTCTCGAGAACATCGCATCGCAAATGGATGAAGTCGAGGTAATCGTGGTGTGTTGACTCTGCAGATCCGTTGATAACTTTCGTTAACCGTGTCTCTCTGCATGGCTGTTCCATTTACTCTGCAGAATTTTGATGCTGAGCCGACGCGATACCCCAGAAGTCTGCAGGATACGATCGCCTACGTTCAGAGCATTCTCAAGTGATAGAGAGTCGATTACGCACCGTGGTTCGTTTGTTAAACATGTCTTTTTAAGAAGACAATTTAAAAAAAGTGTCATTGCACTTTGCGCGCCGTTTAAAAAAATGCAACGATCCTGACAAGTCGGCAGCAATGAAAATGCCCGTGCTAAAATATTAAACCTCCCTTAGCTAATACAGCCCGTGGAACAGCAAGTATAGCAAGTTGATCATAATAATATGAAAGGGTTAATATTTTTAACCCTTTATTTAAGGCGGTTGACATTTGCAAAATTTAAGGGAATTTGAACGAAATACTTTAAATCTGGAAATATCGGAAAATATCCGATGAACTTGAAACTTGCTACATTCTGATGATTGAAACAAGTAGTCTGTTGAGGTCAAAATCAAAGGTCGTGGGAGCGCGCATCGATAGGACAGTAGATGAATCACGTGTCCATCCATGCTTTGCACTTTTCACCGGAAATCAGCTTCTAAATGGGCCGTGCTATTAGGAACCTTGGAATTGACACGCTTTTTCTTTTCTTAAAAAAGTAAATAACTTTTAGCTGTTGCTGATTAGATCGACGGAGGTATTTGCTGAGCTCCGTGAAGGTGACCACGTCACCTTCAAGGAGCTCGGCGACGACCTATTCCTAAGTTAGAAGGTCGATAGACGCGATAATTCCCCCCATACTGCAGAATTATCGAGCAAGTTCGACGGCGAAGACATCAAATTCGTACTGCAGTACGTATTTATAAAAATAACGTAGAAGACCGAATAGTATGCCCTGCTTTGATGGCATACTACAATGATAGAGTGCCCTCAAATAGAGTGCGATAATATAGAGTTCCGTTTCGAATAGACTCCCGTGCGCAATCGATTGGCTATGCTCAGCCATTCATGGCTTTCGTTGAACCGGGGGCCTTCGGCTAGCAGCTCCTCATTCCTCAACATGCCGGTAAGACGCAAAAGTGTGGAGTTATGCATCAAAAGGCGAGCCATTGAGTGGATCGCGACAGAAGTTGGCGGTGTTCCGTCGCGAGCAGAAGCTCACTTTCGTCAGCTGGGATGGAGAATCTCGGCATCTGCGTTCTGTCAGTGGTGGCGTAATCGTGACGAGATTCTAGCGGGTCAAGGGAATCGTCGACGCCTAGAGGGTGCTGGTCGCAGACCTGTGCTCGGCGAAGCTGAAGACTCCTTCGCAGGGCTGCCGATTCTAGCATGGCCATAACAATAATGGTCATAAATAGCATAAATAAATGTATTGATTATTCTCGTTCATTATCCTATGCCATTATTTATTTGTGGTTGAATCGCTTGTGTCTGCTACGCTCTCCATACAAATTTAAAGTTATTTTATTCGCAACTCCATGTCATTATTTATGATGGTTTGAAATATAATGTAATTATTTAAGTTACGTGTTTCCTCACAATCTTCTCATTATTTACTGCAAGTTCTTGGTTTTCATAAATAAACATGCCATAGTCGGCGGCCTTGCTCCCTCGTGGATTTAATCTACGACCGTCGCCTTTTTAAGGAGAAGGTAACACGCGAATGGGTCACGCAGCAAGCGAGTCAACTCTTTCACGACAACCGAACGCGCTACAAACAGTAGCGATGAAGACGCTGATAACACGAATGAGCTTCTCGACGCATTCGACGAGGTTTGGATCGAAGAGTAGGAGCTCTGCAGCAGAGTCTGCTGTTAACCCAAACTAATCCATCTTGCCAGCTTCGGGTAAATCTTCTTCTTTTCTCAATCAAATAGCGTGCCCTATTAATAGTAGACTGTCAAACCTACCTGCCACCGGAGGGCATACAGTACATGTATAACGTTCTTGTCTATCTCTTCTCGTCTCACTTTCTAATATGGCACCTAGCTAACGTTTAATTTCACTTTCAGTTTTAGATGACCACCGCTTGCCGTAGCCCGAGGAATCCAAAGCACCAACGACCCACCTCCTGTGCCAGGAAGACCCAACAAGCCTGGCCGCCAACGATCCAAGTACAATGTTTTCCCTCCCAAGGCTGTCACGTTGGAGGTCCAAGTCGCAGAGCCACCTTTAGATACATCCACCTCGTCGATGTTGCCACCAGCGGAATGGATATTCACAGTCACGTCTTTCGTGTCGCTACTCTCGAACGTTACGGTGACTGTCCCATCACCTTCTTTGGTCCAAGTTCCAGAACTCCCGTTGAACGCCTTGCCATCCGTCTTCAATCCTAGCGAATTGTTGGCAGGGCCATCGTCAATATCACCGATAAACTTCGTCGGCCCGCAAATTGTCTGGAGAAACTCACCAATAGCGTTGCCGATACCCGTGATATCCCATACACCGTAGAAAGAAGCAGCCTTATCTGCAATCTTGTACGCGTAGTGCTCAGCAGTCAGATATGTGCCGTTATTACTTGTCCCGGACTTGATGAGATCCTCCACGATAACTCCTAACGTTGTTCGCAACATGCTCCGAGTCTCGTAAGCTTTGGTCTTACCCGATTCAGCAATTAATTCCTGCATACAATTATTTGTTGCGATCGGAATATCGTTCAACACAAGACTCGACTTGCTCATGTAGACGCGAAGTTCATTTTCTGACATTTCGGGATGTTGCTTGCGAAGAGATAATACGGTCATCCACGTGCGGTCGGCAATGCGCTTTATGTCGTAGCCACAAGTCGAATTGGACTTGATCGCGGACTGTAACGACGTGATCTCGGAGCTTTTCAAATCTGAAATAGACTCTCCGAGTGCAATTTTTGTCATGAAAGCTTTGAATGAGTCCCAACTCTCGAGGATCGATTCTTTGTCAGCGATAACTTGCCTCACAATAAGCTCGACAGTGTTTGTGATCTTGTCGTAGAATCTGATGGGGTCAGCCTTGACGACGATGCCCATGCATTCTGCGATCGTGACTGGAATATCAAAGACAACGTTGTCCGTCTGATACAAGACATCCAGCGCTTTCTCTTGCGTTGTTTGTGGGTCTGTTACCATGATATTGCGGACGAATTTGCTGAGGTGCTTCACCAAATTTGCCATCTCTTTGGCGCATCTGAAAGCAGTTCGAACAGCTTTCGCCATCAATTTGAACTCTCCGTACAAATTAAACAACGAAAGCGCCATCACGGATTGAAACACATACGCCACCTTGGTCACGATCTCGAGCTTGCAGTCGTCATTCTGTCGGATGCATTCCATCCCACACTTGACAGGGAATTCCATCGGACATTGCGCCCAGCATGTGTCCCATTTGCTGTTGAACTCCAGTGGACAGGTTTTACCAATGTGTGCTTCGCGATAGCATGCTGTATCCGACGGCCTTGTCACTGGGCCAACCCAGTTCTTGTAGGTTGACTCGAAGGTACTGACTGCTGTTGTAGCAGAGTTGATCGTGATCTGTCTCGGATTCGTGGATCCCGATGCTGAACCGGATACGCTTGAGGAGGTCGAGAATGATTTTGATACGCTAGGCTTCAGTGTCGATGTAGAATAGTTGGAATGTTGTGAAGTAACTGCGCTGGAAGCTGTAGCTGTTGCAGTTGGTGCCGGTGTGAAACTATTGTGGAAGCTGAATTCTTGTGTGGACGTAGTCGCAGTAACGAGCAGAGAAAGCAATACATACCACGTGATCACGTAGGTCATTTGCCTTAGCACCGCAAGAGTCGACGTGCAGCCCCTAAGCAGAGGAAATGGAAAATGGCGTTCTGTGCCATGTCCAGGATGTGATTCGATTTGGCTGAGCGGGGGGGGGGGGGCAGCTCCTTGAGGATGTGTCCGATTGTTGGTTTGCCGGCGTTGTACACGTAGTCGCAATCTTCAACTTCAGAATGCACACAACGATGTGGCGGGACAGATCGTCGATCATGCATGGGCCTTTCTTGTTCGGACTTATTATACAGATGATCGAATTCGGCGCCGAATTCAACGTGATGACAACAGAATAGTCCCTGTAAATACATGTACCGTACATCAGAGAGGAAGCAGCATTTAAGTTTGTGTGTGTAGGAAGTAACACTTTGGTTGTCGATGCTGTACGATCTACGTGTTTGGACGGCCCAAACGGGGGCCTACAGCCTGTAGACCACATGGTCGTCGAAACACAGTGCAATGTAATCGATGCCCGATCTACTGCTAGAAATCAAATTCTGGGCTTGACTCAAGTTTTGACCAGCCGTTTATACAACAATCCCCCGGCTCACTCAGGAAAATCTCTTGCTTGTGGCGTTGCACGCCTGGGCAAACAGGTTATGGTACGATAGAATTGCTACATATCCTTGTCCGTGCGGCGTCTACGGTACAATGCGGCAAAGTTCAGCTTCATAGGCCATTTGGCGTTGAAAATCCTTGAGCAGGTTGGTCTCATCCCGTTTTTAACTTGATACTGTAAACGAGTATGTGTATTGTAATCCAGGCGTTATTAGGTGTTGCGCACGTCATGTATCCGTGTCACATGGTAAAATACCCAACCTTCACAATTGAATACGAAACCGATAGTGAATAACCTCTAGCATTGTATTCTTATTGTAGAGAATCGATCTAGAATACCTTCACAAGCTAGTACGAAGCATCCCAAAGCGTTTAGAGGCGACGCGGCTGCTGAAAGGATCGAAAACAGGGTACTAGAGTTGCGAAGTTGAAGTGCGGCTATAATTTTGACCCGACCCAAAGTGACGTTTTTGCCTCTTGTGAAAAAACGAAGTTTGCTTTTTCAGTTCTGCTTGTGGCATTCGTTTTCTAGTAGCTTTAGACGTATTTGAAGTGCCGGTTTGCTCAAAGAAAATTAACACAAAGCCCAAGAAAATCGAATTTCGAGTGCGGCTATAATTTCGACGCGCACTGTAGTAGAATAGAATAGAATAGAATAGAATAGAATAGAATAGAATAGAATAGAATAGAATAGAATAGAATAGAATAGAAAGGAAACCGAGCAGAATTGAGTCACAAAGCAGAATTAAATAGATTGTAATGGGTGTGATGAATGGAATATGTTTATTTAAAAATGATATTAAAAAATACTTCAGAATGATCAGGAACACAGTTATTCATTTGCTTGCTAGCTCCACTTCCTCCAGCACAAGCTTCAAGGAGGTGAGGGTCAAGAACCTCTTGCAAGGGATTATCGTAATGGATGCTCGTTTGATAAAAAAAAAATCACGTTCCGTGTCACCATGTAGCAAACATGGACTGCCCGCATACCCGGCAAAAAATGTGGAATGCAGGGCATTCAACAGAAACTGGAAGGTGAGATCGATGCAAGAAAGTGTATCAAGTTCTCAGTCTCGGCAACGAACAATTTGCTGAAACGAGAATTTTGCCTACGTTTGCCCGTAGTTGAACTTTGTAGACGAACGATGGAAGCAGCGTTGCCAACAACTTGCATGAAAAGCATAAACAGGGGTGATTTCCTGCGCATTTCTCAGCAGACTTTGCGGAGTTCAACGATGAGCAGTCCGGCTATCGCGATGATGACGATTTGCGGGACAAAGTGGACCTCCGATCTGGAGAATAATTGAACGTGCACCGCTTCAAGTTCTTGAATCTTGCCTCCCTCTTTAATATATGTACTGCAGTTAGCGTTTACTTCGAAGTACATTAAAATTGTTACTGTAACAGTACCGTATTTGAGATTTCAAAGAGCAGAGCTTTCTCTTAGAGCACACCCTGCTCTAGCCAATCATTACGCGTGGTGCGCCAGGTCACTGGTTGATATCTCGTAGCTTCAATGTTCCTGTGGTATCATGTATGAAATCTCAAATACGGTAGTGACTCCTTCACCCACGTGGGACGAACAGAGCACTTGATTTTGATTGCTTTTGCTCACGTGAGACCAGCCACCGAATAGACAGCACCAAGTGTTTCGACGACGCTACACGTGACCACCAGAATACAGGCTTCTTGCACTTAGCCATCCCTGGTACCGTGCACAGATGCAAACTGATAGCGGTGAGAACAGTAAGACCCTCTCTCAAAGATATTCATGGACATTTGGTACTAAAAGATTGATGATGGCTCGCTTGGTACCGTCAAATATTAAGGCGTCGGGGTAGATTCAGCGAGGAAACGCAATTGTGAGAGCTGAAACACCAGCTATCGGTGTACATGATGTAACCTTCATCAAATTCCTTTCGTCTAAGCTCCTGAGCCGGGTTGAATATTATCATGTCGCCAGTCGACACGCACCACGGCAAGAAAGAACTACCGCGCTCTTGACGATCTGCTACTGTCTCATCCCTGTGCTGTTCGTACATGGATTAATAGTTGAAGATCGCGACGGAACCACCGGCAATCCAACAATTGGCTCAATTAAATCAGACGCATGCATGCCAGCAGACCTACAGACGACCAACGCACGGTTGCCCCTATCATGACGTGCCTTACACTGTACCAGTACGGCAATCCTGAAGCCTAACACCATGTCAATTCTGCAAACGGATTTCTTACATCTCTTTCGATACTGTCACCTGTAGAGTACCGGGCCCGTCAAACACAAAACACGTCAGAACCACTGAAATTCGATTATTACCGGCACGACCGAGCACCCCATCGATCTTCGATAGCAACAATACGATACAGTCGTGGACACGTTACACAAGGCGACGAATTGCATTATAACGAGTTAGTGCCTGGTTGTACTCTCTCGTCCTCTACAGTGCTGGAGTCTACACGAATGTGGTTGAATCAAAAACGTGGAAGTTACGATAATAATTTGCCAGTATATTGCGGCTGAGGCTCCACACTGTGCGCATAGCTTTATAGCACCCCCGTTACCGGCTAGACAACAACGTTGCGAGCCACGATACGTCCAAGACGAACTCCCCACACTTCCTCAGGCCAGGGAGCTTTCGACGGAATCACAAAGTCATCAGGAACCCCTTCACCACCGTGCTGCGTTGCGTAAATGTCGAGCAATGGAACAATCCTCTTCTGCCACGCTCGGGCCGACAATTTCAGATTGACGCCCAACGCATTCAGCAAACCCGCATCACGATCAAAGTAGCGCAAGTAGGTTCCTGCGCACCGCAAATCACTGAGGATTAGTCCTAGTTTCGTCCCCCACGCGCTCCTTGGCCAAGGATCTTCACTAGGAACAACAAACTTGTGCGGGATGTTGCCATTCTTGAAAACCTCAGAATAACCTCGAATACTAGGAATGATCTGTTGGTTCCAAACTGCCTCGTTGCGATTCCAGGCAAAGCCTAGCGTTACTAGTATCTCCTTATCGCGAGCAGCTTGCTCTGTGTATGCTGCTGCCGCTCGTATGCGATTTACCACCTTACCAAGAGGCATTCCCCACGCCATCGTCGACCATGGATGACAAGACAGCACCTTAAAGTCCATTCTGACTAAACAGTGCCCGAATTCCTGTTGATGCGTTTTGAACGAAGGAAGGATCTTCTCCGTCCAATCGCGTTCATAAACCGTAGTGGAGAAGAACCGCAGCCTCTCCAGCTCCTCTTTCGATTCAGCCATTTGTGAAGCATTGTCACGTGTTGGTAAGGCTACTTGCTGTGTGGTAAATTGATAACTGAATTGGTTTCTCGGCTAGAAGTCTACTAAAGCTACCTGCTCTAGTTTCCTAGCTTGTTCCTGTGGCTAATCTTCTGCCTCAACCATATGCAGCCCTAGCTTGCTCTTCAAGCTCACATATATGGACTTGATTCCTCTGCCGATTCCTTCAATGCAGGAATGTATCGTGCGTCATGGCTGCCTTCGTTCGGCAGCTGGCGGATAAGACCGCACGCACAGTCTTGTCGGCACGTCACTGTTCACGTGCCTTCTCACAAGCATAAGCTTTCCCTGCTCGCATAGCTGCAGCTGTGAGCCCAAGGCGTCGACCCCACGCAAGTTTTGGCCACGCGTCATCTCCCTCCGGCACCACGAACTGATACGGGACATCCGTGTTACCGTACAACTTCCAGAACTGGCGTAGACTCGGCAGAAGAATGTGATCCATTTGAATTGCGACACGTCTTGAACAAAGCCCATTTCCCCCAGCTCCTTGATATCTGCGTTGACAAAGTCTGTTTGCCTGCTTGCACTTTGCTTATGCTCCGAACAGTGTTCCCTGCCCACCCGAGTCTGTATCCCCACAGAGATTGTGGCCAGCTCTCATCACCCCATGGCACAATGAAAGCGTATGGCACCAATACACCCCCGTTCTTTTCCTGGTATGTCTTTAGTCCTGTCAGCACCTTTTCCACGCCATGTCGGCTCTCGTCCATTTTCGACGACATTCAAGCCCGACACCGAGGAGCTACGATCACTCGTGTTGCTGCCCCCTCCCGACAATGTCTAGCTATAGCAGCGACCAATCAGTCGAGAATTTACATTTCTTTCCGCGTACACCTGTACCGGCCTCACGAGGCGACACACTTGACGCCGCAGCATCAAGAGTTACGCAATTTGCGATTTTGTTTAAAATATAAAAAACGAGTTATTTTTCCAAGGATTTACGGTTTAGGCTTTTTCTTCAAAAGACAAATTACTTTGATACAATTGAAATAATTGCAAAACGGACCCGTTATTTATTACCAACAATTTGAATTTGCTAGAGGTTACATATACTGTATTCAAGCAGAATGGAACCTTTCCATCCTAAAACAACAAATCTTGGTTAAGCTAATTGTGCATGCCAGCGACACCAGAACAGTCCTTGTGTGTACAAGTGCTACTCTCTTTTTAACTACTCTCTTTTATAAACATTTTCAGTTGAGCTAAAATAGCCCACCCTAAAGCCATGGATTAACAACTATGAGGCCGGTGTGGGAGGCCCTGGAGAACACTGAGAGTATTCTGCTTGCAAGCGATATCCACGACGGCTAAAACATACTATCAAGTAGCTTCTTCTGGGTACTGTTTGTTACCAAAAGGCTAGACCCGTTTTCATTTTTTTCTTCAATTATACGTATTTTGTTTCGCCTCAACATACTGATTCATTATTACATTCTAAAAAAAATACGTTAACATGTCGACCTTAAGAACCGAAAAAGAAACATAGCTGATCTACCAAAATGATATAATATAATACAATATATCATTTTGGTAGATCAGCTATGTTTCTTTTTCGGTTCTTAAGGTCGATCTACCAAAATGATATAATATAATATAGCATTTTGATAGATCAGCCAAAACGATATAATATAATATAATATAATATATCATTTTGGTAGATCAGCTATGTTTCTTTTTCGGTTCTTAAGGTCGACATGTTAACGTATTTTTTTTCAGCGCTTCCATAATATGGAAGCGCTGAGGGTCATTTGAGTTCGTGGGAGATGGCTACGCGATTCCAGTTCCAACGGGCTAAATGTGAGCCACTGTCTTCTAAATTTGATCACCATGTTTTTTTAGTTTTCGCCGAGCAACTATTTTTGTAGTGGTAAGTAGTTCTTCGGAGGTTGAAGCCATCTTGCTTTAGTAACACGCGCTTGCAACGAACTAAGCTTGTGCCGCGGTACGATGGATCCAAATGAGACAGCAGGGCCTTCGAGCGGCAATAGCAAGGATAAAGAGACTGTAAAAGTGGTGGTGCGATGTCGACCACTTTTCGGGAAGGAGCTCGTTGAAGGCAGAAAGTCGATCGTAACTTTAGATCAAGCAGCCGCCTTGATTTCACTGAAGTGTCCCGATAATGGCCAGATCAAGTCCTTCACGTTCGACTCGGTTTACGATGAAAACACTTCCCAGCGGCAATTCTACGACGAGTCCGGGTACCCGTTAGTAGAATCGATCTTTGACGGCTACAATGGCACGATATTCGCGTACGGACAGACTGGTTGTGGCAAGACCCATACCATGCAGGGAAAAGATTCTCCTCCTGAGCTACGTGGAGTCATCCCGCTATCGTTCGACCATATTTTCGATACCATCAACGCTGACACTACAAGGGAGTACATGGTCCGAGCGTCGTATCTGGAAATCTACAATGAAGACATTCGGGACCTTCTAAATGACGACGCCAAGAAGAAATTAGACTTGAAAGAGTCTGCCGATGGAACCGTTTACGTGAAGGATCTTACGGAAATCGTGGTGAGGGATGTAGAGTCGATGAATAGCGTCATGAGTCGCGGATTCAAGAATCGAACGGTTGGCGCTACCCTCATGGTAAGTAGTATTTTAGATGAGTGTAAAGATTTTGTAGTTACTCATGCTATCACCTCATCATTAGAATGAAGGCTCGTCGCGATCTCACTCCATCTTCACGGTAGTTGTCGAAACAAGCGAAACTATCGGAGGACAAGATCACTTCAAGGCTGGCAAGGTACGCTTTACTTCAGATATAATATGCTCCTCTTCACTGACGTGGTTCTGTGCTCATGCAGTTAAATTTGGTAGATCTAGCAGGAAGTGAGCGACAAAGCAAAACTGGTGCCACGGGCAACCGTCTAAAGGTAGTGGCGCCTTTTAAAACGTGAAATACTCAAAAGATGACTTGCTCACTGGTATTTTCTACTACAGGAAGGATGTAAGATCAACTTGAGTCTATCAGCCTTGGGTAACGTCATTTCAGCACTCGTAGACGGCAAAGGCAAGCACATTCCGTACCGGGATTCAAAACTTACACGATTACTGCAAGATTCCTTGGGTGGCAACACCAAGACACTCATGGTGGCTGCCGTAAGCCCAGCAGATTACAACTACGATGAAACACTCTCCACTCTACGGTACGCGAATCGCGCCAAGAACATCAAGAACAAGCCCATTGTGAACGAAGACCCGAAAGATGCTAAGCTGCGCGAGTACAAGGAAGAGATCGAGCGGTTGAGGAAAATGCTCGAGTCCCAGACACAGTCGCGGGGCAATGAATTGGGCACGTCAAGTAGAATGGGAACTCCATCTCGACCACTTTCCAGTAGTAACAGCGCAGATTTGGCAAAAGAGCGCCAAGAGATCGCCAAATACCAACAGGAAGCGGCTGAAATGCTTGAACGAGCCAAGTGGATGATGGACGAGGCGAAGGCTTTACAGGCACAGAACCAACCAGACCCAGCGAAGGATTCAGAAATTGCTGTACAAAAGCAGAAAAGTTCAGGTGTATTGGGAAATTTGCCACCTCTCTTGGGTCTTTTTGGCAAGCAAGAAGCCAGGCCAGAACCAGTTGCAAGCACAGTATCAACGCCTGTTGCTGAGGATCCAGCCATTAAACAAGCGATGCATGAGGCGGCTCAGATTGACGCACAAGCTAAAGAGATGATGGCAAAAGCCGAAGCGATGATGAAAGAGGCTGCACAGCGACAGATCGCGCAACAGGTACAAGTTGTGGTGAAAGAAGTGATCCCAGACTCTCACGCGAAGGAACGTGACGAGCTTCGCGAACTGAATCAAGCCATTCTAAACCAGCGAGATCGAATTGGTCAAGAGCTAGAACAAACGCAAGTGACGATGGAAGCCTATCTGCGTGAAAAGGAGATGCTACACGCCAAACTTAAGAAGATCGAGAGCCACATTCTCGGTGGTGCGTCGGGTTCATCGTCAACGCGTGGGTCCGTTAATGGTCATGATGCAGACTCTGAGGTAGCGTTGTTAAAGCAGCAAGTGGAGTACCGACGCGCACAGATCAAACTACGTGAGAAAGCCAAGAAACAAGCCAAAAACGAGGCAATGCGACGAGCTCTTGAGCTGGAGAAACAACAAGTTGAAGAAGAGTTGAAGACAGCACAAGAAGCCGCCCAAGCGAGTTTGGCTGCAGCACGCAAGAAAGAGGCCAAATACAAGGCCAAACTGGATGCCACGCGACAGGAAATTGCTGATCTTAACAGCGAGTTTGAACGCGAGCGAGAGAACTTGTTGGATACCATCCGGGAACAGACCAAGGAGTCGAAATTGCTGGAACAACTTGTCGAACTCTTTTTACCGCAGAACGAACTGGTCAAAGTGTGGGAACGAGCAGTGTGGAGTGAAGAACGAGGGGAATGGAACCTGCCAAAGTTGAAACCACGCAGCGACTTCCACATGATCAAACTCCCGACACTTGTAGGTGCTGGGATTGAATCTGGCGGAGCGGAGGTGGTGTCTGAAGAGGATGTAAACGGTCGACAGGGTAGTGCAGGAGCTACGAGCCACGTTACTGTGCGTTCGTTGGGGTCTTCATCAAGCACTAAGAGAAGGAAGAGTAGTGTGTCTCGACAATCCTCACAGAATGCTGCTATTTCCCCTTACGAAGAAGGATTTACAAGTCAAACGCCAGCTACTACAGCTCGACTTCCAAGCGCTATTCATACCAGTCGACCGGACGGTAAAGCTGCTTTGGTTTCAAGGGGAATGAGTCCGCATAACAGTTCAAATGGCAGTAAAGAACGTCGGAAGATCAAGGAGAAGAGCTCTGGTACTTCTGGGTTGCCCGTATCGCAGTATCAGCGTCAACCTCAAGATCAAGAGCCTCAACTGGCCAGTGCCTATGAAGCTCCTGGAGCAAGTCACTATTTCCCTGGAGATGACGACTTACTCACCCCACTATCGGGTGAGTATCAGCCTCGCGATCGATTGCAGTCACGTCAAGGTTCGAGACAAGATTCGCGACAACGAAGTGGAAGTATCAGTGGGAATTCCAGAGCAGGTCTGGGGCAGTTAGAGCACACACCACCGGCCGCTACAGTGGAGAAGACACGGTCTTCCAGTCGAGGAGATAGCGGGAGTCGACAAGGGAATCATCGTCACCGCCACAAAGATCGAAAGGAGCGACAAGAAGATGAAGGTGCAGCAGGGAATGAATGGGTCGAGAATGGTGAAGCCCCGGCCACCAAGAGGAAAAGCAAACACTCCAAGAAGAAAAAAGAGCGTCGTGACAAGGCAGAAAACGGTGAGGTACCAGCAGATTCGGTCAACGATCATTACTCGTCCCTGCGTCGACCTTCGTTCCGATCTGTATCCCCTATAGACACCAAATCAAGGAAAAGTAATGAAAACTAGGTTTGCTATTGCCGCGATATTTGCCTGAAAAAGGCATCAACGCTTAGCTTTTCGCTGCGATGTTGCACTTGCTTGCTGCCTCATCTTCTTCTGGGCTTGGAAAAAAGCTAACGAGTCTGGATCCTGCGCTCTGATGCGATCTACCTCCATCTGATCGAACTTCTCGCCGTCATCTAGAACATCATCCTTGCTAAAAGCCGGTCTTGCAAACGCGTCAAACGCACCACTTGCGTTCTTACTAAGAGCGTGGGCATGGCCCTCTTCGTCGTACCAGTCCTCAAACTCACGCACAAGTCGTCGTCGAAGAAGTTCGACGCTGCGAAGTGAGAATTCCAGTTCAGCTTTGGCGTCCTTGAGGTCTCCGAAAAGGGATCGGTAGTCTCGTTTAGCCTCGCGCTCGGCTGTCATTAGGATGAATTCTTCTTCATCGACAACCTCGTCACGCTCTTGTTGTGCCTGCTTTACTACACTCTTTCGATTCCCAGCTCCATCATTACTTCCTCGTTGGTTACGCTTGTCTTCGAGCTGTGCACGGACAGAATCAATCTGAGCTTTCGCAGCATTCACACGACGTGTAGCCTGTTTGACACGCTGTTTGGCGTCGAATAACCTGTCCTTTTCGCTCTGTAGATTCTGATGTAGCTTTCTTCCGGGCCCTGCAGATCGGTAGAACTGAAACGCGTCATTCTTCGCGCGAGTCTCGGCATCTTGCGACGTCGCACTATCATTTCCTCCGCCTTTATAGAGTCCTTCATCATCGCCACGATCATCGTCGTTGTTGTCAGAGATACCGGGCAGCTCAGCTCCACTAGAAGACCGCGAGGCTGACGGACTTCGCTGTCCATTAGCTGTCGAGCTGGCGCCACTTACCACTCCAGCCGCACGATAGTTTTTCTTGCCAGTGTCCATTGTAGAAGGCCTTGCTGCGCTCGGTACGAGACCGAGAGGGAATCCGACAGCGCCAGGTTCCTCTTCACCCACCAGCTCGTCACCACTGGGGCCATGAATTTGGAGATCCTTTCGTGAACCAAGTGAGGTTTGAACTCTCGACGCTGAAGACCCAGCAGAGCCAGCTCGTGTCGAGCTTGAGTTTCCAGCGCCATTAGAACCTGATCCGTTGTTGCCAGATCCCGTGCATATAGAGTCCCGCTCCGAGCTCTTGTAGAGCAGCTTGAACTGACGGAATAGCTCACGTATTTCGTGAACGCTAGTGAGGCGCAGTGCTTCGTCTTCCATCTCTTGGGTCGGTGCTTCGATATAACGTCGTATCATCTGCTGTAGCTGATGCTTCTGCTCAGGCGTATGCTCATCGTAGACGACTGCTGTACGCTCCACGAGTGCGTCGTGCATGACCAACTCATGCTTGAGCTCACGGATCTGCCGTTCGTATTTGCGAAGCAACAGTGCTGGGTCTGTCTCCACAATGGTGGCTACTTCGTTCTGTACTCGCATCATTCTTTGCGCCAGTTTTAGAGTCGAGATGGTCTCCTCAAGGTGGCGTCCTTCCCCCCAGATACAGGCAAACATGAGCGTATTTGAGTTACCACCCAGTGAGTCTTTGAGGACGTTCGTGAGCTTGGTCTGGCGGTACGGGATATGCCGTGGTTCCTTGGAGCCCAAAGCCACGATGCACTGCTCCAAGAAGCTCAAACTCTGGTTGATATACATGGATTCCTTCTTGATAGTCGACATGGCTGAGCCTGCTTTGGAGGAAGTTTTCGTGGGACTTCCCGTTTGCTCTCCGTCGAGTGTTTTCTTCAGCCTCTCACTACCAGCAAGATCCACGAGATGTAATTTACTCAGCGTAACTCTTTCAGTGCCTCCAGCACGGGACTTTTGAGCAATATGAAAGGTCAGAACACAGTGAGAGCGATTGGAGCGCTTGTTCAGCTGATGTTCAGCCACTGTACGTTGCAGTTCACCGTTGAAAAGCTGGTCCAGAGCCTCTTGTTCATTGCACACTTCCACTTGTGTGAGTCCGCGTACATACGTTCCTCGCGCATCCTCGACAACTACAAGTTCTCCATTACCACCTCCATTGCGATCACCTTGTTGTCCCTCTAGCAGATCGTAGATACGGTCATTGTAGATCTCCATATACGATACACGGACCGTGTACTGCAGCTCGATACGGCTTTCCACCTCCTCAAACAGCTGCGCAATAGCGCGAGGGGCAATGCCTCGATGCTGGTAGTTGCGTGTATCGCCTATCATAGTAAAGCTCTTACCTGCCCCTGTCTGTCCGTAGGCCAGGATGGTGCCGTTGATACCGTCCACTACTGCGCCGTGCACGATGTCGCGTGCGATGGCCTCGTAGACGCGGTCTTGGCCGGCATTGTGCAGCACCTGGTGGAACTTGAATTGCCAGCAATCCTTGCGGTTGGATGGGCCTGCGTCCGTTTTAGGGGGCGAGAATCCGCCTGAAGCTGCCGCGATGGCCGCCGGCCCGCTGTAAACGGTGATCGTGCTGTCATCCGGATCGATCTGTAGCTGGTGCGTGGCGAAACTCGCTGTCGGCCGCGTGCGGATGATCACCTTTACACCATTCCGACCCATTTTCGCCTGACTTAGCGACTAAAGACTAGGAGCGCATTCGTTTCCTGTCCATGGCTAAAAAAACAACTTCAACTATCAATAGCATATGAGGTAGACATATCGCTTTAGACAAGATTACTGTAGTCGGATAGCAAAAATACCGGTATACCTTGGCATTCGTATTTTAATAAATAAAAAATGGCATTTGGCCTCTTCAGGTGTATAGAGGAGGAATCCATCACTCTCGACTGGTTGCATGCTACTTTAGCTCATCATTGTCGGGAGGGGGCAGCAACACGAGTGATCGTAGCTCCTCGGTGTCGGTCTTGAATGTCGTCGAAAATGGTCAAGGGTCGACAAGGCGTCAGAGGACGACCCAATAGGAGGAGAAGGTGCTGACAGGACTGAATACATACAAGGAGACGAATGGGGACCTATTGGTGCCACAAGCGTTCATTGTGCCGTCGGGTGGTGAGAGCTGGCCACAATATCTGTGGGGGTACAGACTCGGGAGGGCCGTGAACGATCCACAGCGAGTTCGCTTGTAAAAAAATGCTCTCAAAATATTAGCTACAGACAATCCTCTCGACCGTGATATCCCAAATAGTGATACACTCCAGGCAGGGATAGAAGGTGGGTTCCGGATGATAAAACGGTATACACGACGCAGGTCAAATACAGTGCACGCCAAATCATTAGGACCCCCGTTTTTGGTGGACGTCACCGGCCGTATCTCTGCTTGTAGGAGGAGTTAGGAAATGTTGTTTAGATATGTTGCTGCTACAATATGCAGCTAGAGGACCGATGTGCTAACACGACAGCTTTCCAGCTCCTTGACATGGCTAGCATACAAAATGACAGTTTCAGTGCCATCGACAAAATTATAGTACTGGATCCTTTTTCTGTCCAAACACACGTTTTATGAATCACATACAAACTTCTATATTAAATATCGTACTTATCGAGAATGACACGAATGGCGGCAGCAAGTTGTTGCTGCTGGCTCGAGCTGTTGCTTGCAGCCGTTCATTTTTCAATGGGCCGTAGCAAAGCCCTCACCGACCAAGAATACTGGTGGATCATCGGGCTCCACGACGGAGGAGTCTCGCTGCACGAGATTGCAAGGAAAACCGGCCGTTCGCGGACGTGCGTGCGGAAGGCAATCAAGGAGGAGCGCGGGCCGCATAGCGACAGCGGCAGTGAAGGATCAAGGGCAGGACGGCGGCCAGCACTGACCGAGAGGGAGGTGCAGCAGCTCGTTCGTGCAGCTGCAGCTGGCGACAAGTTTGCGGCAGAGCTCAAGACCGAGCTCGGGATCGAGGCGTCCGTTCGGACGGTGCAAAGGTTGCTCCAGCGTGTGGACCATCTGGTTTACACCAAGATGGACCGCACGCTGCCACTCACTGCTGCTCACAAGGCTGCCCGCATAAGCTGGGCTGAAGAGCACATACTTAATCCAGGTAAACTCGCATGTTTCTGCTATCATATTGAGTTAACAATGCTAACTGGCTGTCATTTTGTGTAGGAATATGGAAATATACTGCCTTTTCAGACGAAAAAAAGTTCAACCTCGATGGCCCTGACGGTTTCAAGTACTACTGGCGTGACATGCCTCAGCCAGCACAGTCGTACGTACGTCGACAAAATGGCGGCGGCAGTATCATGGTGTGGGTTGCGTTTAGCGCGGAAGGTAAGAGTGAGCTGGTTATTCTGCGAGGCCAACAAAATTAAGGTGACTTTATCTGAATATATGTTGCCTTTTGCTCACCTTAACTATGGTGCTGACTTTATTTTCCAGTAAGATAACGCGTCGATTCACGCATCGCATGAAATGATGAGCTTCTTGCTGGAAAATAATGTCAGCACGATGGTGTGGCCGGCTCGCTCACCGGATTGCAACCCCATCGAGAACGTCTGGTCGGTCATGGCGGCCCTGGTGTATTCCCATGGCTGCCAATATCGCACCGTTGGCGAGCTTGAGGTAGCTATTATGGCTGCATGGGACTCCATTGAGCAGGAGTATTTGCTCAAGCTTGTGGAGTCCATGCCTCGCCGTTGCCTTGCTGTCATCAAGCAGAAGGGAGATCTCACTAAGTACTAACTTTTAATATAAAACTTTGTATGTGGTTCGTAAAACGTGTGTTTGGACAGAAAAAGGATCCAGTACTATAATTTTGTCGATGGCACTGAAACTGTCATTTTGTATGCTAGCCATGTCAAGGAGCTGGAAAGCTGTCGTGTTAGCACATCGGTCCTCTAGCTGCATATTGTAGCAGCAACATATCTAAACAACATTTCCTAACTCCTCCTACAAGCAGAGATACGGCCGGTGACGTCCACCAAAAACGGGGGTCCTAATGATTTGGCGTGCACTGTATCTTGCGGCATTGTTTGGTTGATCGACGGGTTCTTGGCGTGGTGGCGATATATCTGCAGCTGCTGTGCGCTGGAGAGACTATTGCGGGGGGTGGGGGGTGGGGAAAGAGTGGTCGACGGCATTGTGGCCTTGGTGTTGAGTTTGCAGAATTCAGAACAAAGCTGGTTGACGTGCCTCCTCCGCTTACCAAGCACGGCTAAGCCATGGATCTACGGACGCATCCAACGCGTGCCCACAGCCACTAATTCGTGAACGAATCGCAGCGTTCGAATCGCACCGTCGGCCTGCATACTCAGATTAAATTGTTAACAGCGTTGCGTCTGATCTCCAACATTCTTCTCAAGCGGGCTTGACCAGCTTCTCAAGCTGATCCCCACTTCACTTGACTTAAGTATGCCCCGAAGTACCGTAGCGCTTATCTCCATACGCAGAGTCCCATAGCATGTTGATCTTCAACTACACCAACTGCTGTACTCGGTCAATATAGTGCACCAGCACTTGTCGTGCTTCGTCAATATGCATTCCAATAACCTCTGTGGGGAGACACTCGGGCAGCCAGTGCATACTCTTCGGAACATATATACAGATGATAGAAAATCTTAAATCCGTGGGCTTTGTACAAGACGTCGCAGTTCAAATAGGACAACATGTACATCTGCCGAGTCTACGCCATCACCACAAGCGGTATTTCAACACGGATGTCCCGGGAGACTTTGTGGTTTCGGAGAGAGACGAAGCCTTGCCGATGGTTGCGTGGGGTAGACGGCTTGGATCCGCAGTTAATGATATGCGAGCAGCGAAAGGATACGTTTCACAAATGGCCAAATCGAAAGAGGAGTTAGAGAAGTTGGGGTTCTGCTCCACTTGGATCACTGAACGCGATTGGACCGAGAAGGTCATTCCTTCGTTTAAAATGCATCGACAGGAATTCGGGCACTGTATCGTCAAGTCGGACTTTAAGGTTCCATCCATGGCCGACCAAAGCGTGGGGAATGCCCATTGGGCGGACTGGAACTGATATTCGAATGGGAAAATCGTACGTGAAGCAAGCATCTCGCGACAAGGATATACAGTACTAGTCACACTTGGTTATGCCTGGAATCACGACAAGGCAGTTGGAACCAACGGTTTATGCCAGGTATTCGAATGTACCCTGAGATTGTCAAAAATATCAACGTCCCGTACAGATTTGTTGTTCCTGGTAAAGAACCTTGCCAAGGAGTTTGTGGGCAACGAGACTAGGATCGATACTCGCTCGCATGCGAAGCCGAGGATGTTATTTTAGATACTTTGGCCGTGATACGGGGTTGCTGGATGCGTTAGGCGTCAATCTGAAGCTGTCGGCTCGCGCTTGGCAGGAGTATATTGTGCCGTTGCTCGACATTTACGCAACCCAACACGGTGCTGGTGAAGACATTCCTGACGATTTTATCATTCCATCCGAAGCTCCTTGGCCCGAGAAAGTATGGGAGGGTCGTCTCGGTCCCATCGTGGCTCGCAACGCGTCTCAAATCGCTGTTGTCGCCCAAACAGAGTCATAAGAACAGAATCTGCGCTTGAATACGGGACCTGGAAAAGATCATGATGCACTGAAAACCACCGAAGCAATACAGCAGCACATCGGGCTCATAATATGGTATTACACGCCAGTACGTTGCATTTAGAGCTCAATGATACACAAGTTCTTGCCAGAGTTGTTAACAGTTATTTTTTGCATTTGCCAACATTTTCTATCTCACTGTTCTACCTCTTCAAAGTCATCCTCTACAAAAAGTGGAGCCTCGTCCATCATTCGCGACTTGAACGGCTTGATCGAACGTTTGACGGGGGCGGTTCCCGCGGTTGTTGGTTCCGGTATTTTCTTTTTCGCTGCTGCGGTGGATCCTTTGACTGGGAGTTTCGGCTGTGCAGGCTTCTTTGATGTCTTAACCTTGGCGGCCTTGTTCAAGGCGCGTAATGTCTGCAGGTCGGTCAAGCCAGGTGTGAACAGAGCGAGGATCTGTGTACATTCACACAAAACGTTAGCCGAATGTATGAATGAATGACTACGAGCATGCAATAGCCCTACCCGGTTGAGCATTCGATTGCGTTCCTGACGCTGGTTGAGTGGCTTATAGTCTGGTTCCTTCATGTGTTTCTTGTCTTCCGTCTTTAGCATTTGCCTGAGATGAATGAAGGATTAACAGATCAGATCAAGATCATAACATAATGTGCCAAATAGCAGCTCTTACCGGTAGTCATTTTCTTTGGAGACCCACTCGTCTTGAAGCTCCAGTAGTGTATGCAACTTTGTTCCCAGTTCCTTGTCCTTTGCGATGTCTGCAAGCAATTCAGCGAATAGAGTGCTCAATTTACATGCATGCACCCATTTTTCAGTTGCTGATACATACCCGTCTTAACCGCATCGATAGGCTCAGTTGTAGCTCGCGTCCCGTAAGTAGCAATGAGCTGGGTTAGAGTTTCAAGCGCACTATCCAGCTTCTCTCTTTCGTTCCTCGCTACATCTCGCGCCTCCAGCCGTAGCATATTAGACTACAGATAACGCGCCTCAGTCAATATCAAATATCCTCACCAATCTAATACTAACATCCAACCTTCAGGTACTGCTTCGTGTATGGCAGGAACGTCATCAACGTGGCGAAATATCCCGTCACGCGCCACTTGTTCGGGTGCGCTTCCACCACCAACTTATCCACCGCACGCAGAGGTTCGTCCAGCGATCTTGGAAACACCTTTGGGATCGGCGCTGTCTCTGCCACTAGAGCGCACAATACAGCACAATAAGTCCTCTCCACTTCAACCACCAATTCTTCTTACATTCCTGCACCGCCGTCCTCAACACCTCGAGCTTCCTCACGACTTCTGCATCTGGCTGCCAGTCACTGGCTGCATCAGGCATCTCCGCCAGAAAGGATCGTAGTGCCCCATCCACCGCTCTCTTCTTGCCTCTCTTGCTCTTCCCGTCCAACAGCTCGTCCTCTTCCTTCTCCAGCGTCTCAATCTCGTCTCCAGCATTGACAAAAAAGCCCGAGTGCTTGGTCTTGACTCGCGTCTGGCCTCTAACGTCCTCGATGTTCTGCTGCAGCTCCGCGTCGTCGATGAACGAGTCCTCCGAGTCATACAGGTCGTCGTCATCACGTCGGTCCAAGCCGCCAATGCCTGCGTCGCCGTCGTCACCGTCGTTTAGCACGGCGCCGCCTCCATAGCGTTTCTCCAGGTGCTCGATGATGTTGAAGCGCTGCGGACGCGACGTCGGCGCCGGTTTCCCGGTCGATGGGACCGAATTAGACGCTGCGTTTGACGGACTGGCACCGGGTGTGGGAGGCGCTGATCCACCCGTGCTCTCGATCACGAGCTGCTTGAAGTTGATCTCCGCCGGGCTGCTGCTGTCCAGCTGGATGTGGAACGTTCGCCTAGGCTTGGGTGCCGGCGCGGCTGATGTCGCCATACTAGTTGAGTCAAGTGACAGTATGAGGATAAAGAGGATTGTGGCGGTTGACGCCCTCTTTATATTTATGCCATACAAAGTCAAAGGACCTTTTAACTGGAATATATGTTGTTATCGGAATGCGTTTTAATAGTGATCTGACCTTTTGTGACTGGTCAGAGTGATGGTAATTGTAGTTGAAGTGCAAAAAGGCAACTTGTTCAGACGGCGAAGCGAGGGCGTTTGGCTATTGCGGACTGATGCGGGTGGACGGGGAAGTGGGCGAGAAGTGCGGCACGGAGGTTGAACGTGGGGCGAGAGAGTGAGAGTTTTCTGGCCGAGTATCGCGACGAACAGAAGCCGATAGCCACACAAAGGTAGGCCGTCTCAAGAGCTGCCCACGGAGTCAGGAAGAGGCTGGCGAGCTCACGGCGCTTGAGGAACTTAAGGTTACTTAATGAGAGAGACAACGCGCTGTCTCCGCACTGCATGCCTCCCATCTGCATGCAATTGATGACCATGGCGAACGAAACCTCGGCGATTGTGTCAAACACGACGATCTGGCCCAGTAGCAGCATATACACGAGACGGAAGGCTGCGTGAGTGTTGGTCATAAACCCAAGGATAAATACACAGAGGTTGATCACCGGACGGATGAGTGCTAGCGAGTAGGTCGATCTGGTGGACGAGAGTCTCGTGATACTGACGATCAGCACAGCTTGAAGGAGGATGCCAACGACCGAGAGAAGACGAACCATTCGTATATGAGCCTTGATAAGAGCCACCTCGGGAGTGTCGGACGTCTTTCGAGTCTCAGCTGCAGCACCGACGAACTTCCGCCTCACTCGTGAGCTGATGACTACGAAGGCCAATACGAACACCACGGGGCTGCATCCGAGCACTGGGGCGAGCAAATAGAGGTTCTCCATGTACCAGTCCGTCATGTTGAATACCCGCACACTTGATTGAAGTGGTGGTGAGACTTCGCAGAGAACCAAAATAACGAGCGTTCCTACCGAGTTTCGCGATAATGTTAGTGAAACGCATGGACATTTGACCTCAACTGCATCATTCCTACTTAGCGCTGCCGACATACGGTGCTACTTCAGTGTAGCAATCAAGCAACCTGCCTTCCATGCCTCGCGATTTGTTAGCGCCGCCAACGTTCACCGGCAAGGCACGATGTAGCAGCGCGTTGCTCCTTCTGCTTGAGCTGGTCGGCACTGCAGCACTCTTCGCGTTGTACGCTTTAGCTTCTCTTCACCGAACGACTTTGTTGTTGAGCTGCCTGGTTGGAATTGCGAGCATTCTCTCTGGAACCCTGGTGAGTTAAGCTAAACAAGTTATCACTACGAAAGGTACTAACTCAATGCCCACTTGTAGGGAATATGCAGATCAACCCCGGCGGTAGTTGGCAGCTTTATGATTGCGATCGGATCGTGCTTTGGGTTTGCGCTGCTCGGAGGGCTGTGCATCTTGTTCACTTCCGATGTGGAGCTGGAAGTCGCAGCATTTCTGGACAAATCACTTGTGCTACGTGACGTTGAAAACCGAGAGAAGGTTGGCACCCTATCTTCCATTTCTCAAACCATGAAATGTATCACTAAGCTTTGTTTCTTTTCTAAATAGCTTTTGAACGACACCAAGAAGTTTCTAGAGTTTGCTGCCGTTGTTCTCATCGTGAATGCTGTAGCCCATCTGTGTTTCAGCTGGTACCTACGTCGACTGGTGGGTGAGCGACGCGCTGCAATAGCTTTCCTGCAGGTATATTACTCGGTCGATCGTTAACTTAGACAAACGTATGCTAACGTCGAGTGTGGCTTGCAGATTTTCAGCGTGATCATGTTCCCGCTATCTCTGTTTCTCATTCTCGGTGGCAACTATATCGTCGATACAGGGACTCTTGCCTCCGCACCATACGCAGGACTCGCCATTTTTTCTAGCGGGGTGTTGTTGCTGATTGTGGCTCTCCTGGCTTTTATTGGTGGCAACTTCGAGTACCGCCGGCTACTTTCGATCTGCTACCTGCTGTCAGCACTTATCGGGGCGTGTTCAGTTGTACTGGCCATCACTTGCTTTGCTGGACGCAGTTTTGTTGAGGACAATATCCTCGACAACTGGGAAAGTATTCGGATTCTGTTACCCCCGACGGCACAAGTTGCGTACGACCGTGATCGGTTTGCGGCAGTCATGCGATCCAACTTGAATACTGTTGCGTACGTGGGGCTACTTTCCGGGGTTTTCGTTCTATCTGAAGCAGCAATGAGTTTAACCCTCATGCGTCATGCGTCGTCCTGGAAACATCAACTCGCCCGGGCGAAACGCAGTATGAAAGACCTTCAGCAGACCGCAGTGGGTCTTGATCCAATTGAGCCTAGCACTGACGTTCCCCAGCCAGACTCCCCGCTCTCGTTTCTCCAACAGGTTTGTTACCTTTTTGATCGAAATATTACATGGCAAGTTCGCTGATTCTTGCTTGTTTGATGTAGTGGGTTAAGCACTTCGAGGCCTCGGCAAGACGGCAACGGATTGGCATGCGGATCGTTATTGTGCTCATTGTGCTGGCAGTCGTGTTTATCCTTGCAGTCATGTGCGCCAACGTGATTTTCGTAGCGAAGTGCAGCAGTATTGGCAGTCGAATGGCGTCGGCTAGTTTCCCTCTTGTCAATTCGAGCTCAGAAGACACAACGAGCATCATCCATCTGCAAAATTCCTTTTCCCGCGGAGAAATCGTCGTTTCGTCCGGAACCTCTACAACAGGCAGCGTGGATATCAACTTTTACTCATCCGAAGTACGTCCTGTACGCGTACTCTTTAGTGTTGTGAACTGTCTAACGGATTTATAATCGATGATTTTTTCTAGGGTGGATCTGTCGGAGCAACAAAAATGTACAAGATAGTCATCAAGAATGATACAGTCGGCCTTGATGTCTGGCCGATAGAAGCATCTCAATTTCTTTGGCTAGACGGATCGTGCCAGGTATGCTACAGCTTGTTCTAGTTGATTTAGGTTTCGTGTGCTCATGATGATACTGCGTAGCGATCCATGGTGGAGATTGAGCTGCCGCAAGACACGCTCCAAAGTCTTGTTGTGAACACCAACACATCCGTGGTGGTGAAGGCATCAGATACTATGAAACTCCAAGGTCTTAGCGTCACAACAATGCAGTCCAGTGTTCTGTGCTCAAATATTGAAATTCAGGGAGATGAATTGCTCCTAGAAACCACTTCGGGTGATATTAGTGTTGACAGTATGACAATCGACGCAAGCAACTCATCGACAGCAGAATCGCCGGCTAGAGTCTACTCAGGGCTTGGCCTCGTCAGCTTATCAAATGTCGTACTTTCTCAATGCGATCTTCAAGTGGAAACTGGAGCAAGCAGCTTGGTGCTGTCCGACGTTCACAGGTAACATATTTATCGATCATTCGACGCATCACATTGGTTTCGTAGAACTAACTTGGTATTTCATCACAGCTCTGTCAATACTGGCAGGAGTCACATTGAAGCCAAGAGCGCCTCCGCATCCATTTCGGTGGACGACATCCACGCGAACTGGATCACTCTGAAAAGCGGAACAGGTGACATATATGGAGCAGAGATATTGATCGAGGTAAGCTTCCTTGAGAATGATGAAATACAGTCATCATCTCATCGATATACCGATGTTTATCCAGGGGAACTCGGCCTTCATGGGTAGATTGGAAGTCACAACAATATCAGGCGACATCGAACTCAAAGAAATTACAGCAAGCGGCACCGTTCACATAGAGTCTGCTTCGGGGAAAATCTCCGTGCAGCTTAATGTAAGATGTTGGATTGCTATGATTACTTTGCCACCATACCGCTGACAATTTCTTGTGTATACAGACCCAGACGTTTGCCGGGATGTACTACATGAGATCAGAGTACGGATCCATGTCCATCCGTCAAACCAATTACTCCAATGATATCGTTGTAGAGGCAGAGGTACCAAATCTGACAATCACAATTCGACGAATGCTGTAGTTAATGTATACTTTGTTGTACTCTACGCGTAACAGGACTCAATCGATGGTCTCGAAAAGCATGGCAGCATCAATTGCGACCCAGCAACAAACAACTGCTTAGCGTTCGGAAGTCTCTACTTGCGTTCCAACTTTGGCGATATCGACATTGTACTTGGTTGCAATTCGTACAGTTGTAGCTAGCATGGAGATGAAAAAAAAAAGTAGTAGCCGATTCAATGTAGCAACTATTTCTATGAAGACAGTAAACATCCTTCCGGTGTCTTGGTATCTACGTCTTCGTGGAGTTATCTCCGCCATAATAGTACTCGTAAAAAAGATCCATCAGCGGTGGTTTGACGTAATGGAAGCTAATCGAGTCTGGGGCGCAGCAGTTCTTTCCGTTTTGCCATCCAATGCCATAGTGATCCGAGAACCAGTTGTTCTCCTGGTAAATCGATGAGAAGATCTTGTGATCATAGGCCTCTTCATCATACGGTCTCGTGTACAGATCATTGGGATCATACTGATGGAACCTCTCTCTCTTTTTCTCATCCCTTGTATCCAACGGAATGACACCGAAATGCCGCATACAAAACGAAATGGCCCAATCATCTGGCACCACTTCGTTCGGCAAACAAAAGGGTTCGTCAAACGCTGCCTCCAATTTCTTGAGATATGCCCAGTTCATAGCATACCCTCCTCCTCCAGGGGTATACAGTAAGCCTCCATCTTTCTTCGTCTCTTGTTTCACTTTCAGCATCTCCGCCACATGATCCGGGTCGCGGTCTTCAAAAGGTTCAAAAAGTCGCTGCATTTCCCACCACTGCAACGTCATCCGATGCCCCAAAAGAACCGGTCCATCCTCGGAAACCGCGCGAATTTCGGGCGTATTGAGGTATGTTTTGAGGTTTTCCATGATCAAAAAGGTGTCGTCGTCACATTTAAAGACCCAGTCGAATTGATCCTCGCTGTATTCACGGACCAAAAGCCGCACAATCTCGCGGTGCTTCTGCCACAGCGTCTCGTGTAGTGGAGGAGCTACGATCTGCACTGTGGGGACCGATAAGTCTTCAATGTCGCTCATGAACAGAAGCTTATCGCATTTGCGGCCCCACGTCCGCTTTATAGCGTGTAATCGTTTGTCGTGGTTGGCGTGGTACGTGTTGACCCAGCAGAGAATGCGGGTCTTGGTGGCCTCGGATGACAATGGAGACACGTTTACGAGCTCCATGGCAGGGACATTGTCGCCCAGTTCTCTGAGGAGATCAGGCCGGTGGCTGGAGGCGGGGATGACCCACAGAGCGAGCAGCAGCAGCAGCATTTGCAAAGCTGAACTGCTCATCGAATTGTGACTTATGTTTGAGAGGGATAGACTGTTTCACGGCATATTGTTGATTTGACGATCTGTCTTAAAGCATATTGGGTTTGGTATCATGGTTTACAGATTACCCATATTATGAGTGTGTTGAATTCAGGGGTTATCAGATTTCAAGTACCTTTATGATAGCCACATTTTGTGTATTTTTACTAGAAATATGACATAATCATTTCCATCCGTATCAAAAAAGATCTTCTCCAAGACCTCTTGAAAGCCAATCAAGCATGTCTCGCGTGAACGAGTTCACGCCGCTGCTGGTCGACGACGGCCAGTTCCGCCCTCCCACACGCCGTCGCAGCGCGTGGCAGTATGTGCTGGCAGGGGCGCTAGGCCTCAGCGTCTTGAGCCTCTTCCAGCAGCGGAATTCCGCTCCGATCGACGTCGCAGATGTCATCGTCTCGTTCGACGAGACTTCGACCTCTGATGACGCCGACGAAGTGGCGTTCCGGTCCAGTATGGAGACCTACAAGGACACGACAGTGGACCCTTGTGTGGATTTCTACCAATACGCCTGCGGCGGGTGGCTGAAAGCGCACGAAATCCCAGCAGACCGGCCAGGAATCGACTCGTCCTTCTACGTCGTCTCAGAGAGCAACAAGGACACAATCCAGAAGATTTTTGACCAGAACCCGCCGCAAATTGGACAATTGTACCATTCCTGTCTTAACGCTCAGGACGTGGACACCGACGCGGTGGGTTTTGTTGCTCAACTCATTGAAAACGTCCACCAAGCCAACTCCACGCTTGAATTGATGGCGTTGGCCGGTGAAATGGACCAATCTCTCGGGATCAGTACGTTCTTCAGTGTATTCGTGGGTGCAGACCCGGAGGACCCAAGCGCAAACGTCCTCCAGCTAGCACAAGGAGGACTCACACTACCGTCGAGGGAATACTATTTGGAAGAGAGCAAGGTGGACGCTTTCGCGGCTCTGTATGTGGACTATGTGACCAAATTATTCGCAGTAGAGGATCTAGACAAACATAATGTGAGCGAATACGCCGAGGCTGTGCTGGAGACCGAGACGGCACTTGCCAAGATCTCCCTGCCCAATGCGGCGTTGAGGAACCCGTGGACGACCAATACGGCGTATCCATTCGCTGAAATTGCTACGAGATACCCGTTTTTGATGGCGTATCTTAATGGGATCTACAAGTTGGAGCCGTTCCCGATGCTTCATGCGATCATCGCCACACCGAGTTTCTTCGACGCACAGAACGAATGGCTGAGTGATGAAACGTTGTTACCGCAGCTGAAAAACTATGTGAGTTTCCACCTGATCGACTCGTTCGGAGCCATTCTGGGAGAATATTTCCGTCGTGCGAGTCATGAATTTCATGGTACAATTCAAGGCGCTGGAGCTCTTCTTCCTCGGGATCAATTTTGTGTACGTCTGACGACGACGTTCCTGGGAGATGAACTGGGTAAATATTACATGCAAAAAGTGTTTGGACCTGACGCGAAAGCTGCAGCACAAGCTCTGGTGACGGAGATTGAGGAGTCATTGAAGGCTCTGCTACTGACGGAGTCGTGGTTGGATAAAGTCACGTACGATGCAGCCGTGGACAAGTTGAACAAAGTCAAGAATTACATCGGAGGCCCCGACGATGTTCAACCGCTACCGTTTGAACTACAGCCTGACGCGTTCTTTAACAACGTGAAGAGTTTAATGCAGTTAAACGCTGCAGAGACCATCCAAGCTATCGGCAAACCAGTGGATGAACAAGCCTGGGATATGTTCCCGTCGACCGTCAACGCCTACTACGATCCGAGTGCGAACAAGATGGTGTTCCCTGCTGCTATCTTACAGCCGCCATTCTACAGTGCTGAGCACTTCCCAGCTGCAGCCAACTTCGCTCGTATTGGTATGGTAATGGGTCATGAACTTTCGCACGGATTCGACGATCAGGGACGGAATTACGATAGCAACGGTGCTCTTCGCTCCTGGTGGACCCCATCGGTTTCTGCTGAATTCGCAGAGAAGGCACAGTGCTTGGCAGCTCAGTACTCGTCGTTCCCCGTGGTTTCTAGTGAGGACGGACATGTGCTTGGTACGGTGAATGGCAACCTGACGCTGGGTGAAAACATCGCTGACAACGGAGGGATTCACCTCGCTTATGAGGCCTATCAGCTCTGGAAAAACACGTTTGCATCTCCTCCGATCGTGCCTCCCCACAAGACCCCAACGCCTCCGGTAGAACCGTCGGTACCGAAGCCAACAGAAGCTGGACTTCCTCCTCCAGTCCTTCCTGCCCCTGAAGCAAAGACACCCGAACCAGCTCATACTGAACCAAGTGGAGACATACCCGTGCCTACTTCACCACACCCAACGGACGTCGGACCTGGACAAGTGATTCCTGACGAGACTTCGCCCGCACCCGAGCTGCCTGTCCCAGAGCAAACACCGGCCCCGACGGAGACACAGCCAGCTACTGAGGTTCCAGCAGTGACGTCGCCTCCACCAACCGCGTCGACTCCCCCAGCTTTACCTGATACTCCACCCGTCGTACCTGATGTTCCTGACACACAGACACCACCAAGTGTGCCTGACATCCCGACGCCACCCGTACCGACTCCACCTCCTGCAATTGTGCCACCGCCACAACCGAAGCCAAGGGACGCAACACCTGACGAGACCTCCAAGCATAAACATAAGAAGGAAAAAGAGGAATCTGAGGACAAGGGGCATGAGCGCAAGCACCACGAGAATGACAAGTCCGAGTCCAAAGAGAATGATGAGAAGGAGAAAGAGCGAGAAGACAAGTCGCATGAGAGTAAACATGGCCATGAAAAACATGAAAAGGACGACAACTCGAAGATAAAACACGATAAGGGTGGTAACGAGGACACGAAGGAAAAGCATCATCATGAAAACTCTGGAAGTAAGGAGGGAGACTCGAAAAGGCACAAAAAACACAACGATGAAAGCAAGGAAGACGAATCCGAGGGCCATCATGAGAAGAAGAAGAAGCACCGTCACGAGGATGAAGAAGAAGACAGCGACCGGGACGACTCTAGTGGTAAGCATCATCACGAAAAGAGCAAACACGATGATGACCGTGACAAACATGGTCATGGTGAACACAAAAGCAAGCATGAACAACGTGAAGGTCGTCACCGTCGCGACGAAGAAAGGGAAGACAACGATCGTCATGGAAACAACCATCACAGTCATAAAGAGCACGATGATCGTAACGAAGAAGAAGACTGTCGTTGTGGAAAGCATCACCACCATCGGGATGAAGACGATGGGGAAAATGATCGACACAAGCATCACAAGCACGAAAAGAAGGAACATCATGAAGAGCACAAAGGAAAGCACCACCACCATCGTTGGGAGGAGGATTATGGCGATGAAGACCACCATCATAAAGAAGAACGAGAAGAAGGTTGGGAGGAATGTGATTGTGGGCGAGAGAAGCACGAACGACACCACAAGCACAAACATCATTGGGAGAAGGAGTGGGAGCTCTTGGAGAGTAAGTATCCATTTTCTGGCGGAGACACGAGGATCCACACTATGGTCCAGAAGCTGGCTCGTGCTCTCGTGCAGCCTAGCGATCCAGTGGCAGATGATCAGTTGTTTTTCACGGCGTTTGCCCAGAATTGGTGTGAGAAGCGCACACCTGGATACGCAGAGCTCTTGCGAACAATCGACCCTCATTCGCCAGGAAAGTGGCGTGTGAATGGCCCGCTCATGAACTATGACAAGTTTGCCGAGGCGTTCTCGTGCCCTGTGGGAACGCCGATGAACCCAGACAAGAAGTGTGTCATCTGGTAAAAGACCTTGACTGTGATGACGAAGAGCTTCTCTGAGAAAAATCGACGCAAAAAAAAGAGTTGGTCATCTAACAAAAATAATGAAAGTTCGGATGCATTGTTGGAAGGATGTTAGTACATGTAGTATATCCTACAGAAAACTCCTATGGACACTTGTTACAAGGCTCTTTCGTACCAAGGTGCATGCTGAGTTCGTGAGAAAATGCTGGTTCGAATGTGCTCAATATGCTGCTAAATATCTAGATATGAACCGCATTTGTGGTTTCTCGAATCCTATTTTTGCAGGTGTTTGTTTATGTGCTGAGGTTGGAGCCATCTTGCTTTACATGTTAGTAACACGCCATGCTTCCAACGAACTTGTACGATAAATGCAAACAAGACAGTAGGGCCTTAACAATAACGAAACGGTAAAGGTGGTGGTGCGATTTTGACTCAACAAATGCACCGCACCACCACCTTCTATCGTTTCGGTATTGTTAAGGTCTAAATGCAGTCAACATTGTTGACTGCATTTGGGCAAGGAGCTCGTTGAAAGACGAAAGGCGATCGTAACGCTGGATCAAGCAGCAGCCTTGATATTACTCAAATGTCCCAATAATGACCAAATCAAATCCTTCACGTTCGACTCGGTTCACGATGAAATCACTTCCCGGGTACCAGCTATAATAGTAGAGTCGATCTTTGGCGGCTACAATGGCGTTATCTTCGCGTAGGTCAGACCGGCTATGAGAAGAACCATATTATGGATATCATGTAGGAAAAATATTCTCTCCAGAACTACGGCGAAATGCACGGCTTGTGCGTCGTATCTTGAAATCTACATTCGTGATCGACTAAAGGTTGGCGCGAAAACGAAATTGGTCCTAGAAGTAGTGAGGGGTGTGAAGTGTGATGAACAATGTGATGGTAAGTAGTTTTAGAGACGGCTATTAAGGATTTTGTGGGTTTCTCATTTATCCGTCTACTCATTAGAACCAGGATCGTCGCAATGCCACTCCATCTTCACGGTAATAGTCGATACAAGCGAAACTATCGGAGGGAGTGTCTTAGAAACATGTTCGATTCAGACAAGGAAACTCAAAACCTGTAATCGACTCAAGAAACCCTTCTTAAAGTAACTTCAGCATGATGTACACCTTGTTAGCGATGGGAATCATATCCAAGGGGAAGTCAAGCGGGTCGACATTTAGCGTCTTATGCGTCCGGCATACCATGTGCTTTGTCGCCAACTCCGTCGACGTGCGCTTCACGAATATCCAATTCTGGTAATCAGTACAGATTCCTAGGATGCAGTCGTCCTTGCGTTCCTTTTCTTCCTCATCCTTACTGTTGAGCATCCAGGTTCGTCACAATTCTGGTGAAGCGCTCGACCAATGTCGCACTTCTCGGCTTCCGTAACGATGATCATGCGGGTGCCGAACGTGACAATAAAGGCCGCCGTGTCGTAAGTATCCGCCGCGATGACGTTGATCTGTTTCTTGACATCGAGGAACATGCTCTGCTTGGTCTTGTCATCGCCCTTCACGGCCGCCACACAGGTTGTTAAAATCTGACTGATGAAGACTCGACGTGTTGCCTCGTTAGCAAGCCACGGTTCGCCGATCGCCACAACCAGCCCGCGATACATGACCCGTAGATGGCCCATGTACTCGTCCGATAACTTGAGTTCCCCTTGATCATATATGATCTTATTTGTGTAAGGCATCTATTGAAGAACTCTAAAATTGAGCTGGAAATATACCCTTCGCCCACTGAAAAAACTCCTTTTCGCTTATGAATAAAACATTAAAGCCAAAATAAAACTAAATTTTAGTTTTATTTTGGCTTTAAGATTAGAGGCATTTTTTTTACGCATCAGTACCACAAAATGGCAGGAATCTCACTGGTGCCGCTTCTGTTTTATTGAATTGAGAGCTTGTCTCGGCACAATACTTCGCCCGCTACACGAGTTTCTACCAATACGTGTATGCAGCTCAGCACGTCTACAGGCTGTGAGCATTGCGAGCCACGATGAGTTCCAGACGAAGCCCCCACACTTCCTCGGGCCACGGAGCATCTGACGGAATGACAAAATCGTCAGGGATCACTTCACCTCCACCGCGACCATCCTGCGTTGCGTAAATATCGAGCACCGGAACAATGCGCTTCTCCCACGCTCGGGTCGACAGCTTCAGATCGACACCCCATGCATCCAGCATCTCTGCACCACGACCGAAGTATCCCAAATAGGTCCCTTTGCTCCGCAAGTCACTGAGGATCTATCCAAGTTTCGCCCCCCACGTACTCCTTGGCCAAGGCTCTTCATTAGGAATAACACACTTTTGCAAGATGTGTCCCTTCTCGAAAATCTCAGCGTAGCCTCGAACACCTGGATTAATCTGTTGATTTCAAACTGCTTCGTCCTGACTCCAGACAAAACCGACAGCGGCTAGTATCTCCTTATCGCGAGCAGCTTGCTCCACGTAGCCGTTCCCCGTTCGAATTTTATTTACCACTTTGCCAAGACGCATTCCCCACGCCTTCGTCGGCCATGGATGACAATCCGGAACCTTAAAGCCCTGACTAATGATACAGTGCCCAAATTCCTGTTGATGTTTTTTTAAGGAAGGAAGTACCTTCTCCGTCCAATCGCGTTCATAAATCGTAGAAAAGCAGAACCCCAGCTTCTCTAGCTCCTCTTTCGATTCGGCCATTTGTGAAGCATAAACTATCCCATGTCGCATTGCCACAACTCTGGACCCAAATCGTATACCCCACGCAGTCTTCGGCCAGGCCTCGTCTCTCTCCGGCACCACGGGACATCGGTGTTACCATACAACTTCCAAAACTGGCGTAGACTCGGCAGATAAATGTGATACCATTTGAATTGCGCCACGTCTTGTAGAAAGCCCGCCATCTGTGTCGAGAGTTTACGTCCACTTTGAATCCGCATTTTTTTAGTGAGGTTATCATATCCATTATTGATACCACCCAGGAACGCCACAGAGGATCTACGATCACTTAACTTGCTGCCCCCTCCCGAAATTGTCGAGCTATAGCAGCGCGCATACAATCGATAGTGCGAAGTTCCTCCTCGATACTCCTGGAACGGCCTCGCGAGACGCCACAATCGACGCGCTGAGGACAGCAGCATCAAGATTGTCAGCGAACAAGGGACTGCTTAGGATTTGTGATTGACCAAAATTGGTTTTTATAGAAGAGGAAGGCGGAAAGTCGTCCCATGCTAAATGCGTGGGAGAAGAAGTTCTGGCAGGACTGACGGCATACCAAGAGAAGAGTGGGAATGTGTTGGTGCCACACGCTTTCATTGTGCCATCGGGCGATGAGAGCTGGCCACCAACGCTGTGGGGGTACCGACTCGGGCGGGCAGTGAACGTCGTTCGGACTAGATATAAACCCCAGGAAGACAAGAAGGGTTTGTCGACGCAGATGATTGAGGAGCTGGAGAGAGTGGGCTTTGTACAAAATGTGCCGCAGTTCAAATGGGATCACTATGTCCTGCCGAGTCTACAAACGTTCAAGAAGTTGTACGGCAACACGGACGTTCCGTACTATTTTGTTGTGCTGGAGAGAGGCGAATCGTGGCCAAAGTTAGCGTGGGGTAAGCGACTTGGTCTCACAGTTACGGTAATGCGAGTTGGGAGAGCGTATGCTTCACAAATGGCCGGATCGAAAGAGGAGTTAGAGAAGTTGGAGTTCTGCTTTTCTACGATAGCTGAACGTGATTGGACGGAGAAGATTCTTCCTTCGTTCAGAATACACCAACGGGAGTTCGGACACTGTATCATCGGGAGGGGATTTAAGGTTCCGTCTTGCCATCCATGGCCGACAAAAGCGTGGGAAATGCCCCTTGGCCATATTGCAAATAATGTTCGAATGGGAAGAACCTACGTAGAGCAAGTATCTCGCGACAAGGAGATACTAGTCACAGTTGGCTTTGCCTGGAATCGCGACAAAGGAGTTTGGAACCAGCAGATTATTCCAGGTATTCGAGGGTATGCTGAGGTTTTCGAGAAGGGACACATCCCGCAGCGATTTGTTGTTCCTAGTGAAGAACCTTGGCCAAGGAGTACGTGGGGGATGCAAATTGGAGCCGTCCTCAATAGAATATGGCACAACGGAACCTATTTGGGATACTTCGGCCGTGATGCGGATAAGCTGGATGCATGGGGTGTCAATCTGAAGCTGTCGACCCGAGCGTGGGAGAAGCGTATTGTTCCGTTGCTCGACATTTACGCAACGCAGAGTGGTAGTGATGGCGGAGAAGGGATCCCTGACGACTTTGTCATTCCATCGGAAACTCTTTGGCCCGAGGAAGTGTGGGGGCTTCGTCTAGGGCTCATGGTGGCTCGCAACGTGTCTCGAAGCGCTGTTGTCGAACCGTGGGAACTGCCCGCGTCATACGAGCGATCAAGCCTTACAAGTCACGAATGATGGATGAAGCTCGTAGAGGATAAATGTAGACAAATGCAAAAAAAATAAAATGATAACAATTATGTTACTAAAAAGTTCATCACTTTTAGAGTTTCATGAACAGTATCGTAGTCACGATACTATGACAATATTATTGTCTACTACTACTACTGTAGTACAACTTAAAAGATCTCCAGAGTGGCGTTGGGATCAGCGGCGTAGACGCCCTTGTAGCTGTCGAAGAGATCTTTCAGTGCCTCTACGTACTGCGCTTGATACTTTTGTACATCTTCCTTCGTGGGGTGCTCAATTCGAGGGAATCGCAGAGGCTTCCCAACGACAGTAATGAGGTCTATGTCGTTGCGTGGCATGTAGAAGCACGAAGCCTCTCCAAAGAAGAAAGTTCCAGGGATCTGAAGTCGATTTAGTTGCAATCGCAGCGACTGCAAGTACGGGAACGCGTGGTAGGTGTATTCCTCACCAAAAGTGTACACTGGATGGACGTTGTAGCCATGTTGCAGTGCAATTTTGATGAAGCCGAAGCGCTTTTTAAGATACAAGCGATGCTTGCCTCGCTGGTAGAGTGTGGCTTCTTCAAAGCCGCCAGGAATGATGCTGACGT
The DNA here is from genome assembly GCA_016864655.1 of Phytophthora cactorum. Lineage (NCBI taxonomy): Eukaryota > Oomycota > Peronosporomycetes > Peronosporales > Peronosporaceae > Phytophthora > Phytophthora cactorum. Next base: position 299,053 of record NHQK01000072.1, read on the forward strand.
TTTGATCTTTGCGCATGAATTTGAGCATGTTGGCTTTCGCGCAGCTGCTGTACTCCATCCAGTTGAGGATGTCCCGAATGAGAGGGAACCAGAAGAGGTTTTCAGCCGACAACCATCGACACGCAGAGCGCTCGAAGCCCATGTGGTACGCACCGTTGAAGGAGAAGCCGCAGGTCAGTACTCCGTGCGGGTGGAAAGCAAACAAGTTCTTGGTTCCCCCCTCCACGTAAGGCGATATATCGTTCTCCTCCACAGCCTTGATCGCTGCAGCTGGGCTGAGGTGTTTACTGTCGTTCTGCTCCGTGTCTTCACTGTCTACCGTGGCGTCGATACTGTTCTTGTCTTGTTCCTCATTCAACCGCAGCTTTTGCTTCTCCAGCTCGCGCTCCTCGAAGATTGTCGCGTTCAGACGGAAGTACGGGTAGTGCAGCAGAATGTGTCGCGCCAGACGCCGCATGCGGGGCCACAAATGCAGCGAATCGCGCGTGGCGTAGTGGTAGCTCTCATAGAGCACCGTGAACGCCAGATATAATTGCACACTCATTGGCGGCGGCGTTGCGAGCGCCCAACTGCTGGTTTGCAGCGCTGTCCACGCCCAGCGAGACACGCACAGGCCCGAATAGAGCCACATGATGATGTACGCCCCCAGTCCGAAGATCCAGAGCCCGAAGAGCGACCACAGCAAGAAGCGCCGACCCACGTACCCGCGCAGCGTCTGCAGCTCCGGGGCTGCATTGTTGTTGGGCCACGAGGGCGTACGCCCTGCAGCAGCGTGCCCCAAGCGAGAGACGTCGCCCATTATCGTCGTGGTTGACGTATTCAGGAGTGCCAATACCTGCCTCAAAACCGTCATAAGCTTAGACAATTGTCGCATACTGTATGCAGCATACTGATTGCGCGCAGTGTCCACACCGACAGCTTGACTACATTCGTAAATACTGAATGAATGAATGCCAGTAGTTCTCAATTGGCGCGAAAGCTCCAGCGTTATGTATGGACTCCATGACCGGCGACGGCACTATGACCAGACCAGGACTCTCTTGGTCAGGGACAAAATCGACAAGTGATGAAGCTGACCAACGACTCAGCTCTAAACAGCAAGACACTGTATCTAGACGTTGGCGACAAGGATTTATCGGCCTTCCAAGCACAGGCTGCGATTGAGTGTCTCCGGATCCCTCGAGGTGGTTGACTCCTCCACGTGAAGCTGCACGTAAGGTAAGCATAAATATAGCCAAAGTATGAAAGAGAACATCATGCATGGCAGCCGAACATAGTATTTCAGTCAGTAGATTATACATGGAGAACAGGATAGTTGTAACTTGTAAGTGGGGGCTGCTCGTGTCCCTCTTGGGACTGAGCTCACATGAGCTTGGAGCTGGCGACGTGGAAAGGGTTCTTCTTCGTGCCCGTTTGAGGCTTGCTGGGTCCAAGTAGATATTCGAGTGAGAACTTGTCTGTGATTCGCTGCTGCGGCTTCTTGTTCACTTTCAGTAGCCGGTTGCTCGACACGACGAAGGGGCTCTTGCCACCGTTCAGAGTGGCCAGGTTGAACTTCTCCGCGAGCTTCGGGTCCTGGCGGCGACGCAGGGCGGCGGCGGCGGATGAGGCTAGCCGCGACGTCATCGTGGTTGTGTCGGGGCTGAAAAGACTTGGTGGCTTTGAGGCGGATTGAAGAGTGAGAAGGGCAGATTGAAAACGTCGGTCGGAGAATTGTTTTGGGGATGGACTGAACTTGAAGTTTGCGCATTTGTTTTTTGTTTTTCGTATACTTTATCCCATCTGTCATATTGATGTTTATATATGACCATTATTGTATTTCTTTAGCGATTAAAATGCATCGACAGGAATTCGGTCATTGTACCATCATGCGGGGCTTTAAGGTACCGTCTTGCCATCCATGGCCGACAAAAGCGTGGGAAATGCCCCTTGGCCATATTGCAAATAATGTTCGAATGGGAAGAACCTACGTAGAGCAAGTATCTCGCGACAAGGAGATACTAGTCACAGTTGGCTTTGCCTGGAATCGCGACAAAGGAGTTTGGAACCAGCAGATTATTCCAGGTATTCGAGGGTATGCTGAGGTTTTCGAGAAGGGACACATCCCGCAGCGATTTGTTGTTCCTAGTGAAGAACCTTGGCCAAGGAGTACGTGGGGGATGCAAATTGGAGCCGTCCTCAATAGAATATGGCACAACGGAACCTATTTGGGATACTTCGGCCGTGATGCGGATAAGCTGGATGCATGGGGTGTCAATCTGAAGCTGTCGACCCGAGCGTGGGAGAAGCGTATTGTTCCGTTGCTCGACATTTACGCAACGCAGAGTGGTAGTGATGGCGGAGAAGGGATCCCTGACGACTTTGTCATTCCATCGGAAACTCCTTGGCCCGAGGAAGTGTGGGGGCTTCGTCTAGGGCTCATTGTGGCTCGCAACGTGTCTCGAAGCGCTGTTGTTGGCTCAACAACGAGGGTCAAAGAATAATGCTGCGGCTAACTCATAAACAATGCTAGCTCCGAGGAAGATCGCGGAGTGGCCAATGCGGTGAATGGCCAAAGATTCTGCTTACAGGCCCAGAGGCTGGGCCAGCTTTAACGATGTCGATACCATCGATCATCGCTGAAAACAAGACCAAAAGGCGTCAAGAATCGCGCCCGGGTACTCGGAACGAATCGCTCCGTCAGCAGACAGCAGATGAATCGGTACTATAGAGCGAGAATACGAGGGCATACACCACAAAATAGATACTTCGAGGTACTTAAGTACACTGGTTATGGCATACACGCCAATTTCATATGCACCACTTGTAAGTACCATGTTTCTCGTGGATAGCGGATTACAATCAACGTGGTTCAGCAGCAATTTCAGCAGATCGGTTTGTTCTGCAAAAAAAGAAATGGGGACGCTGAACATGCTCGTAGTAGGATAATAGTTGCCAATTTGAGGTTCATACACGTACCGGTATGCATGTATGCGCAACCCGACATCGACAAGATCGCGCATGTGGCTGAAGAGTCAGTGCATTTATTCAAAGATAAAACCCAAAAAAGTCCATAATACCATCCCACCCAATTGCCTCTCAGAAACTTGGGATTTAAGAAGTTGATTTAAAAATGCAAATCGAATTTTCCGGCTTATGATTGGTAAATAATGTGGAACATATTTGCAACAGTAGACTCAGAAAAATTCTAATTCGGCGTCCGTGTCGACAGCGTAGACGCCCTTGTAGATGTCAAAAAGCCTTTGCAGTGCATCGACGTACTTGTCGTGGTACTCCTTAATCACATCCCTGCTGGGGTTGTCAATGTGTGGAATGCGCAATGGCTTGCCGACGACGGTAATGAGGTCTACGTCCGAGCGCGGCATGAAGAAGCAGAATGGGATCCCGAAGAAGATGACGCCTGGGATCCGAAACCGGTTTAGCTGCAAACGCAGCGACTGCAGGTACGGGAAAGTGTGGTAAGTGTACTCTTCACCGAACGTGTACGCCGGGTAGATGTCGTAGCCATGCTGAAGCGCGAGCTTGATAAAGCCGAAGCGCTTCTTGATGTATACGCGGTGCTTGCCTCGCTGATAGAGCGTAGCTTCTTCGAAGCCTCCGGGCAGTAAGCACAGGTTCTGGCCTGTGCGCATGATGCTCTGCATGGTGGCTTTGGCGCTGCTGCTGAACTCCATCCAGTGTAAGATGTCGCGCATGATCGGGAAGTAAAAGAGGTTCTCGGCCGAGATCCAGCGGCACACCGCGCGCTGGAAGGCCATGTGGTGAGCGCCGTTGAACGAGAATCCGCAGGTCAGCACGCCGTGCGGGTGGAAAGTGAACAGCGCGCGCTTGTCCGGCTCGACATACGGGGTCACGTCGTTCTCTTCGATAGCTGCAACAGCAGTCTTTAAACGCAAGTGTACCGCCCCTCCGCTCTTGTCTGCAGTAGCATCATCACTGTCCTTCTCCTGCTCAGGCTCCTTCATCGCCTTCTGCTTCGCCTCCTCTCGCTCTTCGAAGACCACTGCGTTCAGTTGGCAGTACGGGTAGTGAAGGAACACATAGCGCGCCATGCGTCGCATCAGCGGCCATTCGTGCAGCGAGTCTCGCGTCACAAAATGATAACTTTCGTACATGGCCATCCCAGCCAGATACACTTGCACTACAAAAGGCAGCGGCGTGGCTGCAGTCCAACTGCCTCCATTCTGTAGCACACTCCAGACGGACCGCGTTATGCAGAATCCCGAGAACAGCCACATGCCTATGAACGACGCCAACCCGAAAATCCACAGTCCGAACAGATACCACAGCAGCACAAAGCGAAGAATGCGTCCATGTAGCGTCTGCAGCTCCGGCCGCGCGTCATTATCCGGCCACGCAGACGTCCGCCCACAAGCATACGGCATGCTTGTAAAAATTGCGTATCATGTGGGTCACACCATTAATTGTTGCGCGAATGCGAACAACATTCACCCCACCTGTCGTATCATTTATGTTGTGCGAATGTGATTCGACTGGAGCAACCTTCGAATAGCCGCAGTACGTAAGCAGCCACTAACCATCGACGCTAATGGCGCTCGCCTTCGTGCTGGGTCGCGGCGGCGCGTCCGTGGTTCGAGCTCGCCCACCTCGCCGTCTCCTTCGTACTGTACACAAGTCTCAGCTGTCGACGTGGCCGCGTCTGGTCCCACACCAAGCGCTCGTGGCTCATTCAAAACTCTGCGTCGACATCCGCGCACGTCTCGCCCGCGATGCCTGGACGCGCCGCAACGCGGAGCTGCTCCGCGTGTTCCCCAGAGTACTGGCCACTTCTTCCTCAAACGAGTCGCTGGTGCAGACGCTGCGGCGTCTGATCCGCGTGGCGCTCCACTTCGCCAAGCTTCTGGGACTGGCGCTTCCGCTTGCGCTCACTGCTCCTGTGGCCTTTTCGGCTGGTACTTTGATGCCTACAGTTGTAGAGCAATGGTGGGAGTTGGCTCTGTGGCTAGCGCAATACTCCTCTCCAACTGTGATGAAATTCCTACAGTGGGCGAGTACCCGTCGCGATATGTTCCCCGCGTCATTCTGTGACCGATTCGAGACGTTCCACGAGCACGCGCCCATGCATTCGTGGGCGCAGACGGAAGATGCGTTAAAGATGGCGTTCGGAGACAACTGGAGAGACGTTATGGAGGTGGACAACCATCCTATTGGCTCTGGCTGCATTGCACAGGTATATCGAGGTCGTATCAAGGAGACGAACGAGCAAGTGGCGGTCAAGGTCATCCATCCACACGTAAAGCAAATGGTGGCACTGGATCTGCAGCTTTTGCGGACTTTTGTGGCAATGTTTGAAGTGATACCGACGCTCCGATGGCTCGGCGGCAAGGATAGTGTCACGGAGTTCGCGTCGCTGATGGAGAGACAGTTGAACCTACGGACGGAAGGCGAGAATCTGGCCTTGTTTAGTGAACATTTCCGCAACCGCAAAGGGCTTCGCTTCCCCGTACCGCTGATGGATTATACAACGGAGAATGTTTTAGTGGAGAGTTTTGAAGATGGTCTACACTTTAGTGAGATCTTGTCACAAATGGAGCCGCCGCGCCGGAAAGCCGTGGCTCGGGTCGTGCTGGAAGCGTATCTTCGCATGGTTTTCCTAGATAACTTTGCCCATGGAGACCTGCATCCAGGAAATCTTCTGTTTGACGAGCAAGATGCTGGCAGAAACGCTCGAGTGTCGCGCTCTGAAGCCATTCGGAATGCTGGCGTCGTAGTGATTGATGCCGGTATCGTGACGAAGCTTGAGCAACAAGATCTGCGTAATTTTGTCGAATTATTCCACGCAGTAGCAACGGGAAATGGGTACAAGGCTGGTGAGCTCATTGTGGCTAGAAGCAAAGGAAGAATAGGCCCGAATGGAGCTGTCATTCCGACCAAGTGCAAAGATCTCGAGTCGTTCTGCACTGGGATGGAGAGGATTGTGAACGACGCGTTGAGCTGGCGACTCAGTTTGAAACAGGTGCATGTTGGAGCACTTCTCCGTCAGGTGATGGAGCTTTGCTGTACGCACGAAGTGAAGCTAGAGGGAAAGTACGCCTCCATCGTTGTCTCCATTGCGGTTCTGGAAGCGGTTGGCCGGAAACTTGACCCGGATATCGACATCTTGGCGGTCGCTCTCCCGATCATCACACAGTCCCTCGTCAAGAACGTGCTGAGTTGACTCAGCCCATAAATTTTGGATTAGCGAGGTGACAAGGTACCTCACAGTTGCTGAATCGATGCGAGTGCAGGAAGAGAATTTGAAAGCCACGTACCATAGTGAAGTGCACTCCTCGAGGCAGCTCGTTTTCATTTGTAAGGATACATCATGTAATAGACCCCATTTCGAAAGTCTTCTGCAGACGGTGTCTGCGGCGTACACGAATGACGAATCAACCGAGGTGATTGGCCTGGTCTAGTGACGCTGATAACCCCATGCCTTTCGTCTCCAGACACTGCAGCCATTCGTACTTGTCTCTCTTGGCGTGAAAAAGGGACCAAACGTGAAGCTGACGTCACTTTCAGATTTGCACCGAGAGGATCAAGTCCATGGCGCAGTCGACTCCGTTAGACGCCGCTCTGCAGCTCTTCACCTCCGTACAGGAGACGGAGTTCGCCGCGCAGTCCAAGACCAAGGCGGTGGTGGCGCTCTCTGTGCCCCAGGAGCTCGACCGCAAGCAGAAGCGCGAGCTACAGAAGCTCCTCGTGCCGCTCGTCTTCCTGTTCCGTGACCGTGACGGCATCGTACGTCGCTCTGCATGCATGCAACAACTCAAAACGAGACTCTAAACAGTTATTTGATACTTTGCAGACGCTGGTGCAGTCTTCGAAGGAGGTGGAGACACCAAGCCTCACGGTCTTTAAGGACGGCGTCGAGGTGGCCACCGTCACAACCGACGGAGAGCTTAAGGACCGCGTTAATAAGCTGGTACAGCACATCGGATGGAGCCCGGACTGTCCGGATGAGACCCAACTGCACAACTATCTGTCCCCGATCAACGCTGAGGAGCTACTGGGCGACGTAGCGGCCTTCACAGCCACCACCGGTCAGCGCGACTACGTGGCCAACGCCGCCAACGTGTCGTCTATCATTTGGCACGCGTTCGTGGAGGCTGCGCGTCCTATTAACTGGGCGGGCTTCTACTTCGTCCGACCGCTGGCCAACCCCAAGGAGACCGACCACGACCACATTCTGATCCTCGGTCCGTTCATGGGAAAGCCAGCGTGCAGTCGGATTCGCTTCCAGAGTGGCGTCTGCGGCGCCTCGTGGCGAACCAAGTCGGTGCAGCGTATCACGGACGTGCACGAGTTCCCCGGCCACATTGCGTGTGACGACGCGTCTGAGTCGGAGCTGGTGGTTCCTGTCTTCGATAAGCAGGGAGAAGTCATCGCTCTCATTGATCTCGACTGCCCAAAGAAGAATGGCTTCTCGGCCGAGGACGAACGCACCTTTGTGGAGGTGGCACGTGTCATGTCCGAGGCCTGCGACTGGGGCAACGTTGGTTTGCCGTACATGCAGCCGTGAAGCACTGATCATGTAGAAAAATGGACCTGAATGGCCTTAGTTCGTAAGCAGAGCGCGGCTTTATTCGAACAAAATGAACCCCTCCTGCTTCCACTCGTTTGATGAAGATAGTGAATGTCTCTTAACTCGTTTGACAACGCTCTTGTTGTCGTTTTTCAATGACTTGCTAAGGTTTTCGATAAGTCACTTCGTACAGCAAAATGGCGACAAGATGTGAACGAAGTCGCTCAGCCATTTCGAGAGCAGTTTCTTTCGTAGACTCCGTTCTGGCTTTGAGATTGATATCGTATTGAACGAGGACTTCGGCAGCTAAAGCAGCGTCGTTTGCAGCGGCTGGAGGAGGCAGTAGATGTTACTAAACCAACAAAAGCAGGAACAAACGGCAAGGTCGTACCGTAGTGAAGTGCGCTCCAGCCGTCGCTCTGAACAAGATTTTTAGTAATCGTACAGGCACGTAATTGGATTCATACTCGAAGCATTAGACACGTACATCCGTTTCGTCGATGAAGGCCTTCTTGCGAAGCAACAGCTTGGCAATCCCAGCATGGTCTTCTCCGCATGCCTACACAAAAAGTAGTAAAGTTATGTTAGAGTTTGATCCCAGACGAGTTTTGTGTAGTTCTCACCAACATCAGTGGGGTCATGCCGCATTTCTGTTTTCAAACGAACACAACTACACTTATTGAGAACAACCAAGAAGTCGGCTTCGACTCGAAAAGAACAAAAGCGAACGCACATCTTTCCGGTTGATTGTGATTCTCCTCACAGGGGCCTTGTCCACTAGCCGCTGCACAATCTTCTCATGACCTCCCATTACGGCATAGTGCACGGGAGTCCAGCGCATTTCCAACTGTGAGCATCACCGAGTTGGTACATTCAAATGCAAGCTAGAATCGCCAAACAAGACGTACATCTGGGTCATCGATCGTGGTTTCCTCGTGGAGAAGCGTTCGAACTGCTCCCTCTGCACCCTGCAGAATAAACAAGATTGTTGAACGCCATGGGCATTGCCTCCTGACCATTCCAAGCTTACGTACGTGTCTACAAGCGTAATGCAGCGCTGTCCGGCCTTTCTCCTGTTTTGTGAATCAGCGCGTGAGTGAAAACCAAATACCACACCACAACACTCCAAAACTCACATCTTTGCCGTTTGGATTCTGGTTATTCAAGCGCAGTCGTTGAGCGATATAACCATTATGGTCGAGCTTGGCTGCAGCACGACATAAGGCGTCGAGTATTGCGAGTTAGGCCTGAAAGACACGTAAGCTCACAAAACGAGTGAACTCACAATGAATGTGAAAGAAGATCGTGCGTCGATACAGTCGAATCCGTTGGTTGACTGAGTCTCCCTCCACTTGTCTTAAGACTGGCGCTTTCTGCCCCATTTTCCGCTGCTCGGACCATTTCAACTCCATGAACAGCTTGGGGTGGTCTTCATCGCGTTTCGTCTTCTGCTTCTGGTCCTTTCTCTTCTTCTTAGACTCTGCTTCCTCCGCTTCCGTCTCAAGAAATATCGCGAGCTTGGCGTCGCTGGCGGTGGCCTCGTGCCCAAAGCCGAAACGAGAGAGCATTGCAAACGTGTCGAAGAGAGTCAATTTAATGCCAGTGAGCAGACACGGTGTCGGGTGGGTTGGCCTTGCTAAAACAACTGTCCACCTCGACAGAGTATAGATACCTCCATAAAATCTATCGGTCAAGACAATTTACACCCGTGCTATCCACGCATCATGTGGAATTCCTCCTCGTCAATTGACTCTCAGTGTCGTCTACTGTATACTTGTATTCATTTTTTTTTTCTACTGTAGTACTTCAGTCTTCCGTACTTGGACCCACATAAACCTCAGCACTTCGTTCGTGCCTTTCAACAACCAAAGCCTCCACCGCTTTAGCCACCCCACGGGATTCCAGCAGCCTGGACGAGCTCCGTGGCGGCGTATTGGACCATGACTGTCGTAGCACGAGCAATCTTCGGACCATTGCTCAGAGCCTTGACATTGCTGGTAGTGGCAGTCGCCGCCTTTGGCATTTCCGAGATGCCCAAGCCTGAGCTGGACACAGCCTCAGGAATTTTGGCCGGCAAGCCCTTGGACTCCTCGACAAACGCTGCAGAAGACTCAGCCAGTTCCGGTACGGAGGTCACTGCTGTCTCCACATTGTCTATAAGCTCGACCATAGCATCTACGAGCTGAGCCACTGGCGCTCTGAGCTTCTTGATCTTGCGCAGATCCATCTCCTCCTCGCCGTTCATGATCTTGATGCCCCCCTTCTCGTTGGTTGCAATGCTCAACTCTCCGATATCCTCGACTTCGGCCAGTTCCTTCAAGAGAATCGTTGTCGCTTCGGTCAAACTCGTGACATGAGCCTGCATCATGAGCAGCTTACGAAGCGTAAACACCGCAACGTTCACGTCACGAACCAGCACATCGAGCTGGCCTCGCTTGGTCACAAACAGCCGACCATGCTTTTCAGCGTACTCACAAACCGGTTCATCGGTCGGAGGCTTCTCCAGCGCAGTGTTGAGGTTGGTGATCGTGTTCTCGCTGGTGTCGAACGCCGCTCTTAGGTCCTCACTGAAGCTGAGCTTCTCATCGCGCTCCTCGGGCGTGAGGACGTGGACCTGGTCCTTCTTGTCGAATTTCCAGAGTACCAGCGCCGCTCGACCGCCGTGACCCACAGTGAATCGCACCTGGGTCTCGCCTTGCAGTGCTGCAGCCGCTGACTTGAGGTTCTCCTCGCTCTCGGCGATGCCGTTGTGGATCTCCACGAGTTCGTTGAGTGGGGCTGCAGCCGACTCGAAGAACGCGTCAAAGTCGGCGATCTTGGTCTTGCGGATCAAGATCGGATCCAACTCCTTGTCCGCTGGGTCACGCGGGACGTACACGTGCTTGCTGACGCCGGAACCGGAGCAGACTTGGCCCATGATCTGTAGAGGTGAAGGAGTCTGGAGCAGGAGCTTCTTGCGAGGCAAGAAGAAGATTGAAGAATGAGAACGCAGAGAGCAATGCAGGGCGAGGTGGACCCAGGAGACGAGAGACTAAGGGAACAGAACTATGGTAAAGGCATTCGACGCGAGAGAACGAAGCAGCATATTTTTTTCCAGCGAGTAGAGTGTGTCATGGGTTCAACGGGGCCATGCTTGACGCTCCGAAACCAGCTGCGACCTTCATCCACGGGGTCTTATGCTGACATCACTGACAACAAATCGGCAAGTGGCCGGCGAAATAATGCACTTGCTGTGCAGATGAACAACGTGTTGCTGATGACTCAGGCGATCGTCATTTTGATCGTCATGTTGAAGTTGGCGTCAAATTGCAAATGTAGCAATTTTGTGACCCCTGGTGCTGCATTTGGGTACACAAATTTCGCAGTGTGGACCACCTTCTTTTCATCCAATCCCATTTGTAAACAATGTATTTTCCACCAATCGTATGTCTCGTCCCGCCTGCCAGTCATGCAGGTGCCAATCAGCCACTTTCAACTCGCAGCAAACATGCGCGTCCTTGTAGGTGACGAGACCGGCTTGCTCAAGTCCATTGAGCTGGAGAAGAATGAGCAGCGCATCTTGTCTAGTCGCGATCAGCCTCAGGCGCGATCTCGGAGTATCCAGCGTCTCTGCTGGTACGCAGACGAGCGCGAGACCGCCGATTTCCAGCGCAACGTGGTGATGGCACGCGCCGACGGCGTCGTGGAGAGCTACGAGGCGTCGCACGGCAAGAGTTTAAGCGCCTCCAAGGAGCCCGACTGGTCCTGGACTGCATCGGATAAGGAGCAGAGCAGGACGCGCTGTGTGGGACTCGACGTCATTAACAAGTTCGGCTCGGTGGTGCAGTGCTCGGACACTGGCGACGTGCTGGTGCGCAGCACGCTGGAGGACGCGGGCAAGCCTGCAACGTTCAATGTGGGCGGAGATTTGAATATGATGCGACTCGAGTCTGCAACGCAGACGGTCATTGGTGTAGGAGGCAAGGAACACGACCTGAACTTGTGGTCTCTGGAGACCCAGCAGGCCCTGTTTAAGGCCAAGAACGTGACGCACGACAAGCTGGACATGCGTGTACCCGTGTGGGTTAAGGACCTGCGCTTTCTGTCCACACCTGGCAGTAGTAATGGACACCGCGTCATTGTGGGCACGGGTCATCGCCACGTGAGGATCTACGACTCCAACACTAAGAGAAGACCGGTACAGCAGCTCGACAATTTCGGAGAGAACCCCATCCAGTCGCTGTGTGTGTCACCGGATGAGACCCGAGTGTATGTAGGCGACACGGCAGGCAACTTGGACATCCTGGACCTGCGCACGTTGAAGCACATGGGTCGATGCACAGGTCCCGTGGGGTCTATTCGGGATATCGCGTGCCACCCGACGCTGCCGTACATCGCGGCGGTGGGTCTGGACCGCATGGTGCACGTGTTCGACGTCAACACGCGCAAGTATCGCCACACGATCTACGCCAAGCAGCGTCTCAACAGTGTTCTGTTCTGCGCCGACGGTCTCAAGGACATTCCTGTGGTTGATGACGAACCTTCACGCAAGAAACACAAGTCTGGAGACGAAGAGATGACGTTCGATGACGACGACGATGAAATGGAGGAGGAGGAGTACGAGGGCCTTGAGATTAGCGAAGAAGAGGACGACGACGAGGACCCGGAAGACAGCGACAGCGACTAAATCTACCCCCTCTCTATAGAATAGATAGCAACTCAGAGCTTTACATATCCATGTTTCGTATGAAGTGGTTTGTAGCCTTACTCACTCTTTTTTTCTATTCAGTCTTGACACGATCGAAGACGATGATCATCTCGCAGTGTGGCGTGTGCGGGAACATATCGACGGGGACGGCGTGTACAGGCTCGAAAGCCTGGCCCTGGATGGACTTGGTGCTGGGACCGCACAGCGTGACGGCGTCTCGCACCAGTGAGTTGGTCGGATTGCACGACACGTAGACGATGCGCTCCACCGGTGGACAAGCACGCAGAGCTCGCAGCACTTGGTGGTGGAGACCAGCACGCGGCGGGTCCACGATGGCCACGACGCGGTTCAGATGCTTCTCGCTCTCGTCTCGTTTCTTCTGCAGCAGACCTTTCATCACGTCCTCAGCCTTCGAGTTGACAAAGCTCACGTTCTTGACGTCGTTGAGCACCGCGTTCACCTCGGCGTCGTCAGTAGCAGGCTTGCAGATCTCAATCCCCACGACCTTACCCACACCTTTCGACGCACAGATACCGATCGTACCAGTGCCACAACACACGTCATAGAGCAGAGTGTGCTCGTCAGCGTTAGCGTACTGCTTCACCAATGAGTACAGCTTCTCTGCGCCACGAGTGTTGACCTGGAAGAAGGCGTTCGGGGAGACTGAGAAGCGCATGCCTAGCAGATGCTCCTCCAGCTTCGTCTTGCCGAACACGTGCTCCACCGGGTCGTTATCCGAAGGAGCGGATAGACCGTCGTACTCCTGCACGTAGATAGACGTGATCTTGAACGAGTTGCTCTCGTCGGTTAACCGCTTCACCACCAGGTCTTTAACGGCAGCTCTCTCTTCAGAGGTCTTGGTTGCCGGGTTCACTTGCACCATGACCATGAGTTCTCTTGTACTGACACTCTGACGCACAGTCAGTACGCGCCACACTCCGCTCTTCGTGTTGACGTTGTACACGGGGACGTCCGACGTCTCCAGGATGTTCTGCATCACAGCGCATACTTCCTTCATCTCCTGGGACACATTGATGCACTCGTCTGGTTTACTGACAACCACGGAGCCTTCACGGAAGAGACCAAGACGGAAACCAACACACGGTTTGTCCTCATTGTCGAAGCCGAAGCTGAACTCGCACTTGTTCCGGTATCCTTCCGTCACGGGCGACGCGTGGATGGAGTCCATGGGGCAGCACAGACCGTTGTGACTCGCAAAGCCAGTAAACGTGGCTCCCTTGATCTCCTCCGTCAACGCCACACTGGCCTTCACTGTACCATCCTGTTGCACGAACTGCAGAGCTTCAGGTGCCAGGAGGATGAACAGAGTGTTGTGCGAAGTGATACCCAGCGACTGAGGCATCGCGACGTCGAAAGTCTCGAACTTGAGAGCCTCCAGCGCAGTGCCATCAAGCGGAGCGCGTGACCACGGCGCAGTCGCGTTGAGGGCGTACAAGTAGCCATTGTGTAGTCCAATAACGGTAGCACCAGGGACCTCACCGAGCAGCTTCCACTCGCCCGAAGCGAAGCGACCTGTTCCCTCCTGCTTGTAGATCTTACCGTCGCTAGTGCAGCTCAGCAGTGTGCCACGCAGCGAGGCGAACGACGTGATCTGAGATCCCTCGGGTCCGCTGCAGATCTTTTCCCACGATAAGCCTTCGTTCAGGTCCGGCTTCAGAGCGTAGATGACGTTGTCCGTCTTGGCAGCCACCAAGTCGCTACCGAACGACACGATCGCCACCACATCTGTAGCGTCCGCTACGCACGTCCAGGGCATACCAGTATCAGCTTCATGGGCACGCGAGTACAGCACGTTATTGGCCACAACAAAGAGCGATCCGTGGCTGTTGAGCCACTTGGGGATCTTAAACGCGTACTGCGGCTTGGCGTCGTCAACATAAACCTCCGCAGGTTTCTCCACCTTTTCTTGCTTCACCTGTTCAGCGTTCTCCTCTTGTTCCTTCTCCAGTTTGCGTTTCTTCTTGGCTATATTGCGCTGGTCCTGAGCCACGCGCTTCTCCTTCTTTCCGAACTCCTTGCGGGTCTGACGGACGATCTTGATCAGCACTTTCTTCATCTCCGCCTCCTTGCGCTCGAGCTGCTCGTCGTAAGGCACAGAGGCCCACGGGGTGACCACGTCGCGCACGTCACGCTGCGAGACGTCCTCCTGTTGTTCTTCTTGCTGCTCCTCTTGCTGCTTATCGTCGGGTTCGCGCTTGTTGCGCTTGCGCATGGGCTTCATGCTCTTCTTGGGCAGCGCGTCCTTCACTTCCAGCGTTTCGCCGTTCCATTCGATGCCTTGGAGCTTGGGAAACGCCTCAGCACGCTCTTCTTTGGAGCGGAAGTGCACGAAGCCGAATGACAACTGTCGTGCCTTCTGCACTTTAAGGAAACTCACGCCCTTCTGACGCAGCAACTCGCTCAGCACCTTCGAGTCCTTCCACTTGCCGTAGTTCATCACGATCACCTTGACCTCCTCCTCCTGGCGCGCATCATTGCCCTCGTCCTTGCTGTCCATCGTCTCCAGTCGATTTGATACCTTTGACTGTTGGCGGACATGATGCTACGTTCTGATTGGACAAAAAATAAGAGCCTGTATAATTGGATCTATCAGTGCTGACGATGTTATTCTTTGATTGGATAATACTTCGTTTTCCTGTATAAGTTTATACACAACCTTTCATGCTTTCTGTGGTATGGAATGCATTCAGAATTTGAATATGGTCGAGCTGGAGCCGACAGCGACTGTATCAACGCACCGCGCCACGCGCGGCTGGTTGGAGCCGCTGCTGCGCCCCACGGAGCTACGCGAGGGCTTCCAGGTGTCGGTGCACGCTTGTCCGCGGCTGCTGATGCGCGAGTTGAAGCACGTGTTCCCCATGCAATTCCAGCGCAGCAAGAACGAGGCAGACGTGCTGGCCGTGCTGACGTGCCAGAAGTCGCTCATGGACTTGAGCGAGTTCGGCATCGACGCCGACAAGGAGAAGGACCGACTGCTCGAGACCTTCGTGGCCTTCGCACAACAGGTGGCCAACGCGCTCATCTCCAGGAAATACTGGGCCGACTTCATCGATCCGTGCTCCGGGTTGCCGGTACGAATAACTAAAGTGGACGCCTCTGAAGCGGACAGAGTACGTTATTCATGTCTGACGAGATCATTTGACTGTAGATGTTGACGCTGTCGAGCAACAAGGTGTACAGCGAGGTGGACGGCGTGGAGCTGCTACTGCGGTACCGGTGTCTGAGCGCCGGCATGTGCAAGATCCTGGTGCATCCAGCCTGGGGTGCAGCCGTGTATCCAGCCTCACTATTCACAACAGCGCCGTACGAGGTAGTGAAGGAGGTGCTGCACTCGTTACCAGACGATGCCTGGAACGTCGGCTCCTAAAGCGCTTCTTTCTAGGCAGAAAAACAACCAGCCTCTTACTTGTACTATAATAATACTCCAATAACACACATGGCTGCTGAATGTTTTTCGACCACCGATATATCGACCACGAAGGTTTAATCAGATCCGGTCTGAGTCTGAGAATTCTCAGCTTTTATCTTAAAGATTGGCTTTTTCTCAGACTCAGACCGGATCTGATCCTTTGCGACCACCGAAGTTTAATCAGATCCGGTCTGAGTCTGAGAATTCTCAGCTTTATCTTAAAGATCGGCTTTTTCTCATACTCAGACCGGATCTGACTAAACCTTCGGTGGTCGCAAAAGGGCCCATTTCGTGTAAAATGGGCACAATATTTTTTTCTGTTCTTTTTAAAATTATAAATCATTGGTCAAATGAAAAAAATAGGGTGATCCTATTTTGTCAATACTAAAGTCAAGTAAATGTCACTTTCCCAAAAATCATTTTTTGGGGGGGGGTGATTTCCATTTTACACAATTACAATTACTGAATGGATGTACACAATAATTGAATATTTTAAAAACGAGATTACACCATTCAATAATTGTGTAAAAAGTGTAATTTCGTACATTTTACACAATTATTGAATGGTGTAATTTCGTTCAATCGATCTGCTCGACAATAATTATTATCCCACTAAATCATAACAACGGGAACTGATGGCGGTCCGCGGCACGAGCGCGAGCCAAGACGGGCGCTACTTGGCGCAGGAGAAGAAGCTGCTGGCCACGATGACGTTCCCCAAGTGCTTTGAACAGCGCGTGGATATGCGTAAAGTGCAGCGCGAGGTCATCAACCAGTGGATCACAGAGCGGATCACGCAATTGCTGGGCTTTGAGGACGATATTGTGGTGTCTATGGTCATTAACCTACTGGAGCTCAAGGTGGACGAGAAGCTGGACCCAAAGAAACTTCAGGTGGCGCTCACAGGATTCCTGGAGAAGCAGGCGGGCGCCTTCACGGAGGAATTGTGGCAATTGCTGCTCAGTGCACAGAGCAATCCCACGGGTATCCCCAGTGCCATTTTGGACAAGAAGAAGCAGGAAATGCAGAGCATTGCACAGGAGAAAGATAAGCTCAAGAAGGTGCTGGACACCAAGAGAAAGGAGATCGAGGGACACGACAGACCACAGGAGAGCGAGACTGTTAAGAAGGAACGTGAGAGAAGACGGTCGAGGAGCTTGCAGAGACGTCCGCGTAGTCCGCCGCGACGCTTTCGCAGTCCAAGACGCTCACTGAGTGTGAAGAGACGATCAAGGAGTCCTCCGCGTAGACGTAGACGCTCTCCGAGTCCACTCAGGCGCCCCAGGAGCCCGCGAAGACGTTCGCGTAGCTCCCCGCGTGGACGTTCGAGACGTGGACGATCTCGGTCGCCGTCTGTGAAGCGTCGTCGCGGAGATCGGTACGCTCTCGATCTAGCACGGTATCTTGGTATTTTATTATTATTAACATTGGTGGCTGCAACTAGATCGGCATCTCGACATGCGGAGCGTAGGAAGAGGTCTCCGAGACGAGAGAGCAGGTACTCCAGTGCTTACTCTGACATCGGTTTTTGCCATACAAATGTCGACTCACAAATATTTATATTGCTAGTCGCAGAAGTCATCGCTCTCGCCATTCGCCGTCCAGTTCTTCGTCGGCATCGCGCCATCGGTCTCCATCCTCGTCACGCTCGCCTTCGCCTCCTCGTCGTCGATCGCGTACATCTCGTCGAAAGGATTCCACTGAAGGCGGATCGGAGAGCGACTAAATGGGTGACTACGACTTGGGAACGAGGAGATAGGGACAGTTATTTTAGCGTTAGGGCAAACTACCAAGGGACGAATACTTTTTTGCATTGAATCGACTCGCTTCGACACGTTGCAATGCTCTCTCGCTTCGGCTTTGGGCACGAGGCCACCACTGCAAGCGGCAGTGACGCCGAGCTCGCGATATTTCTTGAGAAGGAAGCGGAGGAAGTAGAGTCTAAGAAGAAGAAAAATGATCAGAAGCAGAAGAAACAAACCGATGAAGACCGCCCCAAGCTGTTCATGGAGTTGAAATGGTCCGAGCAGCGGAAAATGGGGCAGAAAGCGCCAGTCTTAAGACAAGTGGAGGGAGACTCAGTCAACCAACGGATTCGACTGTATCGACGCACGATCTTCTTTCACATTCATTGTGAGTTCACTCGTTTTGTGAGCTTACGTGTCTTTCAGGCCTAACTCGCAATACTCGACGCCTTATGTCGTGCTGCAGCCAAGCTCGACCATAATGGTTATATCGCTCAACGACTGCGCTTGAATAACCAGAATCCAAACGGCAAAGATGTGAGTTTTGGAGTGTTGTGGTGTGGTATTTGGTTTTCACTCACGCGCTGATTCACAAAACAGGAGAAAGGCCGGACAGCGCTGCATTACGCTTGTAGACACGTACGTAAGCTTGGAATGGTCAGGAGGCAATGCCCATGGCGTTCAACAATCTTGTTTATTCTGCAGGGTGCAGAGGGAGCAGTTCGAACGCTTCTCCACGAGGAAACCACGATCGATGACCCAGATGTACGTCTTGTTTGGCGATTCTAGCTTGCATTTGAATGTACCAACTCGGTGATGCTCACAGTTGGAAATGCGCTGGACTCCCGTGCACTATGCCGTAATGGGAGGTCATGAGAAGATTGTGCAGCGGCTAGTGGACAAGGCCCCTGTGAGGAGAATCACAATCAACCGGAAAGATGTGCGTTCGCTTTTGTTCTTTTCGAGTCGAAGCCGACTTCTTGGTTGTTCTCAATAAGTGTAGTTGTGTTCGTTTGAAAACAGAAATGCGGCATGACCCCACTGATGTTGGTGAGAACTACACAAAACTCGTCTGGGATCAAACTCTAACATAACTTTACTACTTTTTGTGTAGGCATGCGGAGAAGACCATGCTGGGATTGCCAAGCTGTTGCTTCGCAAGAAGGCCTTCATCGACGAAACGGATGTACGTGTCTAATGCTTCGAGTATGAATCCAATTACGTGCCTGTACGATTACTAAAAATCTTGTTCAGAGCGACGGCTGGAGCGCACTTCACTACGGTACGACCTTGCCGTTTGTTCCTGCTTTTGTTGGTTTAGTAACATCTACTGCCTCCTCCAGCCGCTGCAAACGACGCTGCTTTAGCTGCCGAAGTCCTCGTTCAATACGATATCAATCTCAAAGCCAGAACGGAGTCTACGAAAGAAACTGCTCTCGAAATGGCTGAGCGACTTCGTTCACATCTTGTCGCCATTTTGCTGTACGAAGTGACTTATCGAAAGCATTAGCAAGCCATCTAGCGTGAACAGTAGCGATACTCGGTATTGAAATCTGTAGTCAAACTCGCTCCAGAAGCTCGTGTTCCACTTGATGACTCTCATGCTTGGACAGTGGTTGAAAGAATTCGTGCTGATGAAGCAGCAGTCGAGACGATACTTGTGGAAGCGTCGATGAAGCTTCAGATACTGCTGCACACGCACTAATGAGCGTCTTTCGGAAGCATGGTCAACAACATTTTAGCTGGTGTCTCATTACTGGAAATTGTTGAAAACTTACCTGAGCTTTGCGCTGGTGCAGGCGAAAATTGTCGTGACAAATTGTCACTGCTAGTGCGAAAGCACCAACAGTACTGCTACCCAGGGGCGAAAACGTGATTGTGCACTCTCCTCTCACCTTAGCATGAAAGTGGAACTCAATCTGAATGCAGGAAAGCACCAATACCCTGTTAGTTCAGGAACTTAGTGGCCTCTTTTCACCATTTCTTTCTCAGCCACTTACGGGTGAATAGCGACGGGCAATACACGCCAGTACACTGCTTTTTGAAATCTGACACGTCCACATTTCGTCAAAAAGGTTGTCTCCTGCAACTACAACCGCAAAGGTGTCGCTGCAAGAGACGCAAATTGCATTCTCGTTTGGGCGTTTGCACTTGGACTTGCAGTTGATGCGATACCGGAAGACAAACTTGCAGTCTCGATGTCCGAGGTATCGGGAGCGAAATTCTGGTAGATTTCTTGGCAGTGTCACGGGGTATAACATCGTGAATAGTATCACGGACAGGTCTTGAAGTAGTGCTTTCTCTCTCTTCTGCATCACCGTTGAGAGTGACTTACTATGGGGGAAAAAAATAATGAGAGGTGCGTGTGTTGTCTTGTGCGCTAACATGAGAGCTCCCTCACCTCTGGAAGGGGTCGATGTAGTCTCCAAAGTCCAACTTACCGAGGAAAAGACGACGACCCGAGTGCGAAATCATCACGTTATCGGGCATCAAGCGCTAGAAAAAAGAGAAGAAGACTCAAGTTAGAGATACACTAGAGCTGGAATCATAAAATTACGAACTTACAGTGTTGAGTTGGTGCGTTGACTGTTCTAGCAAGTCGATGATTGCGAGCAGGAGTTCTCGAGCGTATAACTTGAAGAGCTGCGATGCTTCATGAAGCACGCCGTCGTCCAAGAGCATTTCTGATAGACTCCGTGCCTTTAGCGCAGCAGCCAAACACGCATCAGTCGTAAGGTATACCTGTTTCAGGCACGAACTTACCTGTACAAACTCGAAGTAATGCCGGGTTGTGACATCTTCCGTCTCTTGTTTCGTCCCAGAGATATCTTCGGTTCCTAGGTATTGCTGAACGTACGGGCTCAACGATAGCTGTCGATACGCAGACACCAGATTATCCAGCCATGCCAGAGCTCCCTCACTGGCGCTCTGGCGTCGTAGCATCACAGCGATAGCGAGTTCTGGGTCTTTGTCATCTTCATCTCTAAGTTTTGGGTAGGTGAAAGTAGCCATCCCAATTTGCACTTCTCGAAATTGCTCAAGCACAGGGTAGAATGTCTCCTTCAGAACTCGATCGGTGCTTTCATCACACTGGTGTAGCCTAAACTGGTGCCGGGCTCTTTGTCTTTCTTCAACGCGCAGATATCGAGCATTCGCTTGCTGAAATTTCCACGGACATGCGCGGTCGGACTCGGAAGCGTGGTCATCCGAACCGAAGAGATCCGACTCTACCCATTTGGACGCCAGTGCATCATTTGTCGCTTCCTCTGACCCTGTCAGTTTCCCTCGCAGTGCTTCTGCCTGTGTGATGACAGGGTGCAAGAAGCTGACGTTAATGGGATCGGCTTCTCGCTCTGCGTCGATCACTTGACGAAGGAACTGAGTCTACCAGGAAATTCATCTTTAGTACGGCAATTTCTCGGCTGTTGTTAACAAGACTTACCTTTTTCTTGAGTTCGTCGATGATACCATCTACGTGAGTGGTGCTCTGAGCATCCACCCACGTACAGAGATCGCGTTGGAAGAGCTCGAAAGTGTGGGGCTGACCTTCATGCTGAATAAACGATAAGAAAACATAATTTCTAAGGTAACGAAAATATTCCTTCCTTACCTCCTGTCGAAATTTCAGGACTATTTCGTCGCTCAAGAAATTCTTGTCCACAAGCAAATCGAGAAATTGTACCCTACGACATACCCAAACGCGTAAGCTAAGCTTTATCCAAATACAAAACAAACTTTTGACATCATCATCCACCACTGCTGATCGCCTAGAATAATGGATCCGCCTCCAGCTCGATCAAACGCTGCTTGGTACGGATCATTGCGAGCTTTTGCCATCAGACTCTTCAAACTCGAAATTTACGACTTGAAGCGTCACGTCGGGAATTTTTGGATCGCAATTGTCAATAATGAAGTTCAGTACAATGCTGATGCTTCTAGTGCTCGCTGCGACTGCACAGGTGATCTGCTGCAGTGTTTCTCTCGTCCGAGACGACTTGAAAGAGGTAGCGACGCCACGAGGGTCCCCGATTGACGAAGGTTCGATGCAGACAATACTACACGGCGTCCAACATGAACAGCCCGAGTCACTGTACCTCCTGGCTATGATGAAGTTCTACGGACACGGCGTCGATCAAAACGTGGAAGCTGCAGTAACGCTGCTAAGCAGAGCAGCAGAGCGTGGCCACCGTGATGCCGAATTCGCGCTTGGCGTGTTGTACGGACGAGGAGAGGGAGCTATGCACAGTGACAGTTTGAGTGCCTCATGGCTCGCGAAAAGTGCTGCACGCAGTCATATTGACGCGAAATGGATGCTAGCCACGTGGGTATTCGCTGGGAATTGTCGAACTATTCAGTACTAACAACGATCTTGTCTTGTTAGGATGTACAATGAAGGACGGGGAGTGAGTGAAGACGTAGATCGCGCGGTCGATCTACTACAGGATGCCTCAAACTCGGGAAATGGCCATGCCAAATTCCATCTCGGCGTCATGTACGAGTACGGTCGTGGCGTAGTGCAGGACTTCAGATCGGCAGCCGAGTTATACCGTCAAGCTAGCGAGAAGCAAGTACCCGACGCGTATTACTACCTCGGTCTGCTGTATCTTCAAGGTCGAGGCGTTGAGCAAAGCTTCGAACGTGCGCGAGAGTATTTCCAACAAGCTGTGGATCTCGATAGTGCACAAGCAATGTACGCATTGGGTCAGATGCACGTGCATGGTCAAGGATCCGCTGTAGACTACTCGCAGGCACTTTACTGGCTTAAGCGTGCAGCCGTACAAGACGACGTCCGAATCAGTTCTACGGCACGAACTGTGGCGAATGAGATCGAGCTTGTGCTTAGTCAAGCGGAGCTGCAAGTCCATAGGAGTGAGCGATTGCTCGGAGTACCAATTCGCGTCCAAATTGGTACAATTGACGGAAATTAAGTAAAAAAAATAGAGCTCATTCAGCTAAAAAAATGCTGCGTATATTGGGTCTATCAGTCTACGAGGACTTGGGCTCGGCGGCAAGCGCGCGCTCCAGGTCGGCGATGATGTCCGGGAGGCCCTCGATGCCGACGGACAGACGGATGAGGCTGTCGGAGATGCCGATCTCCTTACGCACCTCAGGGGGCACGGAAGCGTGCGTCATAATAGCGGGAGACTCGGCCAGTGACTCGACGGCGCCAAGACTCTCAGCCAGCGTGAACACCTCAAGGTTCTCCAGAAAGGCGCGGGCCTTCTCTAGACCGCCATGGACGTAGAACGTGACCATGCCACCGAAGCCCGACGCCTGTTTCTTGGCGATCTCGTGCTGCGGGTGGGACTTGAGTCCCGGGTAGCACACCTTCTCGACGGCAGGGTGTGCCTCCAGGTACTCTGCCACCGCCTGTGCGTTCTTCGCGTGGGTGGCCATACGCACGTGCAGCGTCTTGAGACCACGCAGCGCCATGTAGCAGTCAAAAGGGGCGGGAATAGCACCGATGCCGTTCTGGACGAAACGCAGCTTAGTGTTGATGTCCTCCGAGTTAGTGATAACCACTCCACCCACAACGTCACTGTGGCCATTGATGTACTTAGTGATACTGTGCACGACAATGTCAGCACCCAGAGTCAGAGGGTTCTGGAAGTACGGCGACATGAACGTGTTGTCCACGACCAGCAGAAGGTTGTGCTTCTTGGCGAACTCGGACACGGCGCGGATGTCGGTGATCTTAAGCGTCGGGTTGGTTGGGGTCTCGATCCAGATGAGTTTAGTCTTGCCAGGACGTAGCAGCTTCTCTACCTTGTTCAGGTCGCCGAAGTCTGAGAAGTCAAAGTCAATATTGTACGTCGGGTTGACGGTCTGGCGGAAGTAGCGCTGGGTGCCGCCGTACACGTCGTCGATGCACAGCACGTGGTCTCCGTGCTTAAGCAGGTGCGTCACGGCCGTCGTGGCGGCCATGCCCGACGAGAAGCACACGGCGAAGCGGCCCTTCTCACAGGCGGCCAGAGCGCGCTCTAGAGCGCCACGCGTGGGGTTGCCCGTGCGCGAGTATTCCCAGCCCTTGCCGAACGAATTGGCCTGGTTGCGACCAGCCACAACGCCAGGGGATGCCTGCGCGAAGGTGCTGGCAAGCGTGATGGGCACGGCCACGGCGCCCGTGTGCTCGTCCGGGGCCTGGCCCTCATGGATGGCCGTGGTACCGAAGCCGTGGTGCTCGTCGACGTACTTGGAGGCGGCGCTGCTCATACTGAACGGGTGGATGGAAGTCACTTGTGCTTGAGGAAGCAAGTTGGAGAATGACGTCAGCGGAATTGTGGACGAATGGGTTTGGTGTGCCACATCCTGCCACATCAAAGATCTGATTGGGCCAGGAAACAGATGCATAATTAGGCCGGAAAATGTCTCGACTCGTCTACGAATCCTCAAGTCGCACGTGGCAGCAGCAACGACAGCTTTTGCAGTTGCTGGACATGCAGTTCTTTGGGCGATGTTGACGTCATGCAAGCGATAAGCAATTCAGCAGGCTGCTATTTCGGTTGTCATCCTGTGTGCGTCCGACCCGGTACAACAGCGAAAGAAGAGGATGCTGTTTGGATGCATGCTATTCAACTTGAATTTCAGGCCATTCGTTAACGCCAGCGCTTCTTACCGCCTCGTTTTTGCAGGTGGAGATTCATTCAAATCTGCTCGTGTTGTCCTTCAAGGGCTTGGCCAAGTTGGCCATCAAGTTGATGCCTATCGTGGTGTGGCCCCAAGCTAGAGCCCCCAACACACGCGCGGGAAGGCTCGAGCTGGCCCTATTGGAGTGCAGTCTACAAAGCGGAGTGCGCATCCCGCTCGCAAGTTGCATGCATGTACGAAGTCAAGGTGGCCCCATGAATTTGCCGGTGTTGCTGTTGCCCCTTTTCATGTGGTACAAGTGGGTAAACTTTGTATTGCTGCCCGGTACATGTACACGTATTGTGCTTTTCAGCTATGTTGGCGAATCTGACTGCGCGTGTATGTGCTAGTGATCTCAGTTTACAACTGTATCCACGTTAAAGCAGCGTATACTCGGATTAAACAACGACAGCTTCGTTTGAGGAGATCACGGCCTCTCGGGACTAATGCTGCATTGTTTCTATTGTTTGGGATCACTTGGTGAGGAAAATGCCGATCATAAATATAAAACAACACGCTGAACTCACAATGGCGTGGAAGGCGAGATCGCACGTAATTTTTATTACCTCCATCCTTCGCTAGACAACTTCGACGCAGGGTCATGCTACGTTCTCTAACTATGAATACCAATACATAAACATTTTGGCTAATGAGCAATTCAGCGAGAAATGGGGCTGTCAAAATCTGACATTAAAAAAATGCTTTGGCTCAGAGTATGGTGCCAAAACATTTATTTTGTGAAGTACGGTAAATACCTCTGCCCCTCCCAATTTGATACAATTGCTATATCTGATACCTATTGTTCCACCAGGTAGGACAAGTTTACTGTACGCGAATCTATCTACGGGTGGAGGTGAAAAGTGCTCGGAATAAATGTAAACTACAAGCAGGCAAGAACCCTTTGTCGACCCATCGAGGAGCTGAAGAGCATGAAGACATGTCCAGTTCAAATGGGACCATATCTATCTGCCGAGTCTACGCCAGTTCTGGAAGTTAAATGGCCACACTGATGTCCCCAAACGGATTGTGGTGCCGGAGGGAGACGAAGACGAAACCTAGCCGGAAATTGCGTGGGCCCGACGACTTGGACACACAGTGCGATTGGGGACACAATATGCTTCATAAATGGCCGAATCGAAAGAGAAGCTGGGGTTTTGCACCACTTCTATCACCTGAACGGGATTGGACGGGGGATCCTTCCTTTGCTCAATACGTATCGACAGGAATTCGGGCACTGTATCATCGAGCAGGGCTTTAAGGTACCGTCTTGTTGCCCGTGGCCGACGAAGGCCTGGGGAATGTCACTTGGTAAGGTGGTAAATAGAATTCGCGTGGATGCAGCATATGTGGAGCAAGTTTCTCACGACAAGGATATAGTAGCCACGATTGATTTTTGTCTGGAATCGCGACGAGGCAGTTTGGAACCAACAGATTATTCCAGGTATTCGAGGTTAAGCTGAGGTTTTCAAGAACTGCAGAATCTCGTACAAATTTGTTGTTCCAAGTGAAGAACCTTGGCCGTGGGGAACGAAATTAGGATGGAAACTCAGTGCAGAGGAACATTTTTTTGATACTTCGGTCGTGATTCGGATAAGATGGATGCGTGGGGGTCAATCTGAAATTGTCGAGTCGAGTGTGGCAGAAGCGTATTGTTCCGTTGCTCGCTATTTACACAATGCAACGCTGTGGTAGTGAAGGTTTTTTGCTTTTGCGAGGTGGGATGGCTGGATCGGTTCAGTCAACTCAGTTCGGAAATTTCGACTAGAGATCACAATACAACTAGAATGAAGCGGCGCATTTGTATTGGATAGTTTTTAAAAAAAACGGAATGCTTGATAACATCAAAAATAAAACACCTCCAAAAGTATTCTGTTAGAACGACACCTTTCAGAGCATCTGCGAAAGCTCATCTCGCAGATTACGGAAGCCTGCCAGTTCGTCGTCAAACATCGAGGGTGGTGCTACAGCTTCCTGTTTCGAGTCTGAGGCCTTGTGATCTTCTTCCGCAGATATTAACGATGTCAGCGTGGACGAACCTTTGCTCAAGCGCGGCGCGCTCTTCAATTGATGGAGAAAGTTGCCAACTGATGCTGTGTCCAACGACGCTCCACTCAAAGTGCTGCCTGCACCTGTGGAGACGGAGTCGACGGCCGTAGTAGCGCTGGACAATCTCCCACTAATAACGAAAGGCAAAACCATAGCGTCCAGTTCGTCATTTTGGTCACCACTTGACTCGAAATCATTTCCTGATGAGAACAGGGGACGACTTCCAGATATACCGCTGCCAGCATCAACAAGCGCGACTCCGAATGCATCGGGAGTGTCTGGTGATACGCCCCATGCTGTTACACCACTGTCACCAAAATCAGGCGAAAACCCACGGTGCTTTGCAGCGATCATTGCTGCTGATGATGAGCCCTTCACGTTGTGTACCCCACGTTGAAATTGGTCTGTCGTGATGAATGTGGGCACGTTGCTGGAGCCCGAACGAAGCTGGCTCTTGGTGTATGCATACCCCGGAGACGTGGACAATAGTTCACATGGATTCGCTTGGAATGGAGGACTCGCAGTGAACGCGGGTAAACCTTCTGCTGGCGAATTTGACGCTCTTGGGTGGATAGTGATTGCTTCCGTCTTCGTGGCAGGTTTTGCTGGTGTGGCGTCTTCCGATCTCTGTACCCCATCGCCTGCCTCTGCTGTGGCGCTGGATTCAGCACTATCGGAGACAAATGCGCCACTGAATGAACTCTTTCTGCGCTCGGGTGTATGCTGCTGCACTTGTGAGGGTAGCCCACTGTCAAGGGCAAAGCGTTCGAAAGATCCTGGTACAGGGGAGCTCTCGAGGAACGGTTTGTGACTCAACGCCGGAGATGTACGGTCATTCCGTAGCAATGATACAGTCTTGGGATGACGAGGCGGAGTTGACATGGGATGATAAGCCGCACTGCTGTTGCTAGCAGGCTGCTCATCAAAGGATGTCGTAGAAGAATGGAAACCGATCTCAGTGTCGTGACGGTCTGCGTGGCCCTCCCACAGTTGTTGCTGTCGTTGCTGGAACGCTAGAGACGGGGACGACGAGCGTTCTTGATCTCGATCAATCGCCACATTTCCGTATCCATACGGTGCCGCAGCCACGTTAGGATTCGCAGCTGCACCGCGCAGACGAGCATCGTGTTCGCCTCCATATGAGTGTGCCTGCTGAAGTACTGCTCCCACCTCTCGGCCAGCCGCAGTAGCGATGCCTCCTTTGCTGCTAACTCGTGGGATGGCCATAGGTTTCGACATTCCTGGTTGAGACTGGACCACTCCATCGTCATCACCTACGTTATCACCCACAAGGCCCGTATTACTGAACTGCTGATGTGCAGCTGGAATCGAGCGAGGGGATGAGCGACGGCGCTGTAGAGTTCCAACATCGAATTGCTCCGTGTCACTCACTGGCACAAACGAGCCTGTGCGTAGATCCGTCACTCTTAAAGGCGAGCTAGTCATCGCTGCACTTGTCACGGGCGCACTAGCAGGCGTCAACTCTGGCGAGCCTGGCACATAGTCCTGAATAATGAAATTATCTGGTAGAATCCTCGACGGCGCCGCCTGCTCTTGCTGCTCTGTGAACTGGTCACAATCACGTCGATAGATTGCAGTCACTTTCAGCAGTCCAAACGGTGTCATAATGGGGACAAAAGAGTATCCGCTTGTGGCTACACGCTGAGCCTCGAACGCTCGCGTTGCATCACTCGCCGGCGCTGTGTGCATCGTGTAGCTTAACATGGAAGGATACGACTGTGTGAAGAGCCTGTGCGCTGGGAGCTGCCGCATGAAGGAGAAGAGTGCACGCAGCAATACACTAATCCTCTTGCAGACTTCCTTAAGTTGCTGGATCACGTCCTGTGTGGAGCCTAAATGGGCACTGGAGCTCTCTCCGTCCGCTGCGAAGGTGACGCTCCAGCGCTCCAGCAGCACCTTGTGGCTGCCTGTGTCCCAGAAAATATCAATTGCTAGAGGTAGTCGCACGTCCTCTTTCCAGGGAGCCATGGAATCTCGCACGACTTGGACTTCCTCGATGTCCAGGTTGAATCTGGCTCGACGATTGCTGCGACGAAGGTCCGGCTCGGCGTGGAAGTTCACGCGACTCTGTACGATGAGCTCTGCCGCCTTGTACAGAAATTCGAGCACCACCTGCTCCGTCTTGGCTCTGCCGGCTACACATAAGAAGAAAATAAGCGATACTAAAGATGAGAATAAGTTCGTGGTGACGTACTGGAGGAGCGTGGTGGCGGTGCGGCGTAGCGCATGTTCTGGCCGTTGTAGCGGCTGTCGGAGCCTGGGAATTGCTGGGACGAGGGATGAGATGACCGATTTGAGTTCGACATGTCCACGGACGACATCATGGCCTGCCGAGAGTGACGCGAGAGCGGTCTTCTTCTTCTCTTTGAGGAATTATCAGTCTGAAGAAGCGTCGAGTTATAGAACTGGCACAGGATTGGCTAGTTGTAATTTGGAATTGCAACCAATCGGAGACGATGGTTTAGATACACCGTTTTTACCCAAATTAGTCGTACCACTGTGTATGCCTTTTCGCCTGACCTCGCGTGTTTTGGAAGTCGATTTTTGTAAGCGTCGCTAGTCAATACCGAAATCAAAAGACACAGCGCATCGAGATCTATCAGAATCTGCTATCTTTTTGCGATTTGAGTCAGAAATGAAAGGTTTTATCCAAACCTGTGGGGGGATTATTTACGGTGCACGACTATTTAGGTCACACGACTAATTAGGGTGAATGGTGAAACAAAAACCTATTTGTAGATAATATGACGATCCGCAATAATGTCGTGTGTGGTAAGTATTTTGTTTTGCTTCAAAATAAATATTTCCTACCAGATATTTCTACGTTGAATTTTGAAAGGAGAAAGAGAAGAATACACTGAAGTACTGAATTTGTGGGAAAGTAGAACGAGTAAGCGGCTGCTATACTGAACAACCGGAATCCATCGGCGTTACAAGCTTGATTTTGACTACGGCTTTTTATTCGTTAACCGAAAGAATTCCTGGTAGAACCTGTTGCCAGCTACCTCAGTTATAGGCAGGCGATCTAGCTCCAGCATTTCCTTCACGTACCACCGGGGTCTTTTGGCTGCTGCCCAGACTCGTACTTTAGCAAAACAAATTGCGCATCGGTACCTCCGTACTCGATCGGAGGCTCGAATATACTGTTCTTGTGCCAATAATGCATGTCGTCGAGCTTTTTCACGTAGTACACGTAGGTCTTGTACGCGTCCGTTTGCATGACTCGTGTCGTAGAAATTTTATCCAGCCCCAAATGTGTCCACGCTCCGTACAAGGTGACTCCTTCTTCAAACCACTCACCCAGCTCACGGCTTTCACGTTTGTACCGGAATTTCTGCAGGGTTTTGTACTGAAGATTGGTCGTCAGAGCCTTTCCCGTCAGCCCCTGGAGCCCAAGATTTTTCATCACGTAGTCGTCGGACTTTTCGGAGCTGACCCAGTACTTCGTTTTCAACCAGGTCTTCTGTTGAGGAGAGAATACCCCTGTCTTCGGTGTCCTCTTCGTTGGCAGAATTACCGTCATCGACTCGCAGTAGTCTACCCTGTGGACGTCGTCAAGTGGATCATTGGGAGAGGTCTCTGCTGAAATTGTAGTTTGGCTGACGTCTGCGATGGCTATGTTGCTGTTGAGAATAGCGACTAAAATCACGAGTAGGCTGTGGTAGAAGTTGTGACGTGTCAACAACAAAGGTTGGGAGCTGGAACTCCCGCGAAGATCAACGTGTATTGTTGATCAGGTTGCAAAATGCAAAGTGAGCTATCTACTCTAGGTTGCGGGCGCTACCGCCTGCCGTCATGGCAGGCCAGGGGGAGCCGTCCGTGGAGCCTGCTCTAGTTGCACTCGAGTGCAAGTACCAGGAGCAGCTGTGTCCTTGTATGTCCGCACGCATCTTCTACTAGCACAGCTGAAGGGTGTCCGCATCGACATTATGATGGCCATTACGATCTGCTTCACTATGGTTAATCAGTGCCGACTCCAAGTCTGATGGCTGCAGGTTACAGGAGCTGATGTAAGATGTGGCTCTGCAAGCCATCATCACACTGCCCCCCTCCCCCCAAGCTCTTCAACCTCTCAATCAGTGTCGCCTTGAGTCGTCCGATTGTCCAGATACAAGTGGTCCCGTCGTATTCGCCTCGTCACATATATTGCATAGCCAGTGCGCTAACTTCAACACGTTGCAGTGTTACAGGTTGCATTTTCCAAAGATTTGCAACGAATCTGTTTCAGCCAATTAAATTGTTCAAATCCAATATTGTCCAATCACGGAAGTCGCAAATTTCAAATCCAAATTGTATTGTCCATATTGATCTCAGCGGTCTCAAACTTCCGTAGCATACTTCTTAAGCTGTCCAGTATGTATCTGTATAGTCTCAATATTCAACTATGTCGCGTTACGTCCTCATGATATAATCCCGTCCAAATCGATTATCGACTGTGGGAGGATCTGCCCATTACTCAGTTCCGAGAAGGTGTCGGAGCATGGCGCTTCTTGCGATCGATAGCAGATGTTACGGCACGTAGCAGAGCATCGTCTTTAGCTTCATTGGCGTACTGCAGTAGTAGTTGAGGTACATCTTCACTCATGGTCTTCAGAGGTTCCCAGGAGGCTTCGATGGTCTCAAGACCAAGCCACTTCACCTTGACCTCATAGGCCTGCATATCTGGGTTTACTCAGCGTTCCACAATCGCATCTACAGCCAACAGTGTTCCTTGGGAAGCGATATGGCCGAGAAGCTCCTCCGTCACTTTCAAAGAGTCGTCTGCATAGTACTTAAGGTGAGATGGGTGCACGTCCATAGTGCTCTCGTTGACCAAATGTTCCACCGTAAAGTAGTAGTCCGCGGTACCGACCACACGGTACGGGCCAACCCACATCACACGAAGCTTGTTGGCATGTAGTTTCTCGTCAACACGAGAACGAAGTACGTAGTCTTCAACAGAGAAGTTTACTGGTTGCTCGTAATGGGGCCTTGATCGGTACCATTGGGCCTGTCGCTTTCGCTCGGCTTTGACGGGTTTGTGCATGTTCTGGATGTCTTCACGCAATTTGCCGAGTTGTTGTAGCGTATTTGGTCGTGGTTGAGTCAATGTAGCTACCCGTCCCTTCCCTCCTGGAAAAAAAATACCGTGTCCAGGGCATTGGGGCATGGTAGTCCCGTAAACAACTCGATCGGGGCGCGGT
Organism: Phytophthora cactorum; assembly: GCA_016864655.1. Lineage (NCBI taxonomy): Eukaryota > Oomycota > Peronosporomycetes > Peronosporales > Peronosporaceae > Phytophthora > Phytophthora cactorum. The sequence goes on from NHQK01000072.1 coordinate 330,317, forward strand.
TAGCTAGCGACGGTACTGGGGAGTGATTGATGCTTGACTGTACCAAAGGCAGGAGGTGGGGCCAGTCGTGCACACTGATCTTGAATTCTAGTGCCAACGCCTTCAATACTTGCAATATATCCCGATTCACACGTTCCACGGAGCCGTTCTTCCAAGGAGAGTAGGCGAGAATGAACTCTTGGCGACCCTTCAACCGTCGGTTCAATTCGGCAATCACTTTGCTCTAAAAGTGTGATCCCGAGTCGCTAACCCAAACACTAGGTGCACCAAAACGACTGTACCAGTCTAGTATAGTACTCGCTGCAACTTCCGACGTCGGACTATCACATGCCATCAGCTCAACAAAATGCGTCGCTTCATCTTTCAAAACCAGTACCTATCGTGATGTACCAAAGGAGTCACCCAGAGTAAAAAAATCCCAGTGCAAGGTCTCGTTGCGCTCAAATGTGTGATGCGTCTCACTAAAAGGTCGGGGGGTCACCACCCCACCCTTCACGTGTAGGCAGAGTAAGCACTTCGAACAGAAGTCACGTACAATCCTAGTGAGCCCACCAATGTAGAATAACCGGCGAATGTGATTCTCCATCACATGCATGCCGCGGTGTCCATTCCGGCCACAATGTGCAACGATAAGTACTCGCTGCGTGATGTCGTGCGCTCCACTAGGTATCCAGATTTTGTCGTTCACTCTCCACAATTCATCGTTACTAACGGTTGTCCCCTTCGAAATATCGTGCAGTGCTTGTTCACTACCGATCTCGTCGATGGTTGGCCAGATGAACCCATCTTGGTCAAGTGGTCGTAGTGGTGGTGGCCCTGTACTGACCTGCGCACCATCACCACGCTTCCGCTTTGTTCGAGTAAACCGCTTGGTCGAGTGAAGTCGCACTACCGGTTGAGGCTTGCCTCCCCACCTCGAAATCAAATCGGTCCACACGTTGTTGATCCCCTCGATGTGCTCAATTGAGTATGTGTACTCAAGTAGCTTGGTAGACCAACGTAAGAGTTTTCCTCGGACGTGCTTTTTCATTTCCTTGCCTGGTGCAAAGAGATAGACGATATTCCGATCGTCACAGTAGAGTTTGAATCCCTGTGGTCGAAGCAGAAGATATTCCAGACGCTCGCAAGCATGAACGATCGGGAAGGATTCCTTCTCAATCACGCTCCAGTTGAGAGCGAAACCGGTAAAACTACCCCCCCCCCCCCCAATGCAGATCAGCAACTCGTGGTCCTGTTGCTGGATGGGTACTTGCGGCTTCCATTGATCTACTTGCGAAACAACCAGTCCCCAACCAGAGTCGGAAGCGTCGGACATCACTACCCACTGCTTCGACGGGTTTGGGTACGTCAATGTCGCCGAATGTGCCAGCAAGTTCTTCACGGCTTCAAAACTTTCCAGTTCCTCCATCGTCAAGTCGAGTTGTATACCTGCTGCAGCTCTCTTAGTCTTGTTAGTACCAGCCAAGGCGACGTCGAGCCGCTCCTGCAATGGCCGTGCAACACGAGAATAGTCTACCAGACCAGCACGCATCCAATTAATGGCACAAAGAAATTGCTGTAGTTCCGCCGCGGTGGTTGGCGGAGGCATCTCCCGTAAAGCTTGGATGCGACTCGGATCGTGGCCGATCCTGTCCTTGTTAATGATCCGGCCACACCACTTGACCTCAGTCAAAAACAAGGAACACTTCTTCGGGTTCAAGATAAATCCGAATTCATCCAACTTCTGAAGCACTGCCTCAATAACATTCACCAATTCTTCAGCGGTTTCGGCAAACACCAACAGATCATCGATCCACACGATGACAGACTTGTTCACCAAGTCACCTAAGACCATCTCAACAGTTGATTGAAAGTGCAGTGCAGCATCGGTACTTCCTTGTGGAACTCTGGTTGGTGTGAACACGCCTTGGTCGGTCATGTAGGAGAGGACTTCGCGGCAGCTCTCATGCAGCGGGAATTGCCAGAAGCCTTTTAGAAAATCAAACATGGCATATTACATCATCCCTTGGCAGCGCTCCAAAGCAACCTCAATGCTCGGCATTACTCCGGCAATAGGCTCGGTAAGAACGTTTGTTGGTCGATAGTCCACTGCCTGACGGTACTCGTTGGAGCTGGGATTTTTAGCAGGATGAGCGGGGCAACACCAGCGACTCTCACGGTTCTCGTAGACCCACCCCAGTTCGACCAGTTTCTTGTTGAACGCGTCGAGGAATTCTGATTTCTCTGGACTATTTGCCGCACCTTACATCGGTAAGGAGATGCACCAGCCTTCAGTCGGATTTTTAGAGGAGGAACACGAGCTGGTGGATCGTTACCAACTTCCAGTCTCCACCCTCCAAATCGGTGCAGAATAGTGTGGAGTCTAGTCGTGATATACTCATCCACCACGCCACGGTCAACGGCGTCACGCACCAGAGTGTCCACAACATTCATCACCACATCTGCCGGTGTCAATTTACACGCCGGCATGCCTTCCAGTTCATCAAAGGTCTCGTCATCATCCCCACGAGACGCTAGGTACTCCAGCTGACGATCTACGTCGATTCCTAACTCCGACAGTAAAGTTTTTCCCACCAAAAATTCATCTTCATCCGACTCTACAATGAGACAACGTTTTACGTCCTGACATCTCACTGGGCCAGCTGCCGTGTTTAGCGTGAGGTTCACGTCGACAGCGTGAGTCGACGTTAAAATCGTACCTCCGACTGCGCGTGACTCAATCGGCTCACACAATTTCACCAACTGAATAGTCTCATCTAGCTGACAAAGCTGATCAGCGTGACATCGTGACACGATGTTGTAATCGGAGCCACTATCTGCACAATAAGGTAGTTCGAATACTCCGTTAAGTACCACCGTTGGTCGTGGCTGGTTTAACACGCTTCGCACGTGCCCGCTTATTGATATTGCCACTACCAGTCTTTTTCTTGTTTCTTCTGTCCGCAAGAATTGCTTCTTTACCTGCCTCGTCAAGATCGGGGCATTCACTCAGCCAATGGTCTCTAGCGCAGTGGAAACAGCCCGATCGGGGCTTACTTTTGCCAGTTGGGGCTGACATCGCTTTCGGTGCAAGCACAGTGCGTGGTTGTTCGTCATAACTGCGAGGTTTCTTGCCCAAATTTGAGCGCTCATCGTTCTGACGTGACCCACGGTTACTGCCATTCTTGAATTTGCCGTCACTCTGTGCCCAGTGTGGCTGCTGCTTACGTGCCGCTAGCAATTGTTCCACCTTCACTTGCTCAAGCGCCTTCTTTTTCACGAGCGCGTAGAGAGCGTTTTCATCCGATTTGCTCGTCGAGTCCACAAGACGGATGTGGGTATCGACAGTGTCGCGCAAAGCTGCTGGTGCCAGGTGCTTCTTCAGCACTCTGCACTTTTCTTTGACTCCAGTAGCGGTAGAGAAGGTGCTAGCCAACCCGTGCTGCAAGATGATCTCATCGCACTTCATGAAGTAATTCAAGACTCGAGCCTTGACATCACGTTGCTGCAAGTCCATCTTTATCCCAGCGTCGAAAATCGCGTCGACGTCAAGAATCACGTCATTCATGACGTTACCAATTATTTTGTCCAACTCAGACACAATTCTGTCCTCCATGACCTCCTCGACAGTAGTTCCCCATTCGAACTTGCAGAGAGTCTTCAGAAGTTGGCGGTTGAACGAATTCTTAACACTCCGAAGAGCCTTCGACTTGTCTTCAACCGTGGTGGCACAACGAGCTTCTATAGCGTCTTCATACTCTAACCGTTCCCGTTTCCACTTGACAAGGGCGAGGTGCGAGACGTCGTCCACGTACGGCGGCACAATCGACGAGGAAGACACCGGAATAGCCGTCGTCGAGTTCGTCGCAGTAGCCACACTCACCTTCGTCTCAGCACCCACGGTAGCCGAGGTAGTGGTCGTCTCAGTCCTCTCTGTCGGCCTGGTACCTTGGTCGACTTGAGAATGGCGGCCGCTGCGAGTTCGCATTGTTCACACTTGAACTAAAGTTAACTTTGTGACGTGTCAACAACAAAGGTTGGGAGCTGGAACTCCCGCGAAGATCAACGTGTATTGTTGATCAGGTTGCAAAATGCAAAGTGAGCTATCTACTCTAGGTTGCGGGCGCTACCGCCTGCCGTCATGGCAGGCCAGGGGGAGCCGTCCGTGGAGCCTGCTCTAGTTGCACTCGAGTGCAAGTACCAGGAGCAGCTGTGTCCTTGTATGTCCGCACGCATCTTCTACTAGCACAGCTGAAGGGTGTCCGCATCGACATTATGATGGCCATTACGATCTGCTTCACTATGGTTAATCAGTGCCGACTCCAAGTCTGATGGCTGCAGGTTACAGGAGCTGATGTAAGATGTGGCTCTGCAAGCCATCATCATAGAAGTGCATGGGTAGAATGAGGGGCGGCGATGCGTGTGGACTTCCAAGAAAAATGTCAACTGGTTTCAAGTTGGAAGAGTACAATGTACTCTACATTACCTGTAATTGTCCATTGCTTTAAAGAATCGTAATGGACCGACCACAGCGAATCGAGATAAGTTGCCACGATGAGCCCTAGACAGCCCCCCCCCCCCCCCCCCCACACACACACACACACAAACAAACACTTCCTCAGATCAAGGAGCTTTCCGACGGGATGACGAAATCGTCAGGAATGCCGTCACCCAAGAGGTCTGAAAAAATATATTAGCCAGCATTTTTAACCCCATTTGTAAATAGCAATATGGATTGCAATAACGGTGCTTCATCCAATTATGATTTGGATTGAATAGCTTCATGCAATCCAGTATTGCAATATCGCATTGCATGCCATATAAATTTCAAAGCAACTACTCAACGTTCATCCATTTTGAGGCCAATCGCAAATTAAACAATAATTGTTTTAAGATATTATTTTTTAGAATGACAAGACAATTGAAAGCTCGAAGCACCAATGCTTTCATTGACGCGCGTTATACTAGAGCTACATCCTAGCCTTGCTTTCCCTAGTCTTGTCTATCATTGACCGACACATCTATCATTTCTGCATGAGGAACAGGCAACTGTCCATAGCACCACGGAACGCATCACCCACCGCGGCGTGTAGCTCTTCGGGTGCCAGGTCATCACTGCTAGGGGTGGCGTCACGCCACTTGGAGCGCGTCCGCAGACCTTTGAGATATCGCAACAAACTCAAATCGCCCTGAGGAAGCGCCAGCAGTAGTGTGCCCTTAGGCAACACCTCATCACGAAGTTGTTGCAGGAACGCATCCACTTGTTCGCAGTACGCCTGCTGCTCAGCCATCCAGAGCTCGTGCTTGCCTACGAAGTCATTACACAGCGCTGTACTTGCACTAGGAGGCTCGATCTCCACCCAGCAAAGGTCCGGCTGCTGCATTGCTTCACTTGACTGGTCAACCATTGCAGCATGAAGACTCGTCTTCAGCGTCTCCCATGACAAACAGCTTTCCACCTTCAAGAGAGCGTTCGCCGAAGCTGCAACTGAGGTAGTTGAAGAGCTGGCTTCGGCTTTAGCCTTCACTGCTTGAGCATGGCGGAACGGGCTCTGTGATTGAGCCTTTAGGTCACCACTAGCGTGTAGATCCCACGGCTTTCGCTCCGCTACTGAAGTTTTGGACGCATTACCTTCTGTGGTCTCTCCGTTGTTCTGTAGACGAAGCATCGTCATCTTCTTCTCTAAAGCAAAGGCTTTATCGACAATGGAATCGAAAGCTCCACCCGAGGAGACCGACTCAGGGATGCCGAACCAAGGACCTTCACGAACCTTCAGCAACAGCAGCTCCAATGATGCAATAGCGTCCTCAGCCGAGTCGTGGCCAGCCTGGGTCTGGATCTGGATGTCCTTCTTTAGATACGTCTTGGTCAGATACTTGAGCGATGTGCGGAATGGAAAACCGCGTTGATGAGGGTACAGGATGGCCGTGTCTCCGATCGTAGGATGCACCAAGCGAAGAGCACGCAAGTCACTCGTCAAAGAGTGACCCACAAGGATTGTGTCCTTAAAGAGGAACCGAGTCGTCAGATCCCGCTGCACGTCAGCCAGAATGTACTTCGTATCGCGCAGAGTCTCCTCCGAGATGCCGCTGAACTCCGTGTGGTAGTTAATGATAGTGCTTTGCGGCTTCACCAGCTGATCATACACGACGTCACCTTTGATGTCTACGACCGTCACGCGCGTAAGTTCCATGCCGATATCCGTCTCGCACATCTCACAATCCAGAGCATAGATGAACTCGCCACTTGAAGACACGCTCGCTAATGTTTCATCCGTTTCCATGGCTGCCCCTTCTTCATCGTCATCTGACGTAGAGGCAGACTCTTCAACTGAAATTGTAGGTCGCGGCTGCGTTGCCACATAACTGTCGCGAGTGTTCCCCTCCGTGGCTTCTAGTAGTTTGCGCTGTTCTTCTTCTACGTCCGTCGGAAATCCATGCTGCTTCAAGTCTTCAAGCGAAAGCAAATAATACTCGAATGCTTCTCGTTTCCAAGGCACTTCCTCTTTTCCATCCTTGCCCGAGGATTCGGTTTCCTGCAGCTCTTTTGACCAGCCATTCTTCGCCTGTTCCTTTTGCAGAATAAGCGACCCATCGGCAGAGCGGGGCACGTCCACAGCAATCGCTTTTGCGAGCGATAGCCAAATAGAGCGCGGCTTGCCGTCGCCTCGACGCTTCTTGGCCAAATGCTCCGGGACCTTGTGCGCGTAGGTCTCGTCCGTCACGGGATCCGTCCTGAACTCGTGCATGCTTCCATCTTGACTGACTAGTACATCCAATATGTACGCATCGTCCTCTTCCTCCTCCATCACAGCGTCCTGGTCTGTCGGGGTCTCATCCACTGCAGAAGCTGCTTTGGTCGTGCGCTGTCTCCACTTGAGATGCAGCAAGTCGCCGTCCAGCTCCCATGTTCCTCCAAGAGGTTGACTCTTGCGTGTAAACGTTCCTGCTGGGGTAAACACCAATTCATCCATAAATCCCGCCGAGTGCTTCATTAAGAACGTCAGTTCATGGGCGTAGAACAGCTCATCCGTCGACAGTTCGTGGGTATCCACAGTCGATCTTGGGAACTTGTACATCAACTCTGACAGTGGTGCTTCTGATCTTCTAATCTGATTCTGTTTCTGTTTCGTCAGCATCACTGGAACACTGGAACATCCATCAAAGAAGCTCAACTTTGCTCGGTATTTCTGCAACACCGACGGATGCAACTTCTCCAATAGTACGATGCAGACTTTGGTTGGCACCTGAGCTCCAGGCGTGAGATACGGCAGCAAATAGGGGCTCATCATGCCCTCCTTCTTCCTGCTGCCGCCACGCAGCACGTTAAGTACGAGCTTCTGCACGTCCTCGACGTCCAGGCGTTTTCTGCTGCGAGCTGCGCCCATCCACGTGGCAAAGTCTAGCAGCACGTTGCTACGCGGCTGTTGTCTCGGGTATTTGATGACCAAGTCCTCGGCGTATACGCGGTCGTCCTGGTGTTCGTGGGGTGCGGTGTCGCGTCTGCGGTCACTGTAGCCATTGCCACCGTTGCTGTTGTAGCGCGTCGGTTGGCGGTGGGATAGCGGCGCACGTGTATCATATACAGTGGTGTCTTGTAGCGAGGAGTGTAGACGCTTGCGCGGGTTCGTACTACTGGGCGTGGGGAGCAGCGCGATTGGAGGCTGTACGGGGGCGTGAGAAGCGCTTGGCACGACGTCAGAGGCAGAAGCCTGTGCGGGGGGAGAGGGCTGCTCCACCTCCTCGCCCTCCTCCAGGATCTCGCCGTCTTCGTAGTCGGCTTCCGATGCCATTTCGACGTCTGGTTGGCAGATAATGAAAGTGGCAGAATTATCCCGCTCTGAAATCAGGTACTTCAAATCGCAACGATTCTGAAACGCCCTAATTGGGTGTTTTAGAATCAACTTTAATCTTCCTTGGTACACGGCCCACATAGGATTTACCGTACTCACAAAAAAAATGATTTGGCCCAAGCTTTCTTGCCATTTAGATGCGCACCAAAGTCGCAAATATGTTTTCGTCGTGTTGAGATGTAGCAAGAAATTTTCAAAATCCTCGATAGCTCTTAGTAGCTTATTTAGTACTACGTAGTATTCGCTAGCTGATACTCAATATTTCCAGCTGTGTGGCACGTTGTAGACCTTATTTTTCTTTCAGGAGGCCGACGTGATCCTGAAAAAACTGACTGTGGAGTTGTATTTGGTTCTGCCCGAGCCGATTGAGCGTGTACTCGTTTTCCAACAAGGTTACAGCTGGATTGACATATTTCATGCAGATCAGTGCTCTGCAAGGGGAAGTTACTACAGTGGAAGGTTTTACACTTGAATTTCCAGACAACTCCACCGGAGAGGGGAGGTGTGTATGTGTGTGTGGGGGGGGGGGGAGGGTACAAGAGATTTTCGGGGTAGAAGAAGAGAATCAATGGTGCAACTGACCGGAGCGCGATCTGGAGAGCTTGCGCACAAGCTCAAGAGTCTGTATGAAATACGGAAAGCAACTGGTGACCCAAACATTCCGGCTCACGTACGTCTTGCCAAGGACATCAAGAAGATGATCGATGAGGCAAGTTCGGTTTTTTTTCAGTGATGGAGAAATGGGTGACCCCTCTCAAAACCTGTGTACTGCCAACCTCCGTTTTTGACTGACACGGTGAAACGTATCCTAAAGTGCATCAAATAAAGATGAAAGTTTCTCCACACCAATGCAATGGTGATAGCGTTTTTGCTAGACCCAACACAGGACCCAGTCGATTTCGGGGATAATGACCAACTAAAGCTAAATCACGTCCGTGAAATCACCGCACGACTCCAGTATAGTGAAGAGGAACAGGAAGCTGTTTTCCGCAAGGCAAGCATATTTGAGAACGCAAAGTGGGTCAGAAACGGAACGGGAGAAATTTCTCGAAAGTCGCGACCTGGCACCTCTAAACTGGTTTGGAATCCGTCGTTTGAATATCCCGCCTTGTTTGAGATTGCACGCATAGTTTTTACAATTCCGACATAAGCGGCGGGTTGCCGAAAAATAGTTGGAGCATGTACGAGTACATTCACTCGAAATCGCAAAATCGGCTTCTGTCATAGACTGTGCAAAACTTCTGTTTGTCTACTCCAACCGAAAGGCAAGAAACGCCATTCGTGATGTTATGTATGACCAATCGACGCTAGGCGGTTGTAGCGGGAACTAGGGCAGTGGTGATGAAGACAATAACTTTGACAGTTGTGATGATGAGCATGTGAATGAAACTGATTCCAGCGATTGCGATGACGTACACCAGTACACACCTGGCAACGGCTTCGAATACGAGGTGATCCTTAATTCTGAGTACACTTCGGTGACTTCTGAGTAATCTGTAATTGGTCATGACTCCAGAGTAAAGTCATTAATTCCGAGTACAATAGGCCTTTTCATCAAAGCTTTTATGCATACCGGTTACCACTAACTTTCGAATATACCGTAGTTAAATAATAGGGACCCCAATGCTGTATTGCAACTCATCGATCTTCGACCCCTACTGTATGCAGTAAAGTGTGTGAAAGTACACACGCTCCAGCTGAGCATTAAACAGCAACCAAACAGTTGACATCAACAAAAGTTTCCCTACACAGTCGCAGGTGCCTTTAAGCGACGTGAAAGCATGCAGCTTCCATTGGACGCATCACTACAGCTTATTATTTACTACAGCGTATAATGATGTATTGATCGTATCAAAGAACATGCCACCAAGTGCGTTTACCGTGCTTTCATGACGTCATGAAGCGTGATTTATAATAGCACTCCAACAGCTCGAGATTGAGAGCCGCTTTATTAGCGATATCAATACTGAGTGCGTAGCTGGGTATGGCTGCATGTAAAAACAACAACAACACTCCCAAATATTAGACGATTGCCTGCATCAAGAATGCAGAAGGCAGCGTTACTCTGGATTCAGTATTTCCTTGTGCATACAACATGCGGACTCAAATCCCACCATTGCACTCTAAAGTCCAAGTCAAAACTATGTTACTCGGAAGTCATCGAGATTTACTCGAAATTGAGGCCAATCCTCGAATACGAAGAATTTGATTAAGCTCGTTTTGCAAACTCTCATTTCAGCGATAGCTTTTTAAATTTAACTCAGTTTTGCTTGTACTTGATGCAAGATCATGTGTTGTGGCACATCCGCCTTATTTGCTGTGCTGTCATCGCGTCTACTTGGAGCTATTGCAATGTGAAATCCGGAATACGTCAAGGATGCCCGTTGGCGCCATTAATATGTAACTTATCGGTGGGCGCTCTTGGGCAAACGATCAGCCGAAACCAGAATCTTAAAGGAATAATTGTGCCGGGAAGATAAGAAGAGCGACACAATTTGTCGGGGTTCGTGGATGATAGTGCGGTGTATATGGCCGAGCTACAGAATTTATCAACATGAAACTCTATCCTAAAACAATTATGGGACTTATCAGGCTTGTGCGTTCAGCCAATTAAACGTATTCTCGTGGGATTCAACACAGCTGGAACATCTCAAAGATGGAGTGGATATCCAGTGTTGGATCCTCACCAAACTACTCGGCAACTAGGTTATTGGGTGGGTAATACGTCCTCGAATAAGTGTGAAATAAGGATTGAGCACATACAGCGCAGATTACGAATAGCGGCTACAATTAGCAACTCGGTGATCCAACGAGTAAAGTTGTTTAACGTCGTAGCCCTACCAGCAATCCTGTATACGGGTAAACAATTCGTACCCCCCCCCCCCCCCCGAAATCAATTCTCAGGCAGCTGAACAACTTATAGAAACAGTTTGTGTGGAATGGAAAGAGTGGAATCGAAGCATGTTCACACAAGATCAGCCCAGCACTCGTATTTGGGCCTGTAAAGGCAGGAGGAATTGGACTTCAAAATATTGAGATAGTACCCAGCGCCACAATAAGTAACTTTGCGGAGAGATGGCTTCGAGGACCAGACGACATCTACAAAACTGCATGGCACGCATTTTGTCACCCCTCTCGTAAGATGGATGGGTTATGCTGCCGTTTTCGCCCTGTATCCAGAGAGATAATTCGACAAGCATTACGAGAACGCCATGGTCTTCATCTGATTTCGACTCAAGGGCTAGGAGAATGAAGCTGTGGGAAGCACACTCTTCGAGCTTCCACCAACTTTTTCCAAGCGCACAACGATATTCTACCAAGCAAACCAGCATTAACACAAGCTATTGGAGGAAAGAGGAAGTTCTAGGGTTTTGCACAACTCAAAATTCATGGCACTCAGAACTTCCACGCGAAACTAATTTCTTATTAGCCGCATCATGGGACGGCAATGCATGCATAGTGGACGCTAATGGGAAACCGCTGAGATGGCAAGACTTTTCGATGATCCGCATATGTAGCATTCAAGGGATATGTGTATCAGAAGGGAAGAGCCTACAAGTAATAGGGGGCTACAGCATCAGCCTACGACAACCACTAACACCACCTGAAGGCAGCTCGCACTACGTAGCACGGGTCAAAACATGGTGTAAAAGCATTCTCACCAGTCTACCGTGGAATATCTGGAAAATGGAGTCTCCACAAATTGAGCCAATAGCACTTCCTAACTTGCAACAATAGATAAAATGGACAGCTCAGCACATGGGACACGGGACACTCATTGTGGCGAATATCACTACATCCACTGAGGAGTCTCAAGTTTTTTATCTGATTAAGGACGCAGATTGGTGGAAATGGAACATCTCATGGGTGAAGGAAAGTTGTGCGGTCACAGACGACTACAAAGACCTCAAGGCATGGGAACGAGTGGTGGGTTTCACTTTTGTCGCTAATCACGCCAATAGCATTTAACCTTGGAAGCTTTAAACGGCGACTACGGCAAACCATTTGGCAGTCTCTGCACGGCGACAGAGATCGCGCAAAGCAAAATTGAATCAAGATCTTCAGAAACTCCAAGCAATTCTAGATCGCATCTCGGATAAAATCTCCGCTTCAACATGGGACAAGCTGCTCTACAACAAAACATCAACCAATCTGGAATAACGACGGTCTGTTTACCGATTACCAGAATTGGACGATATATAGAAGTGCATTGGGGATCTTGAACCTATATCACGAGGAGTGGCCTCAAGATCGATCATGTCCGGATGCGAGCTGCACCTGTACGAAGGAAACAATTGACCACATTGTATGGAGCTGCTATAAAGCAAAAGCAGCATGGAGAACATGGGCTAACCAACGGTTTGGAACCCATATCACGGAAGAAAGACTACGGACTCTGCAACAGTCTTGCCCATCGCCTCAAGCCCCACCCATATCATTTTCATTCCTGGCCAAAGCACGTCAATGCATTGGACGATGGACTCCCCACCACACTGAAGCGATGACAATAATCTGGCGCATTTGGTCAACCACGACTCCTGCGATGCTATGGAGGCTCCGGAAATAAAGCTGTTTTCCAAAAGGAAAATCACACAGTGTAAGCCACTGAAGTAGCAGCGAGAGCGGCGGCTTCACCATGGACAATACAACACTACTCCGCAACCAGAATAAGCACCAACGAGGAACAGAGGCTAACCTTGATGGGGTCCCACTTAATTGTGAGTATGAGGGTCTGTTCCACTAAAACAAACTCCAGTGGAATCGATTTTCCGCTGAGTCAAGGCCATCCACTGTTTTGAAGAATCCGCTGGAAGCGTATGCGGAGCATACAGATGCCAATTGGCTATCCTCTATATTAGACCATGAGAACTTTATATTATGCGTAATAAAGATTGAAAGTTTTTTTAAAAAGAAGGTATACTCAGCGCCACCACAGCGAGTGGGTGGATAGTATGACTGGGGTCATAAGCGTACTTCGAGCATACCTGAGTCTCGTGGAAGTTGCCATGATGCTCCGGCTGTCGCTGACCCAGGAGCGGCAACATGGACAAACACCTTGGTTGTATAGGTGGTGGCAGGGCGAACTTGCTTGTTTCGCCCTGTTGTAGACGTTGCGTACGTCGACGAAGTCGAGTGCTGCGAGCACGACAGGTCTAAACGCCGCTGAGCAGCTCGTCGTGTACTCGACGCACTGTCATTAGGGTATGCACTGATACCGCTGCAAGCACCACTACTGTTTAAATAGATCAATGATAGAGGCACCAAACACGTCGCACTTAAACGGAAATAGAATGCACCAAATAAGTGTACCTTAAGGCACTTTGAGCCTCAAAGTGCCTTGTGGCACCAAACAGGTGAACCAAACGGTTCTATTACCGGATATATTTTGAAGGAGGTAATGTAATGTAATATATTACGTGTTCGCGTAGCCTCATTACGCCTGCACTGGGCTCAGCTTTGCTAGTCGGCCGCATTAAGTAGTGTCCGCATACGTCGTATCTCTCTTCACCGGTAGTGCGGCGGCAATTGCCCTCTCTAGTGCTTTTCATTTATGTCTTGCTTGTGCGAGCAGTCGGAGTTGTTCCAGATCGGCGCCAGTGCGGAGTCGAAAGTCATATCCACTGGAGACGAGATCGTCATCGAGAACGGTAGGCAGTGTGGTGCGTGGTCGTCCACGCAAGATTCCTTGGGTCGACGATGTGAAGTAGGTTTTCACCTGGGCGTACCCAGGTATATCGGGTCTACAGAGTACGTGGCCAAACAAGCGCCAGCGAGCCACTGTTTCGCGGTGGCGCAGCGGAAGGAAGTATGAAGTAAAATGGCAAAAACTAAATACGAGAGTGTCGAGTGTTTTTCGACTGTTGTGTCATTTTCAAACAATATTCGGACCTGACCTGACAAGCCCGCGGAGACGATGGAGACGACAGAGACGTGGATAACCTACAGCGGAGACAGCGAAGTCCACAAAGTTTGTGGAGATGATGGAGATGAGATGCCCGCGAAGACGACGGATCCTTGGAGCTCCAGTTGGAGATGAGGGAGGCAACTGAGACAAATGAGATGGTGGGTGCCTCATGACGCACGATGCACAGGGAGTAGCCCAGCAGGAAGCTGGTAGTGACAATACCCACATTACTTCGTCCGGCGCCACGAGATTCATGGTCACGATCGTCATCCACAGCACGCATACTCGCACCGCGACACTTTCTTACACGTGAGCACGAGCCACTCGATAACGAGATCGATGGTGATGAAAATCAATGTGGTGGAAAGAAGAAGCGAGGAACATAGCTCATGACGGACACGGGTACCAGCACGGTGGGAAACTCCGAAATGATCACGCACACGCTGGCGATGCGAGAGTTGGTCGTGGAACGGTAGATAAAGATGGTCTACAAGAGGATGTAGGAGCCCGTGTATCCTCCCAACCGGTCGCTCACGACGTTGGACCAGTTGACAGCCTTGAGTTCGGGGTTAAAGACGAGGCTGATGCCCATGTCAAGTTCGATAGCGGCAATATCCAGGTCGTACGAGAATTCCACGATGAAGATGCCGAACCACGTTCCAAGTTGCTTGGGGAGCTGGTTCCAGTGCACCTCGTTGAAGTCAACGAGATCGATCAGTGGCGGGGTCCTTGACAGAGTCGATCCAGCCTCCGTTGCCGGCGGTGTCCACTGAAAAGTCGCCCACCAGCATATTCAGCCGGAAGGCGCCACCAAGAACACCCAGGACGTAGCGTGTGCCTTGCAGAAAACGCCGATTATGGACTCCATGTTGCTCATTATGAGATCCGTGCACAATGCGAGACCAGCGAAGAACAGAAAATATTAAAGATGGTCAGATAGCAAGCGGTCATGAGCATTGGCGTGTACGGCGCGAGAGCAGCCTACTTAAGCCTACCCATGACCACCCATGGTGATGATGGAAGTGTTACCTTTGGTCTCCAGCGACACGTGGTTGCCCCATCTAGTCACAGAATGAAGTAGCCAAGGTACTTGTACTGAGAAAGATTAATCTGCACCAGTTTGATGGAGAACACCAGCGTGAACAACATAACACGCAGAGATCCCGAGTATTGTATTTCTGACTGATAAGATTCACACGCACACATAAGTTATCTAGTGGTGAGGGGCCAATAGCCAACGTAAATTATTGCAATACTTAGCAGTATAACAGCAATAACTTCTATATAATCAATCTAGCAGCACTCGTTGACGACGTTCGCGTCCCACAGCGCGTCGTTCATGCGAAGGAACAAAATCATCTCCAGTGTAGCTGGTTGAAGACGCTGCCGTTGAAGGCCGAGGGTAGCCTTGGCCACACTGAAAAAGCGCTCCATCATGTTTGAAGTGGGGGGGGGGGGAGACCGACTACAGCAACATGTAGGTAGCCGTTGGGGTCGAAGTCTTGAGCTTCTTTTTGCCCTTTCGACGAACGATCCCATCGTCTCGTGGTCAGCGGCGAGTGGCTGTTCGACGGCCTCCAGAACAGCAAATCGGCTAAGTGCTGTTTTCTCTGACCGTGTAAGCTCTGCCGTTTCACCGCGCTGTACCTTAACGCACCCAGCCTCAAAGTGAGGGTTGTGCACAATTGCAGCACGAGGACCTGCACATAGCACAATTAGTATGAATTTGAGCTCCCTCTTAGTATAAAATCTTACGAGCTTACCGAGGTGCGTAGCGAATTATGGCCACAGCTCTATGAGAGCATCGAAGTAGGACCGGACATTGGCGATTGACACCAACTTCGACTGTAGCTCCTTGCTCACCGACTCGATCTTCTTTAAATCTCCAAGGAGCTTGCGCAACGTGCGGTTTGCTGCAGGGGACGGAAGATACTCCGCCAAATCGTCGTCATCCTGAATGAACTCAAGGAGCTTCACATAGCGGTTGATCATGCAAAATGTGGAGCTCCAGCGCGTCGCTTGGTTCAATACCGGTCGCAATTCGTCTTGAACCTAAACCAAATATATTAAAATTTTGCCATTTTTCTGATAAAGCAAATTGATTGGATAAAATGACGTACCGCAGCTTCGCTGATTGGTTTAAACTCTTCAACTTGATCATCAAGTCCCTGACTTGGGCCAGTTCATCTTTGAAGTTTTCAAGCAGGCTTTGGGAACCAAAATAAGACGATGGCTAGCGCAGCCTACGAGGGGCACGCCCATCAAGGTAGCAAGGCGTCTATTCGTGGCACAATTGTCACCAACCAGGTAGAGGCAGTTTTCGAGAGTTTTACCGTAGTCTTGGGACAGCATATCCCGAACGAAGTCGACATGGCCTTTGATGGAAGGTATGGATCTTGGACACCGAAGCTTGGACGAAGCGGAGGGAGGCAGCACTCTGGGGGAGACCGGAGTGGAGGCAGGAAACCACTTGAGGGGTAGAGGGAAGATTCGAAAGTGATTGATTGAGGTCTTTAGCTCGAAAGCCTTCTTGCTATCTCTAGACCTACTGGATACACCCTACTTGATTCTTTACTGGATACTGAGTTACTTCAGCCAATCAGAGAGCGCCACGTCGATGCCCATCTTGTACCTACAATCTTGTACCCACAGGTGGCGTAATCGACAGTGGCGTAATCCGCGGTGGCGTAATCGGCGTGGGTTCGGATTGGACCGGTTCGGGCTAACCGGTTCACGGTCAATAACCGATACCAAACCGGTAACTCTCAATACGCCCCCTCAATGCGAAGTCCCATGAATGCCGAGAGCCACCGTGAGGTCCGTGTGGCGTGGTCCCGCGAGCGCCTTCGTCATGATGTCCGCCAGCATCATGGAAGTCTCGCAATACTGGAGCTTCACTTCACCGCGCTTCACTTCGTCGCAGATGTGGTGGTACTTGATGTCGATGTGCTTGGCGCGGCCGTGGTTCACCGGGTTCTTCGTCATCTTGATGCACGACTGGTTGTCTTCGCGGATCATGAGCTCGGGTCCCGTCTCGTTGGCAGCTGCCAGGATCTCGCACAGCAGGCGATGAATCCACTTGCCCTCTTGGATCGCCAGACTGAGCGCAATATACTCCGCTTCGCTCGTAGACAGCGACACGCTTGACTGCTTCTTGCTGCCCCAGCTCACAGGCGCACTCATCAGCATGAACGTGTAGCCTGAAGTCGACTTGCGGTCGGCGAGGTCGCCAGCCCAGTCTGCGTCCGAGTATCCACGAAAGTCGATCTTGTTGCCCGGCTTGAAGCAGATCCCGTGCGTCTTGGTGCCTTGCAGGTAGCGAAAGATACGCTTGACTGCCACCCAGTGTTCCTCTTGAGGATTCTCCATGAAACGCGACACATAGCCCACAGCGTACGCGATGTCCGGGCGCGTGGCAGTCATCAAGTGCATCAGAGCACCAACAGCTTCGCGAAACGGAGCGTTCACCTTGGTCACTGCGTCACTTGAAATCAGTCGAGTGCTTATGTCGACGGGACTCACCACGGCCTTGCACTCGTCCATACCAAAACGCTTGAGAATGTCATCCACATAGCGCCGCTGGCACATCGTCACACTGCCGTCTGGGCCGTCCACCAACTCGATCCCAAGAACGAACGCGCACTTGCCGCTGTCGGTCATCTCGAAGCGAGTCTTGAGGTCCGTCTTCGTGCGTGCGATCAGTTCGGGTGAACTTCCGGTAATCAGCACGTCATCCACGTAGACCAGCACGAGCACGCAGTGACCGTCAACGATCTTGACGTAGAGGCACGGGTCGAACGCCGATACTTGGAAGCCGATAGAGCACACGAACTCGTCGAAGGTCTCGTTCCACACGCGCGAAGCTTGCTTGAGACCGTAGATCGCCTTCACCAATTCCAGGCAGTCGAAGTTGTCATCCAGTTCGACGCCTTCAGGAACTATGCAGAACACCTGCTCCTTCATTATCCCGTACAGGAACGCTGTCACCACGTCGAGTTGGTCGAGAGGCCAGCCGAAGTACTTGGCAATAGCGATGACCATGCGCAGTGTCACGTACTTGACCACGGGCGAAAACTTCTCCGTGTAGTCGATGCCGTACTTCTGCTTGAACCCTTTGGCCACGAGGCGCGCCTTGTACTTTTCGATCGATCCGTCCGCTTTGCGCTTGATCTTGAACACCCACTTGGTACCGATGGCGCGCTGTCCGTTGGGCAATTTTGCAGCACGAAACACACCACGAAGTCGCATCGACTTGAGCTCAGCGTGAATTGCCTTGCGCCAGTGCACTTGGTCCGGGCCGTTCACCGCTTCTTGGAATGTCGTCGGGTCCGATAGATCGCCTGCTTCGACGGCATTGGCACTTGCACGCCAAAACACAGGGGGAGTCGACTCTTCATCTTGGTCACCAGACTTTTCTTCTTCGTCGGTGTCCACTCGGTGCGAAGAGGAAGAGGAATCTGGCGCACTTGCTTCTTCCAGTCCAGGCCGATGGCGCACAGTGTGCAGTCTTCTGGTAGCTTCACCTTCGTCACTTGGGCGACTCTTGCGCTTCCCCGTCTGCTTGTACTCCGTCTGGCGAGGTCCGTCATCGTCGATATCGAGCGAGTCAACGTCCAGGTCATCGACATCTTCATCGGAAATCCGCGGTGAAAGTCCAAAGGTCGATTCATCGAAGTTGACATCGCGACTGATAACCACCTGCCCCGCCTCGATGTCATAAAGTCGATATGCCTTGGACACTTCTTCGTAGCCCAGGAATATTCCGGCGCGAGCCTTGGGGTCCCACTTGAGCCGCTTCTCCTTCGGAGTCAAAATGTACGTCCGACAGCCGAACACATGCATGTGCTTCACACTCGGCTTGGACTTGTACACGATCTCGAACGGAGTCTTGTGCTCGATCTTGGGTGACGGCAGGCGGTTCTTCACATAGATGGCCGTCATGGCCGCCTCAGCCCAGAAACACTTGTCCAGCTTGGCGTGATGCAGCATTCTGCGGCCGATCGTGACGATAGTCCGGATGGCTCGCTCTGCCGTGCCGTTGGTCTGGTGCGCGTACGGAACCGTGGTTTGCTGCTCGATGCCTTCGTCTTCGTAGAACGCCTTGAGCGAGTTAGTCGCAAACTCACGAGCTCCGTCGTGCCGCACAAACTTGACCTTCTTGCCGAACTGCGTCTGCACCTTCATGATGTACGTCTTGATGCAGTCTTCGCTCTCCGACTTGGCACGCAGACAGAAACCCTTCATGCATCCGCTGGCTTCGTCCACGATCAGCAGCAGGTACTAGCTGCCGCCAAGCGAGTTTTCCTCCATGGGTCCGCAGATGTCGAAGTGGAGCAACTCGAACGTGTCGTAGTGACGCTTGTCACGGTTGCTGGGGAACGGTTTTTGGACCATCTTGCCTTGTTGACAACCGCGACACACGCTTGTTCCACTCGACTTGGAGGGTGCTTTCGCGTCCTTGATCATCTTGGTGTCGACCATCTTGCGAAGCACCTCGACTGGAGCGTGACCCATACGCGCATGCAAGTCGACCGTTCTTCCACTTGTCGCTGCATTCGCCGATCGCTGAGGCGTGCGAAGCCAGTAGAGGCCATCCACGAGATCCGCCGTCGCCACCACTAGCTTCGAGTCCTTGCGCGAAACGTGCATTTCGGTGCCGTCAAACACCACTTGGAACTTGCCACTCTTGTTGATCTGCGGCACCGAGAGCAGATTCTTGCTCATGTTCGGCACGTACAGCGCGTTCTTGATCTCGATCTCACGCTCGTCGCCGTTGGGCAGAACCACTCGTTCCACGATGGTCCCCACACCCTTGATTGCCGCCTTGTTGCCGTCGGCCACCGAAAGTTCGCCTTCATTTCGCTCGATCAAATTGGCGAACTTGACCTTGTCGTTGCAGATGTGGTGCGTTGCGCCGCTGTCGACCGCCCACATCCCGGACATATTCTTTCCCGTCGAAACTCCACATTCCATGGAAACCGCGAACGCCACTCGATCGTAGTCGTAGTCGTATCCGTCGCTGTCGTTTCTCCACTGGATGTTGTTGACCCCGCGTCCACGGCCGTTGCCATTGCCATTGCCGCCGCGTCTTGGGCCCCGATTCTCGTCCTTCTGCTTGGTCCAGCACTTGTCCACCGTGTGCCCCAATTTCCCGCAGTATGTGCACTGGCGAGACTCTCGGTCGGTGTTGAACGCCTTGGCCGCGTTCTCCGTCTTCACCGTCGCCGTCGCCGTCTTCTCGCCTTGCCGCTTGATATGCTCGTTCGTGAGCACCTTCACGACGTCTTGCGATCGCAGTTCCGCGCTGCTCATCTCCAAGTTGAGCACGACGTTCTCGTAGCTCTTGGGGAGGCTGCGCAATAAGCAGATCGCCACGTCCTCGTCCTCCATCTTGGCGCCGATACTGCTGAGTTTGGCGCTGATGTTGAGGACCTCGTTGCAATGATGCAACACATTGCCGCCTTTCGACATCTCCATGCTGAAGAGCTGGCGCTTCAGATAGATGCGCCCAGCCTTCTGCGATCCACCGTACAGCGTCTTCAGGCGCGTCCACGCCACCCACGCCACCCACGCTTCCTCGCAGTCGTCAACCACATGATGGTAGTCCGCATTCATGTGGAGCAACATCAGTCCGAACGCGATGTTGCTGGACTTGACGTAGTCGTCCTTGACCCGCGTGTCCGTGAAGCTCGGAGTCATCTCGCGGTTCACCACATGCCACACCGACTTGGTCAGGAACACACCACGCATGTAGCGGTTCCACGTCGCGTAGTTGTCTCAGTTGAACTTGTCGATGGAGACCTTGGCCGAGGTGTCTTGCGCAGAGGTCATGGTGCTTGGGCTCATAACCTGATGGAAGGTGTAGTTGGAGAAACGAAGCTTGGACGAAGCGGAGGGAGGCAGCACTCTGGGGGAGACCGGAGTGGAGGCAGGAAACCACTTGAGGGGTAGAGGGAAGATTCGAAAGTGATTGATTGAGGTCTTTAGCTCGAAAGCCTTCTTGCTATCTCTAGACCTACTGGATACACCCTACTTGATTCTTTACTGGATACTGAGTTACTTCAGCCAATCAGAGAGCGCCACGTCGATGCCCATCTTGTACCTACAATCTTGTACCCACAGGTGGCGTAATCGACAGTGGCGTAATCCGCGGTGGCGTAATCGGCGTGGGTTCGGATTGGACCGGTTCGGGCTAACCGGTTCACGGTCAATAACCGATACCAAACCGGTAACTCTCAATAGCCTTGCGCAGAGAGGTCTTGGCCGGGTGCTTGGACCAGGGGCGTCATGGCGAGAAGTTGGCAGTGTGGCTGACCGCCTAGCTCGTAGCACACAAAGACCGCCAGATAGTGCTCCGAGTTGTGCGACCAGCCATCCAGCTTCAAACCAAAGTGGCCTGGCAGTTCCGATCTCATGATCGTCTTGACGTGCTACACAACGCACGCTATGCCTTCCAGGAGCTGCTCCTCACCGATTGGATCGAGGTTCGAATACCTGCAGCAGAAAGTTAGAGACAGAATTAGGATCATATTTGTAACAATTAACGAAATTACCTTCTTGTTTCGGGTTTTTCACAGAAGTGCAGCGGCAGGTTGCACATTACCGTTCAGCGCAGCCATACAAACAGATTCAAACTGCGCCGGCGGATCCACGGCACGAGCGTACCCGTCTCCGCGGGTACTGCAGAGCGCATGACTTCTTCGAAGTCGGGATGCTGGCTTCGGACGTGCGAAACGAGGTTGCTGTACCCCGTCCGTGGGGCTTGCTGGCGCACACGCGAGCAGCGGCACCGAAAGTAGCCGGCTACGGGCTCGTCCTGCGCGTCCAGCACTTGATGGAAGTAGAAAGTGGCGACTTGTCGGTTGGTGAGCATTGTAAAAGGCAGAATGAGAGCTCTTCAGCGCGTAGCAATGCTAGCCAAAGAGAGGATGAATGGACGAGAGTGCACTACTGAAGAAACTAATATCGGTTTTAGGAGGTCAACGTAAATAATTGAGGGACACCTTTTTCATCTGTGAAAATCAATAATTTCATTATATTTACTGCAATTATTCTGGAGCAATTCATTTTTCGGGATCCCTGATAACACGTATTAAAACAAAATGGAGTTCTAGTTCGCTTGAATTGCTACATCTAGCTCCGACAAATGAACACCTTTTTACGAAGGTTTGAGGATATAAAGTTGAACGTTTTATGACTGCTTGAATTGGCGGAAAACACCGTACGAGCGGTGCAGATCACGACGGACACGCTGTTTGGATCGTCATCAGGACAGAATATACACTGGTTCCTCGGTCGTTGACAGTGATGCGCAGCGTACCAGATATCTAATCCGATAGTATCGGATTATATTCTCCGTTGATCGCTTTCATTCTGCGAGTGGCTTCGACTGCACAGCGCATTCGAAGAATAAAAAGCAAACAGCCCTCAACTTGAGGTGTCATGCTGTCGGAGTGTTACTTCTCTCTATCTAGATCCATCGAACGTGCAACATCGATGAACAGACTGTGAAGTAGGTCTTCGCACTATTTAAGTGCATTTGCTGCGGGTCGAAGATCGTGACTTTTTCCCCTTGAAGTTGAACACCGCCCCACACCAATAAAGGTCGTCACGATGAATCGGCAGGAGAAAATATTCATGTACCGAATCGAATGGGTTAGTGTTGGTGGTAATCTCGAGCTTGGTAGTCTGGTTTGACGTACCAGCATAGTTAGGACTGATCATACCGACGTGTTCTGAGTACGACGAATGATGTCCATTACATGCATGATAGTGTCACCGTCAAGTCACTCACTGCTACGAAAGCGAAATAACGCCATATTTCCCACTCGTCCAAATATCCTGTTGCGCTCCCCAAGCGGTGGTAGTCTGCAAATATTTGAAGATAGATCTCGTGGCTCCGATGTCAAATATTCACTCATGAAGTTCGGAACACTCAGTCGGCTTAGCGAAGCAGCCGTAACCCAATCGATTGTACTGATTACTACCTTGATCATAACCATTGTCACGTGCAATCTCTACCCGATGATTTTTACTTGCATCATTGATGGCGCTCGAACACTTCGATACAAAAGTACGCGGAAAGGTGAAGCGTACATCCCTGGTAGATTCGTTTGGGGCCATCACCTTTTCCGAATGCCTTCTTGTGTGATCCAACGTCTCTAATCGGGAGCCCTGCCATTGCTTCGTATGCTGTTTCACATGACCACATCGACTTCACCAGACTGCGGACTTTGGTCAGATTCGGCACTGCCTTGGGCTAATTTAGCTGCTTCTGATTTCGAGGATGCCATTCGTCGCTCCCTCTCATCTTGCTTTTGCGACTTGCGCACTTTTGGCCTGCCCTTACTCTTTACACTCTTGGAGATGAAGAAGCCAGACTCGTTCTTAGCTGGAGTACGTTGGTCTGTCGAGGATATGGCTTCATGACACGTTAAGGTCTGTTTTAGCTGGTACAAGTGAGTCATCTGCTCCAAGCTGCAATACAGCAAAATCATCTGAAGTCGTGACCCATGCGAAGTCAATTCAGTGTTAGCGTCAAGATCAATCCGCTCCGTCTTTAAAATGAGCGGTCAGTTGGCTGAATTCCTACCTGTGACTACATCCCAGTCCAAAGAAAATCAGTTGCGCTTGTCGACATGGTAGCAAATCTGCTGATACAACGCCCTGCAGAGATATATCTGCAATCTCATCTGCAAGAATTCTTTAAGTTTACTGGTGTCTATTTTTGCCGAGCAATTTTCCACATGGTTGTTTTATGGAGCAAGTTAGTCGTTTTATCGAGCAAATGATAAAATAAGACAGGCGATACATCACACGATATAAAGCTAAGATTACAATGGTGATCCGAGAAGCACGTGTTAAAATGTTGAGATTCGAATAACCACACAGTACTATCATCTTAAGCAGGGGTTCAAACCCCACAGATACCAACGCTATCTAACTGCATCTTGTGGTGATTGTGCGCAAGCTGTCGCTGCAGACCTTGTGGTTGTTGGAGGCGTTGGAGGCGTTGGAGGCGGTTGTTGCTGCGTTTTGTCATCGGTAATTTATATCCCACATGGGTCGTAGATGCGGCGATTGCGGTAAGTTATCGTCTGTAGATCAGTGCACGCCAGCTCAAAGCACGACAAGAACCGAACGAGGTCAAACAGATCGTGTGTGGGAAAGGTTGTGATGTCGGTTGTTGAGAAGGTTTTGCGGTGATTTCTGGTAGGCGAGAGGCAGCCCCGAGCTGTGGACCGTCGAAGAGCAAGCAAAAAGATGGTAGCGCTGCCGCGAAGGGCGCTAGAAGGCGGCGGAAAGTGCGCGTCCGAGCTGGTGGTTTAGGTACGATTTGGCCTGGTATCTTGCCCGAGTGGTCTAAGGGGGCGGACTTAAGATCCGCTAGACGTTACAGTCTGCGTGGGTTCAAACCCCACAGATACCAACGCTATCTAACTGCATCTTGTGGTGATTGTGCGCAAGCTGTCGCTGCAGACCTTGTGGTTGTTGGAGGCGTTGGAGGCGTTGGAGGCGGTTGTTGCTGCGTTTTGCCATCGGTAATTTATATCCCACATGGGTCGTAGATGCGGCGATTGCGGTAAGTTATCGTCTGTAGATCAGTGCACGCCAGCTCAAAGCACGACAAGAACCGAACGAGGTCAAACAGATCGTGTGTGGGAAAGGTTGTGATGTCGGTTGTTGAGAAGGTTTTGCGGTGATTTCTGGTAGGCGAGAGGCAGCCCCGAGCTGTGGACCGTCGAAGAGCAAGCAAGAAGATGGTAGCGCTGCCGCGAAGGGCGCTAGAAGGCGGCGGAAAGTGCGCGTCGGAGCTGGTGGTTTAGGTACGATTTGGCCTGGTATCTTGCCCGAGTGGTCTAAGGGGGCGGACTTAAGATCCGCTAGACGTTACAGTCTGCGTGGGTTCAAACCCCACAGATACCAACGCTATCTAACTGCATCTTGTGGTGATTGTGCGCAAGCTGTCGCTGCAGACCTTGTGGTTGTTGGAGGCGTTGGAGGCGTTGGAGGCGGTTGTTGCTGCGTTTTGCCATCGGTAATTTATATCCCACATGGGTCGTAGATGCGGCGATTGCGGTAAGTTATCGTCTGTAGATCAGTGCACGCCAGCTCAAAGCACGACAAGAACCGAACGAGGTCAAACAGATCGTGTGTGGGAAAGGTTGTGATGTCGGTTGTTGAGAAGGTTTTGCGGTGATTTCTGGTAGGCGAGAGGCAGCCCCGAGCTGTGGACCGTCGAAGAGCAAGCAAGAAGATGGTAGCGCTGCCGCGAAGGGCGCTAGAAGGCGGCGGAAAGTGCGCGTCCGAGCTATGGACCGTCGAAGAGCAAGCAAGAAGATGGTAGCGCTGCCGCGAAGGGCGCTAGAAGGCGGCGGAAAGTGCGCGTCCGAGCTGGTGGTTTAGGTACGATTTGGCCTGGTATCTTGCCCGAGTGGTCTAAGGGGGCGGACTTAAGATCCGCTAGACGTTACAGTCTGCGTGGGTTCAAACCCCACAGATACCAACGCTATCTAACTGCATCTTGTGGTGATTGTGCGCAAGCTGTCGCTGCAGACCTTGTGGTTGTTGGAGGCGTTGGAGGCGTTGGAGGCGGTTGTTGCTGCGTTTTGCCATCGGTAATTTATATCCCACATGGGTCGTAGATGCGGCGATTGCGGTAAGTTATCGTCTGTAGATCAGTGCACGCCAGCTCAAAGCACGACAAGAACCGAACGAGGTCAAACAGATCGTGTGTGGGAAAGGTTGTGATGTCGGTTGTTGAGAAGGTTTTGCGGTGATTTCTGGTAGGCGAGAGGCAGCCCCGAGCTGTGGACCGTCGAAGAGCAAGCAAGAAGATGGTAGCGCTGCCGCGAAGGGCGCTAGAAGGCGGCGGAAAGTGCGCGTCCGAGCTATGGACCGTCGAAGAGCAAGCAAAAAGATGGTAGCGCTGCCGCGAAGGGCGCTAGAAGGCGGCGGAAAGTGCGCGTCCGAGCTGGTGGTTTAGGTACGATTTGGCCTGGTATCTTGCCCGAGTGGTCTAAGGGGGCGGACTTAAGATCCGCTAGACGTTACAGTCTGCGTGGGTTCAAACCCCACAGATACCAACGCTATCTAACTGCATCTTGTGGTGATTGTGCGCAAGCTGTCGCTGCAGACCTTGTGGTTGTTGGAGGCGTTGGAGGCGTTGGAGGCGGTTGTTGCTGCGTTTTGCCATCGGTAATTTATATCCCACATGGGTCGTAGATGCGGCGATTGCGGTAAGTTATCGTCTGTAGATCAGTGCACGCCAGCTCAAAGCACGACAAGAACCGAACGAGGTCAAACAGATCGTGTGTGGGAAAGGTTGTGATGTCGGTTGTTGAGAAGGTTTTGCGGTGATTTCTGGTAGGCGAGAGGCAGCCCCGAGCTGTGGACCGTCGAAGAGCAAGCAAGAAGATGGTAGCGCTGCCGCGAAGGGCGCTAGAAGGCGGCGGAAAGTGCGCGTCCGAGCTGGTGGTTTAGGTACGATTTGGCCTGGTATCTTGCCCGAGTGGTCTAAGGGGGCGGACTTAAGATCCGCTAGACGTTACAGTCTGCGTGGGTTCAAACCCCACAGATACCAACGCTATCTAACTGCATCTTGTGGTGATTGTGCGCAAGCTGTCGCTGCAGACCTTGTGGTTGTTGGAGGCGTTGGAGGCGTTGGAGGCGGTTGTTGCTGCGTTTTGCCATCGGTAATTTATATCCCACATGGGTCGTAGATGCGGCGATTGCGGTAAGTTATCGTCTGTAGATCAGTGCACGCCAGCTCAAAGCACGACAAGAACCGAACGAGGTCAAACAGATCGTGTGTGGGAAAGGTTGTGATGTCGGTTGTTGAGAAGGTTTTGCGGTGATTTCTGGTAGGCGAGAGGCAGCCCCGAGCTGTGGACCGTCGAAGAGCAAGCAAGAAGATGGTAGCGCTGCCGCGAAGGGCGCTAGAAGGCGGCGGAAAGTGCGCGTCCGAGCTGGTGGTTTAGGTACGATTTGGCCTGGTATCTTGCCCGAGTGGTCTAAGGGGGCGGACTTAAGATCCGCTAGACGTTACAGTCTGCGTGGGTTCAAACCCCACAGATACCAACGCTATCTAACTGCATCTTGTGGTGATTGTGCGCAAGCTGTCGCTGCAGACCTTGTGGTTGTTGGAGGCGTTGGAGGCGTTGGAGGCGGTTGTTGCTGCGTTTTGCCATCGGTAATTTATATCCCACATGGGTCGTAGATGCGGCGATTGCGGTAAGTTATCGTCTGTAGATCAGTGCACGCCAGCTCAAAGCACGACAAGAACCGAACGAGGTCAAACAGATCGTGTGTGGGAAAGGTTGTGATGTCGGTTGTTGAGAAGGTTTTGCGGTGATTTCTGGTAGGCGAGAGGCAGCCCCGAGCTGTGGACCGTCGAAGAGCAAGCAAGAAGATGGTAGCGCTGCCGCGAAGGGCGCTAGAAGGCGGCGGAAAGTGCGCGTCCGAGCTATGGACCGTCGAAGAGCAAGCAAGAAGATGGTAGCGCTGCCGCGAAGGGCGCTAGAAGGCGGCGGAAAGTGCGCGTCCGAGCTGGTGGTTTAGGTACGATTTGGCCTGGTATCTTGCCCGAGTGGTCTAAGGGGGCGGACTTAAGATCCGCTAGACGTTACAGTCTGCGTGGGTTCAAACCCCACAGATACCAACGCTATCTAACTGCATCTTGTGGTGATTGTGCGCAAGCTGTCGCTGCAGACCTTGTGGTTGTTGGAGGCGTTGGAGGCGTTGGAGGCGGTTGTTGCTGCGTTTTGCCATCGGTAATTTATATCCCACATGGGTCGTAGATGCGGCGATTGCGGTAAGTTATCGTCTGTAGATCAGTGCACGCCAGCTCAAAGCACGACAAGAACCGAACGAGGTCAAACAGATCGTGTGTGGGAAAGGTTGTGATGTCGGTTGTTGAGAAGGTTTTGCGGTGATTTCTGGTAGGCGAGAGGCAGCCCCGAGCTGTGGACCGTCGAAGAGCAAGCAAGAAGATGGTAGCGCTGCCGCGAAGGGCGCTAGAAGGCGGCGGAAAGTGCGCGTCCGAGCTATGGACCGTCGAAGAGCAAGCAAAAAGATGGTAGCGCTGCCGCGAAGGGCGCTAGAAGGCGGCGGAAAGTGCGCGTCCGAGCTGGTGGTTTAGGTACGATTTGGCCTGGTATCTTGCCCGAGTGGTCTAAGGGGGCGGACTTAAGATCCGCTAGACGTTACAGTCTGCGTGGGTTCAAACCCCACAGATACCAACGCTATCTAACTGCATCTTGTGGTGATTGTGCGCAAGCTGTCGCTGCAGACCTTGTGGTTGTTGGAGGCGTTGGAGGCGTTGGAGGCGGTTGTTGCTGCGTTTTGCCATCGGTAATTTATATCCCACATGGGTCGTAGATGCGGCGATTGCGGTAAGTTATCGTCTGTAGATCAGTGCACGCCAGCTCAAAGCACGACAAGAACCGAACGAGGTCAAACAGATCGTGTGTGGGAAAGGTTGTGATGTCGGTTGTTGAGAAGGTTTTGCGGTGATTTATGGTAGCGATGCCGCGAAGGGCGCTAGAAGGCGGCGGAAAGTGCGCGTCCGAGCTATGGACCGTCGAAGAGCAAGCAAGAAGATGGTAGCGCTGCCGCGAAGGGCGCTAGAAGGCGGCGGAAAGTGCGCGTCCGAGCTATGGACCGTCGAAGAGCAAGCAAAAAGATGGTAGCGCTGCCGCGAAGGGCGCTAGAAGGCGGCGGAAAGTGCGCGTCCGAGCTGGTGGTTTAGGTACGATTTGGCCTGGTATCTTGCCCGAGTGGTCTAAGGGGGCGGACTTAAGATCCGCTAGACGTTACAGTCTGCGTGGGTTCAAACCCCACAGATACCAACGCTATCTAACTGCATCTTGTGGTGATTGTGCGCAAGCTGTCGCTGCAGACCTTGTGGTTGTTGGAGGCGTTGGAGGCGTTGGAGGCGGTTGTTGCTGCGTTTTGCCATCGGTAATTTATATCCCACATGGGTCGTAGATGCGGCGATTGCGGTAAGTTATCGTCTGTAGATCAGTGCACGCCAGCTCAAAGCACGACAAGAACCGAACGAGGTCAAACAGATCGTGTGTGGGAAAGGTTGTGATGTCGGTTGTTGAGAAGGTTTTGCGGTGATTTCTGGTAGGCGAGAGGCAGCCCCGAGCTGTGGACCGTCGAAGAGCAAGCAAGAAGATGGTAGCGCTGCCGCGAAGGGCGCTAGAAGGCGGCGGAAAGTGCGCGTCCGAGCTATGGACCGTCGAAGAGCAAGCAAAAAGATGGTAGCGCTGCCGCGAAGGGCGCTAGAAGGCGGCGGAAAGTGCGCGTCCGAGCTGGTGGTTTAGGTACGATTTGGCCTGGTATCTTGCCCGAGTGGTCTAAGGGGGCGGACTTAAGATCCGCTAGACGTTACAGTCTGCGTGGGTTCAAACCCCACAGATACCAACGCTATCTAACTGCATCTTGTGGTGATTGTGCGCAAGCTGTCGCTGCAGACCTTGTGGTTGTTGGAGGCGTTGGAGGCGTTGGAGGCGGTTGTTGCTGCGTTTTGCCATCGGTAATTTATATCCCACATGGGTCGTAGATGCGGCGATTGCGGTAAGTTATCGTCTGTAGATCAGTGCACGCCAGCTCAAAGCACGACAAGAACCGAACGAGGTCAAACAGATCGTGTGTGGGAAAGGTTGTGATGTCGGTTGTTGAGAAGGTTTTGCGGTGATTTCTGGTAGGCGAGAGGCAGCCCCGAGCTGTGGACCGTCGAAGAGCAAGCAAGAAGATGGTAGCGCTGCCGCGAAGGGCGCTAGAAGGCGGCGGAAAGTGCGCGTCCGAGCTATGGACCGTCGAAGAGCAAGCAAAAAGATGGTAGCGCTGCCGCGAAGGGCGCTAGAAGGCGGCGGAAAGTGCGCGTCCGAGCTGGTGGTTTAGGTACGATTTGGCCTGGTATCTTGCCCGAGTGGTCTAAGGGGGCGGACTTAAGATCCGCTAGACGTTACAGTCTGCGTGGGTTCAAACCCCACAGATACCAACGCTATCTAACTGCATCTTGTGGTGATTGTGCGCAAGCTGTCGCTGCAGACCTTGTGGTTGTTGGAGGCGTTGGAGGCGTTGGAGGCGGTTGTTGCTGCGTTTTGCCATCGGTAATTTATATCCCACATGGGTCGTAGATGCGGCGATTGCGGTAAGTTATCGTCTGTAGATCAGTGCACGCCAGCTCAGCTAAGCACGACAAGAACCGAACGAGGTCAAACAGATCGTGTGTGGGAAAGGTTGTGATGTCGGTTGTTGAGAAGGTTTTGCGGTGATTTCTGGTAGGCGAGAGGCAGCCCCGAGCTGTGGACCGTCGAAGAGCAAGCAAGAAGATGGTAGCGCTGCCGCGAAGGGCGCTAGAAGGCGGCGGAAAGTGCGCGTCCGAGCTATGGACCGTCGAAGAGCAAGCAAAAAGATGGTAGCGCTGCCGCGAAGGGCGCTAGAAGGCGGCGGAAAGTGCGCGTCCGAGCTGGTGGTTTAGGTACGATTTGGCCTGGTATCTTTGCCCGAGTGGTCTAAGGGGGCGGACTTAAGATCCGCTAGACGTTACAGTCTGCGTGGGTTCAAACCCCACAGATACCAACGCTATCTAACTGCATCTTGTGGTGATTGTGCGCAAGCTGTCGCTGCAGACCTTGTGGTTGTTGGAGGCGTTGGAGGCGTTGGAGGCGGTTGTTGCTGCGTTTTGCCATCGGTAATTTATATCCCACATGGGTCGTAGATGCGGCGATTGCGGTAAGTTATCGTCTGTAGATCAGTGCACGCCAGCTCAAAGCACGACAAGAACCGAACGAGGTCAAACAGATCGTGTGTGGGAAAGGTTGTGATGTCGGTTGTTGAGAAGGTTTTGCGGTGATTTCTGGTAGGCGAGAGGCAGCCCCGAGCTGTGGACCGTCGAAGAGCAAGCAAGAAGATGGTAGCGCTGCCGCGAAGGGCGCTAGAAGGCGGCGGAAAGTGCGCGTCCGAGCTATGGACCGTCGAAGAGCAAGCAAAAAGATGGTAGCGCTGCCGCGAAGGGCGCTAGAAGGCGGCGGAAAGTGCGCGTCCGAGCTGGTGGTTTAGGTACGATTTGGCCTGGTATCTTGCCCGAGTGGTCTAAGGGGGCGGACTTAAGATCCGCTAGACGTTACAGTCTGCGTGGGTTCAAACCCCACAGATACCAACGCTATCTAACTGCATCTTGTGGTGATTGTGCGCAAGCTGTCGCTGCAGACCTTGTGGTTGTTGGAGGCGTTGGAGGCGTTGGAGGCGGTTGTTGCTGCGTTTTGCCATCGGTAATTTATATCCCACATGGGTCGTAGATGCGGCGATTGCGGTAAGTTATCGTCTGTAGATCAGTGCACGCCAGCTCAAAGCACGACAAGAACCGAACGAGGTCAAACAGATCGTGTGTGGGAAAGGTTGTGATGTCGGTTGTTGAGAAGGTTTTGCGGTGATTTCTGGTAGGCGAGAGGCAGCCCCGAGCTGTGGACCGTCGAAGAGCAAGCAAGAAGATGGTAGCGCTGCCGCGAAGGGCGCTAGAAGGCGGCGGAAAGTGCGCGTCCGAGCTGGTGGTTTAGGTACGATTTGGCCTGGTATCTTGCCCGAGTGGTCTAAGGGGGCGGACTTAAGATCCGCTAGACGTTACAGTCTGCGTGGGTTCAAACCCCACAGATACCAACGCTATCTAACTGCATCTTGTGGTGATTGTGCGCAAGCTGTCGCTGCAGACCTTGTGGTTGTTGGAGGCGTTGGAGGCGTTGGAGGCGGTTGTTGCTGCGTTTTGCCATCGGTAATTTATATCCCACATGGGTCGTAGATGCGGCGATTGCGGTAAGTTATCGTCTGTAGATCAGTGCACGCCAGCTCAAAGCACGACAAGAACCGAACGAGGTCAAACAGATCGTGTGTGGGAAAGGTTGTGATGTCGGTTGTTGAGAAGGTTTTGCGGTGATTTCTGGTAGGCGAGAGGCAGCCCCGAGCTGTGGACCGTCGAAGAGCAAGCAAGAAGATGGTAGCGCTGCCGCGAAGGGCGCTAGAAGGCGGCGGAAAGTGCGCGTCCGAGCTATGGACCGTCGAAGAGCAAGCAAAAAGATGGTAGCGCTGCCGCGAAGGGCGCTAGAAGGCGGCGGAAAGTGCGCGTCCGAGCTGGTGGTTTAGGTACGATTTGGCCTGGTATCTTGCCCGAGTGGTCTAAGGGGGCGGACTTAAGATCCGCTAGACGTTACAGTCTGCGTGGGTTCAAACCCCACAGATACCAACGCTATCTAACTGCATCTTGTGGTGATTGTGCGCAAGCTGTCGCTGCAGACCTTGTGGTTGTTGGAGGCGTTGGAGGCGTTGGAGGCGGTTGTTGCTGCGTTTTGCCATCGGTAATTTATATCCCACATGGGTCGTAGATGCGGCGATTGCGGTAAGTTATCGTCTGTAGATCAGTGCACGCCAGCTCAAAGCACGACAAGAACCGAACGAGGTCAAACAGATCGTGTGTGGGAAAGGTTGTGATGTCGGTTGTTGAGAAGGTTTTGCGGTGATTTCTGGTAGGCGAGAGGCAGCCCCGAGCTGTGGACCGTCGAAGAGCAAGCAAGAAGATGGTAGCGCTGCCGCGAAGGGCGCTAGAAGGCGGCGGAAAGTGCGCGTCCGAGCTATGGACCGTCGAAGAGCAAGCAAAAAGATGGTAGCGCTGCCGCGA
The DNA here is from genome assembly GCA_016864655.1 of Phytophthora cactorum. Classification (NCBI taxonomy): domain Eukaryota; phylum Oomycota; class Peronosporomycetes; order Peronosporales; family Peronosporaceae; genus Phytophthora; species Phytophthora cactorum. Next base: position 362,736 of record NHQK01000072.1, read on the forward strand.
AGGGCGCTAGAAGGCGGCGGAAAGTGCGCGTCCGAGCTGGTGGTTTAGGTACGATTTGGCCTGGTATCTTGCCCGAGTGGTCTAAGGGGGCGGACTTAAGATCCGCTAGACGTTACAGTCTGCGTGGGTTCAAACCCCACAGATACCAACGCTATCTAACTGCATCTTGTGGTGATTGTGCGCAAGCTGTCGCTGCAGACCTTGTGGTTGTTGGAGGCGTTGGAGGCGTTGGAGGCGGTTGTTGCTGCGTTTTGCCATCGGTAATTTATATCCCACATGGGTCGTAGATGCGGCGATTGCGGTAAGTTATCGTCTGTAGATCAGTGCACGCCAGCTCAAAGCACGACAAGAACCGAACGAGGTCAAACAGATCGTGTGTGGGAAAGGTTGTGATGTCGGTTGTTGAGATCGTTTTGCGGTGATTTCTGGGAAAGGTTGTGATGTCAAACAGATCGTGTGTGGGATAGAT